>OX465289.1:17185000-17785000 GCA_949987695.1 Merzomyia westermanni
CAATAATTGTATACAATTACCGTAAGGCTGGTGTGTGGAGGCTGCCGTTAACTCCCCCCTCTCTAAGATGAATCGTCCCCGATTCAATTCTATTTTTTGTTAAGTTATGAATTTGATCCAAAATTACACTGTACGAAATTTGTTGCAATTCAACATTTTCGTTCTGTTTTTCAATTTTACTTGATGTAATTAACTTTTTGCACGCATAAATGATCACTGTTATGCAAAAAGTTATAAAAATATAAAAAAGAAAGTATGTCTTTTGATATCTCCATTTCTCTTACCTAAGAGATTTATATTTTCTAACTTTAAATGCTCATTATTTGATTCGATATATTCCAAAATTTCAAAGTTATTTACATAGTTATGTGTTAAATAATTCCAGATTTTCGTTTCGATATTTACATAAGTTATATTATTTATTATTGTTTGATTTTCAAATGTTACTAAATATGTTCCTGTTAAATTTTGATTTTCCATTTATTCAAAAGTTCAGACAAACATGTTTTTTCCTTATTTAATCTGCAATAAGTATTTGCTATCTCTGTTTTACAATTTTGGACATTAAGAAATTAATTATTACAACTTATTATATTTTTGTCAATAATTAATTTACCATCTACCAGCGCTATAGCTCTAGTTTCGTAATATTTACAAGTAAATTTTATTTTTGGATATGTAATATATAAACCATGTTGATGGTCTGTAATATTTTTTATTTCATCTAAATGCAAAATTACTGGATTTAAGGTTCCCACTTTTCCAAGAGTAATTGTATTTATTAAATTTTGAAGTTCATGTTTCATATATTGATTCCTTTTTCTTTTCAATGTTTTAGCAAATGTATCCCCTCTAATGTTATTTACTGTATTTGTTAATTCCCTAAAAACTCTATTTCTTCCTGAAAAAACTTTGATTTTTCAAGTGAAATCTTCATATTGGCTTTTTTTAGTATTTCTGTAATTGTTTCTAAATCCTTCAAATGCTGGGTCAAATTTTTTGAAAAAATAATTATATCGTCCATATAAACATGGCAAATTTTTCCTATGTGTTCTCGTAATAAATCATCCATTGCCCATTGAAAAATTCTGGGCGCATTTCTCAAACCGAATGGCATTCGTAAAAATTCATACTTACCGTTATTAACGGAAAAAGCCGTTTTTTCTGTCATTTTCCGACATTAAAATTTGATGAAAGCCTGATTCCAAGTCCATGCTTAAAAAATATTCTGACTTGCCTAAATTAGACAAAATTATATTTGTATCCGGAATCGGATATCTATCAGAAATTGTATGTTCATTTAATTTTTTATAATCGATGACCATTCTAAATTTGTGTGAGCCATCTTCATTTGTTCCTTTTTTAGGTACCACCCAAATTGGTGAAGTATAAGGACTTTTACTGGGTATAATTATGTTTTCGTTTAACATTTTGGTGATTTCTTTATTTACAAAAGAATTTACTGATAAAGGATATGGATATTGCCTACTCCAGATAGGCTCAACATTTTTTGTCCTTATTTCCGCTTTTACGTTAGTCATAAACGGAAAGCTGGTATTTATATTTGAATGTATTTTACTAATTTTTTCTTTTGTATATTCTCTAAAATCTAAAAGTTTTATATCTTGATTTTTATTGCCTTAGCCTTCAAAAGTTTTTTCCGAACTTTCATCCTCACTATTTTCATTTATTTTATTCTTCACATATTTTTTATAATTTGACAATTCCTCATTGTCACAAATCCTATCACTACCTTCACTAACTTCTGAACCATTTTCGTTCATCATTGAATAATTTTCAACTATATTTCCACTAGACTCATTGTTTAAATTTTCAAGATCCTTTTTATTCAAAGAAACAAAATATTTTTTTAATATGATATTGCCGGTAAAATCTTCGGCTGGCTTTGTAAAAACTTTTTGTTCCACAAAATTTTCTATTTTTTCTTCAAATTTATTTTCAACGTTGCCGCTATTACCATCGGCGGGCGCCTTAGGATCTTTTTGTCCCAAGGGGTTTAATTTTTCCTGAATTTCATCATGAAAGTTTATATTTATACTTTTTTCAATAACATTTTCACCCTCTTTTATTTGAAAAAAATTTTCCCACTGCGTCAATCAATGTGCGCTTCTATTTTCTTCAAAAAATTATATCCTAGGAGCAAATCAGATTCCAAGTTATATATTTCATAAAAAACCTGCTTTACTCCAAATAGTCTTATTATATAATAATATTTAATAATTAAATAACCATTTACTGTTTTTACTCTTTTGTAAATGGCTAATTCTTTTCTATGTTCACATAATCCTTGCTTTATATAGCAAGAAGTTGCTCCCGTATCGACAAGAGCTTTTTTTATTTAATTTGTAGTCGCAGACTGTGATGTAGGGGAGGTTGCCCCCTCTTCTTCTAAAAAATAATCTTCATTTAAATTACTTATTCTTTGATTTTTTTCTTGCGGCCTAAAGCTATTATTGCTTTCTCTGAGTCGCTTTCTTCCATGTGAACTTTGGGCTTGAGGGCTATTCACATGAGTATTTGCATTATTTACTGTAGGTTTCGCATTTTGATTAAGAAAATTTGTGCTTCGTTGCCCTCTGGCATTATAATTTTTGTCAAACATTCTTGACATAGATGGATCTACGTCCATGGGTACAGGCTTTGTATAATTATTTCGTTGATTATACACCTGTTGATTTGTCTGAGAGTTATTTCGATAAGGAAACCGCAAATTGTTACTTGGGTATGTTTGTTTCATTTTTAATGTTTCATTTGAAAAATTCTGAGCAAAACGTGCTCTTTGATTATTTGACTCAAGTTCTTGAGCCTTTGCTAAAGCATCCGGTAAGTCCTGAGGACTCAAAGAGAATAAAATATCTCTTAATGGCAAATTCAAGCCAGTAATAAAAATTCTAAGGGCATGATCCCTATTTTTCTTATTTAATTCTTTGGTAATATCTGCTGCATTACCATGTGTAATTATAGTTTTATTAGTCAAAAGGGTCAAATTTTTGTTAACCAAATTATAGTATTCCACTACAGACAATCATATGGATTGGACGTTTGTCCGAAATATTTCCTGCTCTTCCTAACATAAAGGCTCATAGCGTTATGAGCTGCTTCACGCCAACTTACATAGGCGTTGAATTTTCCTGAAAATTCAGGTAGAGATTTAATAACGTCAAGAGATTATTGACAAGTAACAGTGTCATCAATAGTTTCAGCCACGTAGTCTGTAGCACTATTGGTATTAGTTTCTAATTGTAACTTTAGTCTGTCAATCCCCTGTCTCAATTCAATGTTGCTATGTGCGATCAAGCTAGTGATCAAATCTACCGTTAATCCCTCACCGTTAGCCATTTTTTATTTAATTTTTAAATATATTCTTTTACTCAAATGAAGGTTTCCTTATTTTCTTCCTTCTCCAGTTCTGCTAAAATTTCATCTAACTCATCAAGACCTTCGTCTTATACTGGGGTATTATTCCTATGTGACGAAAAAGGATTACTTCCTTGAAGAATATCTGTAATTTCTAAAATTTTATTTATTTCATTCTCTATTTCCTCATCAGTAAGATTGAAATCAATATACAAACGTAGAGAATGAGTCTTTTTTAATGAATTTAATTTTCAATTATACAATCCCTTTAAGGATTCAAAATTCAATTTCAGATTTAATTTCTTATCTGATCTTTTTCTTTTTTAATAAGAGACACTTCAAAATATCGTGCTCGCCACCACAGTAATAGCAATATTTTAGCTTCAAATACTTTGGCTTATTTGGGATATTACCCATTTATATTATTTTTCTTTAAAGCAAAATTTAAAATTGCTGAACACAACCATAAATTTCAATTGCACAACTTAACTATTAACAAATTCACGTATTTTAATGTTTAATCATACCATATTCCGCATTAACCAGTCAACCAACCAAGGTAAGTAAGGGCGTCAGTGTTCCGTGGTTTATTCTCGAACTGATTTCCAATTTTTATCACGATGGCCACCAATTGGGTTGCTGGGAAAAGTTGATTTTTTGTTTGATTTTTGATTTGCAACAACAGCAGCGTCAAGATGATTTATTTTTTCTTGTCTTTTTTTAAAGTTCTTCTTAAAATTTTTAGTTTTTGCAAAATTTTTCTTTTGTACTTTTTGTGGTGAAGTTGTTTTTTTTATTTTTTTAAAGTTTTCAGTTATTAAGAAATTTCTTCTTTCAATACTTGCATTTTTTATGCATTTTTAATTTTTGTGGTGTGGTGAAAAGTTCTTTTTATTTTTTAAAGTTTGTGAAACAAAAAAAAATTTCCACATAGGATCAAGAATACTTTTTATTTTATCCTTATTTGATCCTTTTTGCATGTGAAACAAAACAAAATTTTTCACATGGGATCAAGGATACTTTTTTATTTTTTCCTTATTTGATCCTTTTTTTTGTTTGACACTCGCGCAAAGGTAACCAGGATACTTGGCGTTTTCTCCTTTCAGGTTCCTTTATGAACACTCGCGAACTAGGGTACTTGTACTTTTCCCCCTAAAATCGTACCGTGTGTGCCCCACTTTGGGCGCCAATTAAGGTTTAGAGTTTATTCTAAACGTTTTTAAAAAACTTTATTTCAGTTCGAGTTAGCGAACGAGTTTCACACACAAATTAAAACACTTAGGGCCGGTTTCACCAACGCGACTAAGACTAAAACTAAGTCGTGACTTAAGTTAGCACAGATTCGAGACTAACTTAATTTTGGGTTTCACCAACTGAGCGACTTAAATAATTTTGAGCACAACAACCCGATCAGATGTTTTATGCATAGTAGTATTTTTTCTTACCAGACAACTCTGAGCATCCCAATACGCCAGTGCGAAAAGGGCATGTATGGCCATACAAGAAGGAATGTATTGATCTTACACCCATTTCTCTTTAGTTGGAAGGTACTAAAATTAGCGCTTAATTGAAAACGATAGTTTCGTAATGGTTGCATGCTAAAAAACAAGCGTTCACATGCATCTACGCTTACCCTGTTAAAGTCAAGCATGGTGAAGTTTCCGACTGGGGCGTTGCACAAAACAAATTAGCAACATTACTGACATTTAGGTTTTGAACCACAGCAACACTGCTTAGTCGAGAATAAGTCAGCTGGCAAGTTGACTAAGTTGTGACTTAGCTAAGTTAGGTGGTGAAACTGAAAAAGTGAAAATCGCTACTTAACTAAGTTAAGTCGAGTTGGTGAAACCGGGCCTTAGCTTTTAATATAATAGTTATTTAATAAAAGTCGTTTTATTAATCCGTTACGATTTTCAAACGCGTGCTTTAAGCGGTACTCAGAAAAACCAAACTGCTTATTCTAATTTACGTCTATTTATACATTCTTTAAATGTTTACTCAAAATTAATTTCATCATTCGATGAAATAGGCTTAGCCTTGAAATGAAGATATCAATATCCATCAATTAAACGGATCATTGTATTGCGTTGTATCTTTAAAGATGCAAAAGTAGCCAACTGCAAAAACAAAGAATGAGTTTGTTGTTTTAGCTGAAATAACAAACGATCATTTTTAGACTGCGAATTGAGCTTGGGTTTATTTAATACTTCGATGTGTAACAGAAGTGACTTGGATTGTTTACTTAAAACTTGCAGTAGCAGGCCACTATGGATATTGGACAAATCTCAATAATTGTTTACAATTACCGTAAGGCTGGTGTGTGGAGGCTGCCGTTAACTTGCATACCTAGTTGTATTGTCGCCTTGACGGTTTTGTCCTCCTTAATGGTTTTATAAACTTCTACTCACTGAGCACTAAAAGTCCTTCGAGATGGTTACGGTAGATGATTCAAGATCAATTATCGATGCTTGGAAATTAATCAAATTTTAGGGTATCATGCAAACTAAAAAACGGTTGTGTATGTGTAGTCCCAACATTCTAGGGTAGGGCGGGGCTAGTTGAGCAATTTTTCACTTGAGCGGATATAGTTCTTAAATGATAAGTATCAAGGAGTTGTTATGCGGCTTGATGGATTAGTAATTTATCCCTTAGCAAAAGTGTCCACAGTAATTTTTTTGTAACAAGTCGAATTTAAGAGCTACAGCTGTTTAAATGCAGAAAGTCAAGTACGCTCAATGTACCCCATAGGTGAGGTAAGTTGAGCAAGGGTATGGGGCAAGTTGAGCACTAAGAATGTTTAACCAAACCATGGGTTTAATGTTAACTAACCTGGAACACATTTTGTATATGCACATTTCCTGCAAGCAACTATAGCTCAACTGAACAAAAGCGAGGCTATAAAAAAATCGTTAGAATTATACCCAGAACCTCTCTACATATCAAAAGTACAATAATTCTCTGAAGATTAACACTTACCTGATTGAAAACAGACAACAATACCCTACAACTTCTAGGAAAGTATTTGCCGCCCACTGCTTTGGATGAAAATAATTTGATATGCCCGCATTTAAAAATATGACATGAAAGGCATTAAAAACTAGAGTTGAGCTAAACAATTATAGATAAAGGTTCTAAAATCCAATGCCAAAGGAATCGTGCAATATAATTAACTATCGCACGAGTTCGTGTTATTTAGTAGTTACTACAGATTTGTATAAAAGTCAACGAAAAATGCATCGAGGAGTAGTGATTTCGAGCTTACATTTTCGAGTTGACGTCTCTGCAGGAAAAAGTTTTTTAAAATGTTAAAACAAAAGTGTGCTATGTAAGTTTATAAATCGAATTTACGTTTTTTTGCAAATTGTTCTATAAAGCGAGCCAGCTATTCGACAAAAAAAATAAATAATAAACAAGTAAGGAAGTCTAAGTTCGGGTGAAACCGAACATTGTATACCTAGTAGTGATCTATTACAGCTTACATTTACGCAGGTCTATTTTAATACTTTTCTTTATAAAGCCAGCTGACTGTTTTTAATAAAAAACATTTCTGTTTTGATTTTGAGGGGTAAATTAATTTTAAAAAAATATAAATGTGTCGCGTATACAACAGGTATATCATCATAAACGTCCTAAGAGATTTTTACGCCGAGCTTCCCTTCAAATTTGTGGTGCGCCGTATTGAATTTTTTGCTACAGTTTGGCGGGACTTAAAGATTTTTGCCGACTTCGAACGGTATCTACGAAGAAGATGCATTTTTGCTAAAAAGCCTTCCATGGCAGAGAGACACTCGGAGAGTTTGCCAAACCACTGCCGAGGCCCGACCCCGTTTTGAAAAACTTTCAAACCACTTTTGATGTTACCTGTCCCAGGACTCGAGCCCTGGACTTTCGGCGGCCGCCATTAATTTATTTGTATATAAATAGCTTTCCTACCAGCAACTGCTAACCACACTTTTTCAAAATACCAATACATGCACATTTTATGTTAGGCTAAATCGACTCATCTCATCGTCCTTATTATTTCCGTTTACTTATTACTGGGCCCATCTGTTTTCTTCTTCTCATACTTACAAACATTTCATGTTCATTAAAGGTATGAAAATCAAAACTTCCCTATTGCAGTGGGGTATTAAAATCTTTATGCTATCCGATTTGCTTAAGTTTTGGCGGGAGTATACTACATACTATTGAGAAGCAGGTGACCAATTTTCAGTGAAATATCTAGTTCCAACTACAAGCAATGACCTTTGAAAATAGCAGAATTGTTATGCTGAAAAGTGGACGGCGCGACGCCTGCTTTCCCTAAATCCACAAACTTTTATTGCGGTTGAGTTTTGCTTAAATAGCTTATTATGTGTGCAAGATCTTATTGATATAGCTTGCATGGTTATAAAAATATCGTGTTTTATATTTTACAAACAAAATTTTCAGAACTGTGGACCGATTTCGCCCGTTTTTACAACAAATATTTACCTTTATATATTGAACATTATCACCAAATTTCGTTTCGATAAATCAATTTTTGCCGGAGTTATGGCATAAATAGTTTTGTCGAATAATCCACTATAAAAAGGGCGCGGCCATTCCCATTTGTAAAAATTAAAATTTTCCGACTTTCTTTCTTCATGAACACATTGAAAGTAATGATATAAAGCTTTTGTAAGCAAAGTTATTGCCTATAAATATAAATATATCTATGATCATTTTCAAAATCTTTCATTTAAAAATGGGCGTGGTTCTTAAGCGATTTCGCCCATTTCCGGAACATACATTGTTTTAATGTAAATGTCTGTGACAAATGTTATTTCGATATCTTGAACAGTTTTTGATTTATGATTTATATTATTTCTAAATTTGCCTTAATCAAAATTTAGCGGTGCCACACCCATTTTCCCAAATTTTTGGAAAAATGTATTTTCTGCCTTAACATTAATGTACACACCAAATTTTATCCTTATATTATATATTATATTATGTACTTAATAATCACCTTTTTTTGTATTTTCGAAAATATTCTATATATAAAAACTGGGCGTGGCTATCCTCCGATTTCGCCCATTTTAAATAGCGCTCGGAGATGAGTGCCAAGGAACCTGTATACCAAATTCATTAAGATATCTTAAAATTTGTTTAAGTTATCGTGCTAACAGACGGACGGACATGGCTTAATTAATTTATTTTTTCACCCTGAACATTTTGATATATATAAGTCAATATCTATCTCTAGCCGTTTATGCCGCTACATACCACCGTTAAGCGACTAAAGCTAATATACCTTGTGCGCGTAGCACTACTAGGTGTAAAGAAAGGGCTATATATAAAAAATATAATTGTAGTGAAAGAGCATCGCATTTGAATTGTAACAAACTCTATAACAAATACCTTTGGAATATTTTATTTCTTTTTACTACTTTTTGCTTCTTTCCAGTGTTTTTCTTTCGCTTCTAGCTTGCTTCGTATATTCAAATTCGATAAAACTAAGTATCCACCCTGGTCATTGTCCAGAATTATCCTTTATGAAAAACTTGGATGTTGAAAAGGCGAGTATAAAGTTCTTATCTTAAATCTCTATCTATTTTTGTACCAATCCTGCTTAAACATATACAATCGCACATATAAAAACGTCAAGTTGAGTATTAAAATATAAGGCAATTCGCTGCTACACCCAAAAAATGTTCTAGAAAACATTTTTTGTAACCTCTAACTTAACTTGATCAAAAGTGGGCGGAGCTACGGCCTATTTAAAAAGTTTCCAAAAATATCAGTGGATCCCTTTCAAATAGCGAGGAGGGGGTAATCATTCCACGCTTTTTACTTGGGATTATGCCACTTGGCATTATATCATGGCACCATAGTATTTGATAGTACCCGAACTTAAAATCATTAATGTTTATTTGAGGTTAAACTTTTTCCAACAACTCCTTACATTCAAAATTTCTTTGCCAATTTGTGGGGTGTTGCTTCTAATTAGTCAGTGAACGCCTTTATATAATAGTTAACTTTCGAATTGATTTATTATTATTATTTTCAGTATCTTGGTACATGGTATGTATATGCTGGATATCTCTTCCCTTTCGAAGTTGGTACACGTTGCAACAAAGCTATATATACGCCTGGTCCTGACAATAAAACGCTTTACGTGTCTAACACCCAAGTGGATGCCTTGTAAGTATTTTGTGTGAAACGTGTCTCTGCTTTGATAGGAGGTCATGCGATGGTTGGTTTTTTACTGTAAATAATATATGAGGGAGTAAACGTGTAAATAATATATGAGGGAGTTATTTTCGGTTTTAGCCTGTTAGCAAAAAGACGAAACGTGTCACAGTTGAAAAAAAAATTTGAATTGTGTCAGGCCAACACTTCGAAGGAAATCTTTTCGGAAATACAGATTTCCATTATAACTAAACCCAGCTTTGCTTTAGTGAGATTTGCTTACGTGAACTACTGACGTGAGAACACAAGATCTGCTGTTTATAACCATGAGAGTAGCCACCTCGTGCGCCATTTTGTTCCACTAAAATAAAGCTATGTATGATAATGTTTTAATACATAAGTATATAGAGATTAATGGCTTTAAATGAGGACACGGTCCAGAATAATAATTTATCTGTTATGGAAATAATTCTTTTTACTTTTCCTGACATAAAAAAAGATAATTATTCTTGGCCTTGGCCACATTTAAAATCTTGAATACTTGAAATATGTACAGACGCTAATAACAACGGTTCAATTTAATTGTTGGTAGATAAACTATTAATCAAATTTAACAAAAAGATTTCAAATCTAAAACTTAAAGTGTTTAATATTTTGAAATATTATTAAAATGAACTACATCCATTAATAGTGCTTAACTTTTTTTTCATATTTAATAGCTTCAACCCAAAGGTGAGAGCTGGAAACGTTACGATTCTTCCAAGTGGCGAATTACAAATACGCTATAAGGGCATTGGAGGTAAATGTATAAACGTAGACATGCATTTACAAAATTTCATTATTATAAAAGTTCCGCTACAACCAAAACCAAATATTCGAAAGCTCAAGGTCAAAAACCTTCTGATTTTAGAAAAACCCTCTTCGAAGAAAACAAAACGACTAAACAAAGTTTTAACACTATTGATATATGTACTACAAATATTATTTTACCATTGCATTTAGCATACGTCACTTGGTAAAAAAAGAAGAAGAAAATTACCGAATATCGTCGGTGATATTGGAAACCCTCGTAAGCAATATTTATATCAACATTTTTTTAGAGGTTCCTATCATTAAGATCTATTACCGTATTCTCAAGAAAAGTAAATGTTGGTTTGCGAAAGTATTTAAATAACCGATCTGTGAGGTTGTAGTTGAGAAAGCTGAATAACGCTCTCCAAAGGATGCATTGCTTCGGAATAAGCTGCGCGTAGTCTGAGAGAGACGGATGATTTCGAAACGCCATGAGGTGAATTTTTATACCTAGGAGTGCTAGGCACACAAGGCATATTAACTTCATTCGCGTAACAGTAGTATGTAACGCCATAAACGAATCGAATAGATATTAACTTATATATATCGAAATGTTCCAAAGGAAAAGCCACGCCTGTCCATCCGTCTGTCTGTCGTGTCCACGATAACTTGAGTAAATTTCGAGATATCTTAATGACATATTTTATGCAGGCTCTTTGGCAGTCATCTCCGAGCGAAATCAACTGATAGCCACACCCACTTTTTATACATAGAATCTTTTCGAAAATACAAACAAAGTGATTATTCAGTACGTAATACACTGATAAGGGTAAAATTTGGTATGTACATTAACATTACATTAAAATACAATTTTCAAGAAATTTGTGAAAAAGGTAGTAGAACCCACCACTTTTGATTAAATCAAATTTAGAAATATTATTGATCAGAAATTAAAAAGCGGTCTAGATATCGAAACGAAATTTGGCTCACCAATTTCCATGAATACAAGGAATGTGCCGCGAAAAAATGGGTAAAATCGGTTAAGGTCCACGCCCACTTTTATATGAAAGGTTTTGAAAAGGATCATAGATATATTTAAAAGGCAATAAATTTGCGCATAATAGCTATTATCATTTCTTTTTCACTTGCAAAGTTTCCGTGAACGAAGAAGTTCGAAAAATATAATTTTCGAAAACAGGAATGGCTCCACCCCTTTTATAGTGGATTATTCCACAAAACTTTTTATGCCATTGCTCAGGCAAAAGTTGATTTGCCGTAACGAAATTTGACGAAAATGTTGAATATATTAAATTAACTGTTTGTTGTAAAAATGGGCAAACTCTGTTGAGGTCCACGCTCAGTTTAACATAGTTCTGAAAAATTTTTTTGTAAAATTTAAAACACAATATTTCTATAACCATGCCAGCTATATCAATAAGATCTTGCACAAATAATATGCTCCTTTCAAAGGCGATTGTTTGTAATTTCAACTAGAAATTTCAATGAAAATTAATCAGGTGCTTTTCAATAGTATGTGGTATACTCCTCTCAAAAAATGGGCAAATTGGATAACACATAAGCAAAATATCTGGGGAAGTAGTTAATACCCAACGGCAATAGGGAAGTTATATATCTTTTTTGATTTTCATTCGATATTTTTTATTTTACAAACATAAATTAATTTTGAAAGTGGCTACTCTATTTCCAATGTTTAGTAAATTTGTGAAATATAAAGTGTGCATGTATTGGTATCTTGGGGAAATGCGGTTAACAGTGATTGGCAGGGAAGCTAATTATATCGGGTCAAAACAGGCATTTTAGTGTAACCAACGAAAATTAAATTTTACAGAAGGTTTTTTAGTTTACAAATATAAAAATTTGTAAGTCAAAATTGTACTTATATCATAATTGCTCTTGCTTTATTTTTGCAACGGTACTTATAGTTATGATATTTTGTGATATGGTTTAAAATAAACGGAATTATCGATATCTGTCAATATAAGGATTTTCAAAGTTTTGTTGGTTGGTATTTGTTTTTAATTTGCAATTTGTTTGAGTGCTTTTCTAGTAAAATAACGGTTGTTTTTGGTTGTAGATTTGTGCTTATTGGAAATACCTAATTTGGATTTTTATCAGTGGTTGTAACCACCGATTTAAATCTATGTTCCCAAAATTAACATTTGCTTAAATAACTTGAAATAATATCTTCTTGGTTTGTTTTGCAGATATTGCTGGAGATATAAAGTACAAGATCTTGGAGACAGATTACAATAACTATACTGTCTTATACTACTGCTCGGAGTTCTTTATGAGCCACATTCGTACGTATTTTATTTAATCTTTTGCATTTTGAAAGACGGTGCCAGGAAACGATTTTCTGTTACATACTTTCGCGTGGAAAAACTGCATTAATTAGATAGTTTGACCTTAAAGTCCATGTCTTAGCTTCTCTTTAAACTGCGATGCGTTCGTGGCCCACTACCGCAATGGACTCAATCTCCCAAGTTCTTCCTCAGAGGAATGACGTGATTAAAACTACCTAGGTGGCCCTCACCGGCGCACAGTAATTTGGGGGGCTGGGAGTGGGGGGGGGGAGGCTCCAGGTTATGACGATAGCTCTTTCGCAATACTGCAAGGCAGACCTACCCAGCTTTATCTTCCAAATTTGATTGTGAATACAGCTTCCTGTGGAAACTGTTTAGAGATATCGAAACCCCAAAAATCCAGTTTAGCAGCAGGATCAAAGACACAAGCGTAGACAACCTCTTAGCAGACACTGGAGTTTTGTACGACCACAACCAAGAGTAGCTTTTTTAAACACTCTTCTTTGGATTGAGGTCCCTTGCATCAGGAGTTTATTCATGGCTTAATATTTCAAAAATTTAACGCAATACTCCTAGGTTTCTAATTCCAAAGAATGTGAAAGTAGAACAACTTCAGTGGCCTTTAAGTAAAGCTCTAAGGGTCGCAGTTAGTTTCTTCTTCTACCAGAAAAGACGAAAATACAGATTGCAAATACTCTAACGTACGAATGGAATATAAAACCGATGGTAGGTAAGTGAATAGATACAAAATGGGGTGGCGATAAGAGGTAACTTTGGACGCGTAGATTAAAGTACAAACGACAACTGGCATAGGTATTCCGCAAACTTATACCAAATTATAATAATTTATAATATTTTCTTTTCCATGTACCAGAATTCCTTTGGATCCGTACTCGTAAACCTTTTCCAAACCAAACTGTCATAAATGATGCAATGTACGTTATTGCGGAACACGATTTATCGTTGCGGGAACTACAACTATCCGATCAAACTGGTTGTTCTACAGAAGATGAATGGCTATAGATGATTGATATAAATTCTATATAAATTGGAGAGGTTCATTGTCTTTAAATGAATCTTAAAACTTTGTGAAAACCCAGTTATATATTTGAGATAAAAATTTAATAACAGCATACAACTTTTTTTTTCCTTGAGTAAAGTGAATGTGATTTACCGCCCAACAAGTATTCTTTTATGATTGTGAGGTTGATTGCACGGCATGTGGCACTTGCGTTGCTAGATTTTTTATTTTTTATGAATTAAAATGATGGCACGCTAAGCCATCTTTCGTATCATCCTACAGGTATAAATGGTTTGAGATATAGAAATTTCTTATGCGAAAAAATGGGATTGGTCTAAATTGGTCTGTAACCCACAGCACAAGCAAACTACAGAGCTGATGTCTCAACGAAGCTTTTGTAGCAATCGGAAAGAGTTCGCAACTTGGCACATACTTTGAAGCTTTCACAATGATAACGGCGCCAAATCTATATACAAGGTGGCGCAAAAGTAATCCTCCTATCAGAAAATGCTATAAATTTTGCGATTGGCCCCTAAAGTCAGTTCTGTTTTGACATTTGTGTAGTAAACACATGCAAAATACACGTTAATAAACAATGTTACGCTACACTGCTCCAGAACGCGGAATATTGCTGACTATTTATTTGACCAATAATCGGTCGGGGCCAAACGGTTACTGTGAATGGTGAGCGCTACAGAGCAATGATCAACGAGTCCTTTTTGCCGCAACTTGATGAATTGGGATTGGAAAACATGTGGTTCCAACAAGACGGTGCAACAGCACACACTGCACGTGCCACAACCGATATGCTGAACATCGGAAGCTTACTTTTGCGCCACCTTGTATATAAAAGAAAGAGACGTTAGTTCCAACGGTCATAACTCAATAACGCCTGCACCGATTTGGATGATTGACACTAATTTAGATTATTCCCTGACCAGAATAGGAGAATACCCAACAAAATTTCCGAAAAATTCCTGGAAAAAAAATTTTATTTTCCCATACATTTTGTATGGTGCGAATTTTTATAATTTTTTTTTTGTTAGAAAAGCTCAATAATGGATCGATCGATGGTGAAGTGGAATTGTGCGTGTGTGAAATAGTCACATCTATAGGGATAGGGATAGGGATAAGGATAGGGATAGGAATGGGGATAGTGACAGAGATAATGATAGGGATAAGAAAAGGCAATATTTCTAGATCTATTCAGGTAAATATCTGGGCAGGACAAAGTCTGCCGGTCCCTCTAGTCTATAATATAAATGCGCAAGTTGAGAGAAATTTTATTAACAACTATATAAGTATGTATGGATGGGTACAGCTAAACTGCAGTACCGTCAATCAAACTTCAAAAAAAACAAGCAAGGAAAGGGATGTCTTCGACTGTGCCGAAGACTTTATACCTTTCATGAATACGCATCATGGTTTTAAGTGCCCGATCGTTACTCAAAATTAGTAAAAACTCTTCAAAACTGACAATTTAAAGAGACATAGCCCAAACCCTGTTTATCGGAACAACCGATTGTATGGGAGATATGCGTTGTATTGGTCCGATCATGCTGGTTCCGACAAATGATTAATGCTTTACAAAATAGCTGCCTCTTAGCAAATTTCATCGAGACATTTTTAAAACTGAGGGATTAGTTTGCGTTCAAACATACAGACGGACATGGCTAAATCGACTCAGCTCATCGCCCTGATCATTTCGGTATACTTATTGGTGGGTATATCTCATCTTCTTCTCATATTTACAAACATCGGACAAAAGTTATAATACCATTTGATGTTTATGAAAGGTATAAAAATTAATCAGTTAGTAGGATGCGAACCGACGCGTCTCGCGTCAGAGTCGAGTGCTAGTGTGAGAAAAGGTTACATATGTATACATTATGATAGAATGGTTTAAAATGTAGGCTCAAATTGCTAGCCGTGAATAAACTAACCGCAATGGTGTGGTGGTAGTGGTGCTGGATTACCACACCGAAGGTCCCAGGTTCAAGTCCTGGGAAAGGTAACATCAAAAGTGGTTTGGAAAAGTTTTTCAAAACTGGGGTCGACCGTAAGTAGTCATTTGACAAAAAGTCTCGAAGTGTAGCTCCACCATGGAAGGCTTCTTAAAATATTTTTTTTTTATTTCTTAGCTAACTACATTCAAACTACAGAATTTGGAAATGGTTCAGAACAAGAGCCATAATAGCAATAAATGCACTACATCCCAACTGTCGAATTTTTTACTGGATGAAACTGTTGAAAAGGTAATGCAGCGGGGGACAATTTTCACCGCCTAGGACATCCCCATGTAAAATTCGTCAGTTGATTATATGTGAAAGAGATTGAGGGCGAACTTCTTGTGGTTCGAAACGCACTAGAATCGCACCAGTTCGGAACAAGTGATTTTGCCCACAGGTACATTATAGAGCCTTAGTTGTTTGAGTAGACATGTCATACATGTATCCCGCGGCGAAATGAGTTTGAGCTCCTTCTACATAATGCATTACAAAGCCCTTACGAGTACCTTATTACCATCGCTTACATTGTATACCACGATGTAAAATAGAAATTTTTTATGGATTATTCGTCTTAAAACTTCGTGAAAGTTCGTACTTTGTTTGATTTGTTTTTTCTTTGCAAACATGCTCTTTTTTGATAGCTTCGTCTCATGCGTCATTCGTTTTGTAGCGTTATAGATGTACGCTTCGGAAAATTGTTATTCATGGAATGAATTAATTATTACATTTTTTAAATAAACAAATTTTGCTTAGATATTTTGAAAATGTGAATAATTGCACTACTCATACTGCCTATTAAAATTTAATAAAAGTATGCTTTGTCAAAATAAGCCCTAGAATGGTATGCTATGTTATATAGTTTACTTCTTCTATTAAAAGTACATAAAGTCGTAGAATGACTGTATTACAAGATTCATACCCTTTCAAACTCGTTTATCGTTAAGTGGATGGTCTGCCTACAATGTCGATTATGATTTCAGAAAGGTGTATCTTATTGTAATAGTTATCCGAACGTTGTTCGGGGACTGTTCACTTATTCCATTACTTGTAAAGAGGTATGTAACCAGCTTTGTCCACAAATCGGCCAAGCTTATGGGAAAGTAAAGTAGGTTGTAACTGATTCTTAAAGGTAAACTGTCTCCAAAGTGTTGGAGAAGTATTGCATTTTGAAATGAGAATTTTCGCCGCTGGGGCATTGTCAGTGGCTCTCCTGAGAGAACGAAGAGCTGCTTTGTTAGATATATTAATCATTGATCATGCAAACAGTGTTTGCCAACGCACAGAAGTCTATACGCAATTATTTGGGTAACCGAAATAAAAGCCCGTGCGCTGCTTTTGTTGGTCGAAAGATGAATGGTTTTATTGTATACTAGCTTATACCCGTAGGTTTCAATCCACAGTTTTTCTGGATGTGGTAGGGATTAATGTCATATAACCCCTTACCAAATTTCGGTAGTTTACCGTAGATACTTCCAGAAATACGGACTGTTAAAAATTCCATTTGTATGGGAGGTGCCACGCCCCCTATATATCAAAATATTTTTTAGCCCATGACCATCCCGATCGGTTTATACGTTTAGGACGCAAGTCGATCTATAGATACATATATACATATATATATATACATAATTTGAATTATATATATATAGATAGAAGTTGAAATTTACATTTGCAACAGTTGGGGCACATTTTAAATAGATATATTTGTGTAAAACAATTCGTTATAATAACAAAAACTATTAAACCACGATGCGTAAAATTAACATAACTTCAAGTCTAAACGTCACGCAAGACGAATTATGGATTTTGAGTTAGCTTTTAGCGCACGCAATTCTATTTCGGTTGCTCTCATACAAGTTGTATGGGCATGAGACAATTTTGACAGAAAATTCACGCTGTGCGTTTAAATTAGGTTGAGCTGTAAGAACAAAATTTTCTTGTCAGTTGCTTAACTAACAGCAGCATTGTTTACCCCATTGTTTACCCGTACTAGTTTGGCATCTTCTTTTGCGAATCGGAGTGGAAGGCAGTGGATGAATGTACTCCGAGAGAGTGTAATGAAGGAAATCGCGTTCAGAGTTGCTTTAAAGTAAAAACTACAACTAAAAACTTCAATTTAAACTGAAATATACATTCTATAATAACTGATAACGTATTATAACTGCTTTATATTCAATAATTTGGGAGTTTCAAGTCTTCATGTTAAATATTGCAGCATTTAAATTTCATTGTTTTATTATTGCATACAATTCACCCTGTGTGGTTTGTGTGTGTGTACAGATTCGGAGTAAGTTGCGCTACTAGTAGACATATACTATGGTTTACCCGTACTAGTTTGGCATCTTCTTTTGCGAATCGGAGTGCAAGGCAGTGGATGAATGTACTCCGAGAGAGTGTAATGAAGGAAATCGCGTTCAGAGTTGTTTTTAAGTAAAAATTACAACTAAAACTTCAATTGAAACTTAAATTCACATTCTATAGTAACTGATAAGGTGTTATAACTGCTTTATATTTAATATTTTGGGAGTTTTATGTATTCGCGTTCAATATTGCAGTATTTAAATTTGATTGTTTTATTAGTGCATACAACACACCCTGTGTGGTTTGTGTGTGTGTGCAGATTCGGAGTAAGTTGCGCTACTAGTAGACATACATATACTATGAACAGCAGCGAAGCCACAGCGTTGGTCGCTTTGTTGATAATCTTGTACGTGACAGAATTTATGCGCGATTTAAAACGAATGACACAAATTATTTTATGATTTCAGATGCATTTAGTAAAATGCAATGTCACTTGTGTTGCGCTTATAAAGGGAGTCCGTGAATATAATTTTAGAAGACATTACAATTCTTTATGTAAAGATTTTGACAATTATACATTCTTTTGTGAACAAATTTTTTCTGATATAAAAATTATCTGTTCCAAGCAAAGTAGCAGATTAACTTCCAGAAATGTATCAAATGCACTCTAAACAAGAAATTGCCACAGAAGTATATATATTGATGTAGGCATTCAAAATTAATTTACAGTTTTGAAAAATTATATTTTTGCAGCGCCCAAAACCACCTTCGTTTTGATGAAAAGTCTGATCTAAGTATCCATATGTCAAAGAGGAGGTGTTTTGACGGCCGCGAAGTCTTATTTTTCTAAGCAAAAGTTCTCCAGAACTCGATCATTTCAATTTTATCATAAAATCTGTGCAAAAAGCTAAAAAAAATACTTTTCAATAGCTGGATGCTTCCATTTTCAATGTAAAGAGTTAATATACTACTCTGCCAAAATTGCTTTTTCGCTCTCAACAGTGACTAAAATGAAGAGCGTGAGAAAACATGTGTTGAGAGTAATATGTTATCGAGTAAAGATTGCCGATCAATGATCTACGGACATGATGCCTCTCACCTCTCATTGTATATCTTCTCCTTCGTTACGGAGATATGGATGACATGACCAAGAACGTTGCACTGATCATACCAAATCTCTCCAGAGACAATCGGGTATGTAATGCAAGGGCGTACCGGGTTCATATCCGGCAAAGGACTGCCACTTTCGACAACACACCCCAAAACCTTCGAGGAGTGTTTTTGTCGCTACTCAAACAAACAAAGATGGAAAGGAAAGACAACAATAAAAAAACTGTAAGATAACTAAAAAAAGAGACCGTAGAGAGAAGAAGAAATCAAAGTAAACAAAAATATATTATAGGAAAGGAACAGCTGAGAAAGGAAGGGGAAAAAGCAAATGAAAGGAATATCAAATAAGGAAAGGAAAGGAAATCATTAAAAACAGGGACTCTCCGATATTGAATATTTTTACATTTTTAATAAAAAAAATCAAAGGCTTCTAACTATCGGAGGACAGTTTGAGGTATATGAACGTGCAGGTCTCGTCATGTTCAACGGAAATCTGGTTTGATTGAAGAAAATTTGCGTGATAAATTACATATAATAACCCCTTTTCTGAGTTTAATTTTTTTGATCAGAAATAATCATCATTTTTTCAGTTTTCTTTTTTTTTTTGCTCGAAAATAAAAGTCATTTTTGATTTTAATTTTTTTTTTTGGTGAAAGTAAAACTTATTCCTTCAAGAATAAAAATTAAATTTCAAGTTTTAATTTTTTTCGCAGTTCGAAAAATTAAAAAAGCATTTTTGCATGTCAACCTATGTACATATGTATCTATAAATATGTTTCAGTTATTGAGTACATATGGTGACGAGATTATACCAACCAATATTTGTGATCAATTACTTGCCAAAAAGGCACATTGGGTTTTTGAGTTTCTCGATCGTGAAAAAAATTTTAATTCACAATTTAATTTTTATTCTTGAAGGATAAAATATCGCTCAAGGAATCAGTAATATTTTTGTCAAATATTTGTTTTATTTTCGATGCGAAAAAATAAAACTCAAAAAAATAAACATTTTCCGTAATCAAAAAAATAAAACTTGAAGATACCTATTTTTGTTGATTTTTATTAAAAAAAAATCTAAAGATAATGATCAAATAGCGAGTTCTAAAATAATAAAACGCATAACAGCTACGGTCCCTGTTAAAAATGAAAGGAAGGGACAGGAAAGAAAAGGAAAGGAAAGCATATCAAAGGGAAGGAATGGATAAGCAAGAAAAGATAACAATAAAAAAGACAACAATTAAGTAAATCAAAAATAGTTAAATAAAATAAAGTTTTGTGGTTCAATTTTAACCACTGGGCGATCTCTGGTGAAAAAAATTAAAATTGCAAGTATTTACTACATGATAGAAAATCCGTCGCCTATTACAACAATCATACCTACCTAAGGCATTTTCTAAAACCTTAATCCGCACAGTTTCGAGAACAATACTCAGCACTTTTACCTGACGCCCAATGTTACACTTGGACCATAAACAACTAATCTATACCCAGGTTTTTTGCGTGGTAAACGAAAACCAATCTTTAGGAAACAACAAATAGTATGTCCCGGATTCGATTTCTATGAGTGAAACGGCAACGTTCTTTCTAGCCTAATGGATCATTATGAACAGTCCAAAACAAACCTGAAGATGACATTGTGTACGAGGTGTGTTCAAAACGTATCGCGAATTTTGAATTTTCGCTGGTTAGGTATATTCGAATTTCGAATTTTTTGTGGCGTGATGTTGGTACTCATGTCTCTCACTTCTGCCGACAAGCTCGGCCATTTTGAATGTTCAGTTAATTGTTGACAGCTGCTTTGCTTGCACGTGTTTTGGATCGTCTTCGATTTTTGCCTATTCAAAAAAATGGATCAAGAACCTGTATAAAATTTTGTGTGAAAAACGAAATTAAGTGCGCGGATGCATTCCGAATGTTGACTGTGGCATACGGAGAAGCTACCTTGGACCGAAGCAACGTTTATCGGTGGTACAAAATGTTCTCAGAAGGCCGAGAAGATGTGCAAAGAAGAACAAAAATTGGCTTTTGCACCACGATAACGCCCCTGCTCACGCATCGTTGCTTGTGGGCGACTTTTTGGCCAAAAACAACACACTAATGATGCCGCAGCCACCGTATTCCCCAGATCTGGCCCCCTGTGACTTTTTCTTGTTCCCTAAACTGAAGAGGCCCATGAAAGGACGACGTTACGCTTCTCTTGACGAGATAAAGACGGCATCGAAGGAGGAGCTGAACAAGATACAAAAAAATGATTTTTTGAAGTGCTTCGAAGATTGGAAAAACCGTTGGCACAAGTGTATAATATCTCATGGGGAATACTTTGAATGGGACAAAATAGATATTCATGAATAAATAAATAATTTTTGAAAAAACACAAAATTCGCGATACTTTTTGAACACACCTCGTATTGCTAGGGAGCATGAAGTGGTGAACTAAATGCTCACGTTTCTTTGGTCGGTGATAGTAATTATGATGACATCGATTGAACATTTACCCCTTACAAAGCAGAGAGAAGGAATAACTTTGATGGATACAATTTTCTTAGAAATGACAATTTGCCATTAGAATGTGTTACACTACACCTGTTTAAGTTAATAATGAGAAATATAATTCGATACTCACAACAAAAAGTTATCAAAAGTGTAAGTTTGTATTGAGAAACCCCAATTTGACACTGAGAAATGGAAGTTCATATATTGAAAATATAAAAACTTCAGTTTAATAAAATAAAAATTTCCATTTGCATGGGAGATGCCACGCCCACTCCTCTTTCTCTACCTTTTTTCTTGAGGTGTTAGAGATTGGACTCATTAAGCTCCTTATCAATTTTCAATATTCTTTATTAAATCCTTCCAGAGATATGCGGTTCGGAAAAACTGGTTTGTATGGGAGGTGCCACGCCCACATCACCCAGTGGACCGGTTGTGAACCTAAACCATTCTCGAGCCCACTTGAATATGCAAAAAAAAATTCATTAATATCGGTCCAGGCGTTTGAAAGGAGTTTAGTGACAACGGACTTACGCACAGAAGATTTTTATATAATTAGATAATCATTTGTCGGAACCTACAATACAACATATAGCTTTCATATAATCGGTTCTTTCGATAATTGGGGTTTGTGCTTAAGTACTGCAATTTAATAAAATTTGGCAGCTACAGTACATATCACATATGTAATGTGCGTAGTAAAAACACTGGTCTACAGCCAAAAACCACCAGAGACGCGAATATTAAATTCGTATGTAGAACCACCCCCGGATTCCGAAAATCGAGGTTATTTTTGATTATATTGTACCGTTTTTGAGATATTTACGATTTACCCTTATTTCAGAAAAAAAAGGTGGCTCCACTTAATCATGTATACATATCTCAAAAACAAATTGAGCAATTCGAAAACGGCTTGAAAAATTTAAAAGCTAATAAAATTTCCTATAAACAATGCATACAAAACTTTTCGCTAGGTGTAGGTTCGAAGATAATGAACAATCAATACCGATTTTTACCTTTTTCTTTTGTAAAAATATAAAAAAAAGTGTACTTTCAATTTTTTTCCAGACGCACGTACATATGTATTAGTATTCATATATATTAGGTTATTAGATACAAAAGACTGTTAATGCCGTTTTGTCAAGTAGGCAAACTTTAAAATTTCAAACCCAGGTAAATTTTAAGCAAGAGCAAATTTTTTAAATCAGGTAGTGTTTTCTTTGTATAACTAAGGAACCTTTTTGTCTAGGTAGGCTTCGATTTTTACTTGATCTGAGTATAAACAGGAGTAAATGCGAATTGTTCCTTCATAATATCTGCAAGGCTTAGCCTATAAGTGCATTTATAACCCGTCATTCACTTAAACAAATAATAGAATAAAAGGGCGCGAGAGTTTGAGTCAATATATTGTTAAAAGGATGCGACTTGTGTTTTAAAATCCTTTGAAAGTTACATACTATAAGTATTTTGGCATTCAGCCTAAAAACACTGGAAAATCATGGACACCGAATACTGTATGCACCACATGTCGATTCGAATTGATTCATTCGAAATCCGGGATAGTTCAGCATACATTTATATTTCAAATGGCCAAATTCCATTCCAACTGATACTCCTTACAACCTTAGATAAGGTTCAAATTTTTTCGTGGGCATATGTATTCAAATTGTCATTTATGTCCTTGAATTCACTTGTAAAGCGGTTTGAATTTGCCTTATTACTTATAACTGAGCCGCAATGCGGCATTCAGAATGGGAATCGAAGAAGAAAATGCTTTACCCATTGATTTGCAACTGTCGAAACAAAAATTTTACTTTCTGAATGAAAGAAAACTACTCATGATTCCAATTATTGAAACAGTTATCCTGAGTGGCTGACAAGGACTTGCGCTCAGAGGTTCCAATGATACGGGAAGAATTTCTGAAGGCGAACCGTTGACGAATAATGAAACTGAGTTGATTTGACTTTCTGTTTTTCCGACAGGGTGGATATTAGATGTATATTGGAACGATTTTTCGTCATCCCTTGTCAATTTTTGTTTGTTCTGGAACGAAATCATACAGTGAAGATGGCGGATCGCCGAAACCGGGTTGTAACAAAACAAAAATTTACAAGGGATGACGAGAAATCGTTCCAATATACAATAATGGAAACTTTAGAGCTCTCTTAAGGTATCGAGCCAAAACTGTCGAGCAGTTGAAAAAACACCTGAGTGATTTACCAAAGAATGCTATGTACATAAGCAACCGTGTCCAGAATAAAATAATAAACATTTGTCATCACCTCATCATGAGTTACAACATCGATCGAGTGAGCAAATCAAAGGGCTTTTCTTTTCTCGGAGATGACACGCCAGACATTGCAGGAGTAGAACAAAGTTCAATTTGCATTCGCTACTTGGATAAATGCTGCGAAAAGTTCATCATTCAGGAAGATTTTTTGTGTTTTATTCCTATCACCGATTTCACTGGAAAGAGAATAGGAACTGCTTACCTTGATTTCCTCTTCCGGACTGGATTGCAGGTATTTCTTCGGGCGAGGATATGACGGTGCGGGAGCGGTTTTCGGAGAGTTCCAAGGGGCTCAAGCTGTTGTCAGAAAAACTTATCCACTCCCATTGTGCTGCTCATGGCTTCAATTTGGCGGTAAGCTCTGCGTGCAATATAACGAGAATCAAAAATTGTCTGGGAGTTCTAGAGAATATCCATTCCTTCTTCTTTTCTCCGAAACGCCAAAATGCCCTTCAGGATGCTATAAGTGAAAATGAACATCTATCTGAAACTCGAGTGAAGAAATTTAAAAAATTTTGTAAAACCAGATGGTTAGAACAGATTGAGTCCGTCGGAACATATCTCTATTTGCAACCAGTAGTAATTCGCGCTCTTGAAGTGACCTCGCCTGGAACTTCCCAACTGCTTTCAGCTACAAAAACCGCAAAATTTCCAGATATCGATGCATATTTCGAGCTCGATCGATCGATTCTTAAGTCACCGCAATATTTTATCAAATTTCGCTTGCCTTTTTCCCAACAAAATGAAAATTTTCGATGAAGAGTCCTGCGCTCAACTATTCCAATCATACTGCTCATTTTTGCACGACGATTCCCATGACATCTGGGTGAACGAAGCACAACTTTGGCGGAAGCTCCTTGCCGGAAACGAAAGAAAGATCTCACTTGAAGGACTCCATATTTGTAATGAAGATGCCTTTCCAAATGTCAACCAAATGCTTCGCGTTATGGCAGTTTTGTCTGTGACAACTGCGACGAATGAACGATCCTTCTCAACTTTGCGACGACTAAAAACGTATTTGAAATCAACAATGTCTGAAGATCGTCTAAAAGGTTTAGCCTCACTCAATGTACTTCGCGATATTAAAATCGATCCGCAAATAATTTTGAAACACTTTTTTTTCAGTTATTATTTAAAAATAAATAAATCAACCTCGAAGAGTTGATTTATTAAATAATTGTTATTAAATATGACTTTTGACAATAAAATTTCCGCACTCCGAAAATAAATTTCTTATATTTTTTCATTGATTACGTAATTTGAGTTTAAGACCCCCCTTGGATATTTTCTGCGTACGGGCCTGCCTGTGTCACTTATTTATCTAATTTACTTCTTTATTCTCTTTTCAGGAGTAAATATGTCTCTAAAAATTCATTTTCTGCACTCCCATTTAAATTTTTTCCCGCAAAATCTTGGTGACGAAAGTGACAAGCATGGCAAACGGTTTCATCGGCAAATAAGGTTAATTAAAAGTCGGCATCAAGGATTCTGGGATGTCGCAATGATGGGCTACTGCTGGTTTCTCAGAGGAGAAACCGATCCTGATCTAGATAAGCGTCAAAACAAAACAAATAAATTTTTCAAGTATAAAACAAGATCAAAGTGTTAAGACAAAACTTACATACACATTTTTGTCGTCTTATATGTACATATGCTAATATTGGTAGGGTACTTAAATATTATATGGCTATATTTATTTGAATGCTTACACCTTTTGTATTAGTCTATCGATTTTATTGGATGAAAGATTATTTTTATTTGTAATAAAACAGAGCTTACAGAGAAAAAAAAAATATCTTGAAAATAATTAATAGTTTTCAATATCCTTCCTCGCAAAATACATATGTTTTTATATTTTTACAAAAAAAAGGTAAAAATCGGTATTGATTGTTCATTATCTTCGAACCTACACCTAGCGAAACGTGTTGTATGCATTGTTTATAGAAAATTTTATTAGCTTTTAAAGTTTTCAAGCCGTTTGCGAATTGCTCAATTTGTTTTTGAGATATGCATGATTCAGTGGAACCATATTTTTTTTTTTTTTTTTTGAAATAACGGTAAATTGTAAATATCTCAAAAACGGTACCATAGAATAAAAAATAAGCTCAATTTTCGGAATCAGGGGGTGGTTTTACATTCGCGTCTCTGATAGAGAAAAAAAGTTCGAATTTGTAGACCAGTGAAACATATCGTATAGCCTCCACACAACACTTTTTATTTATCTTCTTTTATTTATCTTCAGATCAACAGAGTAAGACCATACATTTTTTGCAAAAGTTTGTACTTATTGTATGTGAGGATTGGACAGTTAAAGCCGTGATGCCTATTCATTAAAGGTATAAAGCCTTCGGCACACCCGAAGACAGCGCTTTCCTTATTTGTATTTATTCCTTTGAGTAGCGGGAAAAGCTCTCCCCGATGGTTATGAGAGCGTTACCGGCATGGACAGTCCTCTTGCCGAAAATGTATCAGCTCCCAGCACCAGGGTCGTCTTTAACTATGCTGTTGCCCTTGAGCACATACGAATTTGCGACCCTTTATACAGCTTGTCAAAAAAATCATCGGTACTCACCGTCGCCAACGCGTAAGAGTCAGTAAATTCTCTCGAACACACTTATCAGATGGTGTCGGTGTTCAAGCTTTTTCACCATAAAACAGGGCGGGTACAATACGTTTTTTTTCCTTCTTCGATAGAGGTTTTCACTTCTCAATTGCCTCGCCAGTCCAAAGTAGCACTTGTTTGCAAGAGTGACGCTTTATAAGCCCTCTATTACGGTTCACAACTCAGCTTAGTTGAATTACAATTGAAAAAACTCAACTTTAAAACAACACAACTATTTTTTCGCATTATGATCTACAACTTATTTCAGTTGAAGTTGAATTGATGTTGCCAACGTAAAAAGTGACAACTTGACAAATAATTCAACAGCTGACTATTTTTTAGCGAAAAATTAAATCAAAACATTTTGGTGAATAATTATGAAAGTGGGTTTTATTTTAAATAAATATTAGAATCGACATTAGTTTTAATTTATTTTAGAACGACGAAAATGTTGGTGCTAAAACAGATGTGTCCCGAAAGCTTGCCCACTAGGTGCAACCTGACTTCATTTCAATTATTTCCGCTACACTTTCCTCTGGAGGGTTTAGTGAGTGCTCCGGCGACGGAACACTACTACTTTCCAGCTGATTTGTGCGGTTGTAAGCAAGCTTTCTTTTCAGGTTTGCCTTATAAAGTATCCAAACCTGCAAGTTAAATTTTTTAATTTTTATTGCACTTTCCCTACATTGGTCTACTTTCATGGCTACTACTTACTCGGCCCCACTCCTGCGCAGTTCTTGTTGGTGGTCCTAAGGTACTGAGCTGTACTGCAAATTCTTCCCACAGTCTCTTCCTTTTATTTTTCGTCCATGGAAATTGCGGCTTGACTCGTCCAGTATCGGGATGCTTCTCTATTAATTCCCCAAGTTTTTCAAACTGTTGTTTTGTTGTAACCTTTTTTTCTATAAATTTGTCGAAAACTGCTGATTAAAAAAATAGTCTAAAATAATTTTAAAAGGTTAACTCACCCTTTTTCCATTTTTTCTTGGTATATTTTGAAAAAAAAAACATATACAATATTCTGAGAAAACTGCTTGTAAGGAGTTGTGTGTTTTTGGCATTGCTGACAACCGAACTGGCACATGGTTGTGAATGATAATACCACAAAACAAGTTGTTAGACTAAATATACAACTTAAATTTTTTTAAAATTTTGGATAATACCAAATTGCAAAATTTCAACTAAAGTAGAGTTGAGTTGTAAGCCATAATAATATCCCTATCCCTATCCCTATCCCAATCCCTATCCCTGTCCCTATCCCTATCCCTATCCCTTTCCCTATGTCTATCCCTATCTCTATTCCTATCCCTATCCCTATCACTATCCCCATCCCTACCCCTTTCGCTACCCTATTCTTATCCGCCCTTCCCGTTCAAAATAGTTGCGTAGCAATATTAATTTTGATTATATCAAAAGGTTGCCACCAAAAATTTCACGTATTTCAGACCTGATGGTGGTGGCAATTTGGTGGCAAAAAATATACTCTCTCTCTCTCTATGACGCGATATACAACAGGTATATCATCATAAGCCTCCTAAGAGATTTTTGCGCCAAGCTTCTCTTCCAATTTGTAGGCCGGCAACACTACCTTCACACCACGGCGGCAGCTCCTCATATAGCCCAACCTGTTATGACAGAATTGCGACGAAAATTTCCCAATAAGCTGATATCCAGAAACTCCACATTCCGTTGGCCACCCAGGTCGCCTGACCTTACTGCACCTGACTTTTTCTTGTGGGGTTATTGCAAACAGGAAGTCTTCAAAGCAAAACCAACAAATTTGAATGAACTAAGGCAATCCATTCGAGAAACAATTGCGGCTATTCCTGTCTCAACTCTCCAAGCAGTAATGAACAACTTTTTGGTAAGATGCCGCACTTGCATCGACGAGCAGGGGGGCATTTAAATTCCATTATTTTTAAAACTAATTAAGCTATATTTAATAAAATTTAATGAGCTTTAACATGAATAAAAGAAAAATGAATTCCATACACTGAAAAAAAATTATTTGAGTTTCTTAATGTAGCAAAATTCATCAGCCACCCTGTATAAGGATAAAATTTGGTGAATACATTGAGATTGAGGCATAAAATAAAATTTTCAAGAAATTTTTGACAATGGGCGTGGCAACGCCCACTTTTGATTAAGTCAAATTTAGAAATAATATTAATAATAAATCAGAAACCGTTCAAGATATCGAAACGAAATTCAGCACGCAGGTTTTCAGGCATGCAAGGAATGTTCTAGGGCGGGATCGGTTAAGGTCTACGCCCACTTTTATATGAAAGATTTTGAAAAGGACCGTAGATATATTAAATAGGCAATAACTTTGCGTAAAATAGCTTTACATCATTTATATTTCAGTTTTAGAGTTTCCGTAAACAAAGAAATCCAAAAACTTAAAATTTTCGAAAATGGGCGTGGCCCCGCCCTTTTTATAGTGAACTATTGCACAAAACTTTTTATGCCATAACTCCGCTAAAAATTTATTTGTGGAAACGAAATTTGGTGATAATGTTCTGCTGTTTGCTGTAAAATTGGGCGAAATCGGTTAATGTCCACGCCCATTCTGTAATTTTTTTTTGTAAAATTTAAAGAGCGATATTTCTACAACTAAGCAAGTTATACCAATTAGATTTTGCACACATAATAAGGTTTTTAAGAAAAACTCGGCCGCAAAAAAATTTTTTCAATTTCGAAGAAGTAGGCGTGGCGTCGCCCACTTTTCAGCATAAAATTTCCGCTATTTTCAAAGGCAATCGCTTATAATTCAATATTGATATTTAAATCAAAACTGGTCAGCTGCTTCTCAGTAGTATGTATTATACTCCTGCCAAAAATTAGCCAAATCGGGAAACACACAAGCGAAATATTCGGGCACGTAGTTAATAGCCCACTGCAATAGCGAAGTTATATATCTTTTTTGATTTTCATACCTTTCATAAACATTAAATGTATGTAAGTATGAGAACAAGACGAGAAAATTTCAATAAAATGATCAGCACGATGAGCGGAATCGATTTAGCCATGTCCGTCTCTCCGTCCGTCTGTCTGTCTCTCCGTCTGTCTATTTGAACGCAAACCCGTCTCTCAGTTTTACAAAAGAATGCTGAAATTCGTGGTTTGCTTTGTCCGTTTTATAATATACTAGCAAACCCGATAGACGTTGTTTTGACGTTTTAATATATAGAACACATCTATATATAAAATTTCATTCACTTGAACCAAATAAACTCCTATCTATACCGAACTGCAGCTTTATATGACCTGGGGGATTTATACAGACTGTGTCGTGCCCAGCGAACTCTTAAACTTATCGTGAAAGTTCAACAAAACACAAAATATGTGGGCGTGGCACCGCCCACTTTTGAAAAATGATGTAGATATTGACTAAGTGACACATATATCCAAATTTCATTAATTTAGGCCAAAAAAGTTCGGAATTATGACGAATTGAAACTTTATATAGCCTGGGGGCGTGGCTCCGCCTACTTTTCCAAAACTATATATTGTCTATGCTGTATCCAGTGAACCCAAGTATATATTGTGAAAATTTCATAAAGATCGGTTGAGTTCTTTGGCGCCTACAAAAGACACCCTTTTTTATATTTATTGTTGTTACGCACACAAGGTAAATTACTTCATTCGGCATAAACGAATCGAGATATATATTTATTAATGTATATCAAAAAATTTTGGGTGAAAAGTAAAATATCCGGCCAAGTAGTTAATACCCCACTGCAAAAGCGAAGTTGTATATCTTTTTTGATATTCATTCCTTTCATGAACATGAAATGTGTGTACGGATACTGAAATGATCAGGAGGATGAGCTGAGTCGATGTAGCCATCCGTCTTTCGATTCGTCTGTCTGTCTGTTCGTCGGTCTATTTGAACGCAAATACGAACTGAAAGTATTAAAATAGACCCGCGTAAATTGGGATGACATAATAGATCACTACTAGGTATATAATGTTCGGTTCCACCCGAACTTAGACTTCCTTACTTGTTTTTCGTTAAGTTTGTCACAATCGGCGACAATATACCATACAGGCCAGGTATATTGAGTGTGTAAATTTTTTAACCACTACCTGCGAAAGGGTTTGAAAAAAGGAGTTTTCAGAAAAACTTCATATGCTATGGGAAATGACCTGTGCAGGCTGGGATGTTCAGTAGGTAGTTTCTATGACGGAGTGATAATTTGAGTTTTTTGTTTTTATGAATTAAGCATTCTAAGAACATCGCAAGAAATGCCTCAAGGAAAAAGTTGTATATATTTGATAACAAATATATATGACCATACTTCTTTCTTACGAAAACCCGCCTTGGCAACTTACATTTTCGGTACAGTATGAGGCATTTTTTCTTATGATCTGCGTTTTGCCTTAAGAAAAATTGACGGGCAAAAATTTCTTGAGTGTCATTATCGAGTTTTCTCATTTCTGGCGATGCCCGTAGTAAGCTTTAAAAAGGCAAAGTTGCGCAAAATGTCATACCTAAATAATTTGTTTGTCCAAAACAATAATAGGCTTGAAATGCAAAATTTTCCCTAATTGGGTATTTTCACTTTATTGTCAATAAAACAAACATTTATGTATTCATGTATTTTCACGAAATAAGGTTTCAATTATTTATAATGCTTACAGTTTTCAAAATGGTAAGTTTTTGAAATCTTCAGTTTTTTATGAATTTTTGCAAAAAAAAAAATTTTTTTTACATTTTTATGTGAATAACTCCACAACCGTCGATCATATAAAAAAAATTTCTTACCAAGACTTGAAGAAAATTTTGGGGTGAATCCACTGGTGTTTCTCTCAACGAATTTAGATAAGTAATTTCCAAGATATGATAAAATAAATGGAAAGACCTCTGTGAAAATTCGTGATTTTAGAAAAAAAAAAATCGTATCCATAGAATTTAAAATTTTGGGTGTTTTTGTACTTAGGGGGCCATAATACATCGAAATTAACACTAGATTGCCTAAGGCAGTCATTTTGACTGCTTTTCAATTTCAGTTAGAAAAATAATTGTGTATATAATGACTCAGCTTCTTAGAATTTTCTGACTTTTTGTACAACATATAAATGCGTTTATTTATCATTGTATTTGCCGCCCTTCCCCATTCATTTCTGGTATATATATATATGGTATACCGGTATTGCCTAAAAGCAATCATTTTGACTACTTGTAAACTTTAAATAGTCAAGCGACTTTTATTATTGGATTGAATGAATTTCGCATTTATTTGATATATATATTTTTTGATTAGCGTTACTTGCTTGTTTCTTGTCATTCGAATCTTCATGCCGGGCCTGCCCACGCACGTTATTTCCCTTGATAACGTAATTCAGGAGAATAACTGTTCGTAGGGTCAGTTACTGCGTACGTTTTACTTTTGATCGGCCTGCTCTATGCAATTATTTTTATTATTGAAGTGAATTTTTATTACTTTTAATACTTACTAATAACTTGCTATATAACTGTAAATAGTATAGGAAATATATGAAATTAATTTTATACACATCTCTTTACTTATTAGTTATTTTTCACAAAGCAGTCATTTTGACTGCTTTCGGCAATAGAGGTATACACTAAGCACCCGTCCTTATAGTGTTAAATAGTTAGACTTCAAAATAATTTCTCTTGTTGACTAGTGTTATCCATCGCTTTTTACAGGGTATGTGTGCATACGTACACTCAAATCGTAGCTGTAGAAACAGTGGCGCTTCACGTTTGCTTTAGTTTGGCCACCGTAAACATGAAAAGTATATAGCCTTGGAATAAGTTCGATTGATTAATTCTCAGCAGTCACCTCTTTTGTGTAATGTGATTGGCAAAAATGGCTTGAGAATAAATGTGAGGGAATTCGTCGGTTCTTTTGGGCCACGTGTGCCCTTATGGTAAAGACGACACTGCCTTTCACCATCTTCTCCTAGCTTGCCTGTCACCGGATCACAAATTATAGCATTAATAATATAAGTCGGATTTTTGATTTTAGTTGATTCCTTTTGCTGTATTAAAATGTTGTTTAGAAATTAAGTATACATACATATGTATGTACTACAGATCAACAAAATAGTAAGTACTACTTAATTACAATGTTGAGCGTTAAGGCTGTGTAGAGAACTTCACCTCGTTTGTTAGCTGTGTAAGTAAAATGGCTGACAAACAATTTGAAATGTTACAACGCCTATAATACTTAAGAGGCTGTTTTTGGAGTATCGGCTTGGCAGATAAAATGCAAAACCTTTTCACACGGAAAATCGTCCCATTGAATGTGATTCTCTATCAATCGTACACAATGCTCTCTACCCATATAGTTATCAGGTTGACTAGGCGCCCAATTTGTATATCCAAAATTATCACCATCATAATCCCAACGAAAACTATTTAAACCTTCTAGACTATTACCAGCTGTCCAAAAGGTTTCATTTTGAAGATCTGGAATTAAAATACACGTGTTTAACAAAAAACCTGAAAAAATTCGAAAAAAATTTTGAATAAATGTATTTAATATTGTTGCCTTACTAAAATAGTTTAAAAAATTTTCTAATTCGAATTGTTGTTGATGCTCTTCAATTGACAATAATTTCCAACCATTTTGGTCACAAAAAGCATATGCAGCATGCCAATTTAACTGTAAAAAAATCAATCCAAATTTTGGCTATACAAATTAAGTAGGAATTCTCAATTTTATAGTTACCTGAATCAGGTTAACAATATATTTATGGGCCGATCCATAATGTTTACAACCTTTACCAGTAAGTACACACAAAGTAACCAAAAGCACAAAAAGTCCGGCTTTTAAATTAGACATTTCTTTTAAATTTAACGTGAAAGACAGCTCTGAGTGTAACGCGTTAATTTGCTGAGCTTTTAAATGATTTTACAAAAGACCAAGAGAAAACTAGCTAAAATGAAATTCCTGTGTATTTTTTTATCTATATTGTAATTCCAAAAGACGTTATCTATAGGAATTCAAATTAACTCAGTTAAATAAATTTGAATTTGTGGCGTCAGTCAGAAGGCTGAGTGAATATTCAACACATACCGCCCCATTTGTGAGTTTAGCTAGTATCTACAATTGAGCAACTAAATTTACTTGCCGTTTGCATATTAAAAATGTAGATACCAGGCAAGAGTTGCAACGAAGAACCATGAGTGGAGTTTGATGTGTAAACATGTGTATCCTGTACATACATTTGATTAAGTTAGACCTCGCCCAGGGGTTGAGTTTAAACCTCAAAACTTTATTTTATTTTAGCTATTAGCTGATCATTTAATGGCCTTGGTTTTCTCTTTTGCTGATCCTTTTCTTTTCTTTCATTTCCTTTCCTTACCCTTCGTTTCCTTTCCTTCCCCGTTATTATATTTAATTAATAAAATTTCATTTAATATTATTTTATTTAATTTCACTACATTTCAGTTTATTTTATTTGATTTATGTTATTTTATTTTATTTTTATTTTATTTTATTTCATTTCATTTCACTACATTTCACTTCAGTTGCTTTATTTTATGTTATTTTATTTTATTTATGTTATTTTATTTTTTTTTATGTTATTTTATTTAATTTTATTTTATTTTTTCTTATTCTATGTCATTTCAATTCGTTTAATTTTATTCTATTTCATTACATTTCACTTTATTTTATTTGATTTATGTTATTTTTTTTTTTTTTTTTTTTATTTCATTTCATTTCACTACATTTCACTTTAGTTACTTTATTTTATGTTATTTTATTTTATTATGTTATTTTATTTTATTTTATTTCATTTGATTTCATCTCATTTCACTACATTTCACTTCAGTTACTTTATTTTATGTTATTTTATTTTATTTTATTTTTTTTTTATTTTTTTTTATGTTATTTTATTTTGTTTTATTTTTTTTTATGTTATTTTATTTTATTTTTTCTTATTCTATGTCATTTCAATTCGTTAATTTTATTCCATTTTATTTTATTTGATTTTATTTTATTTTATTTATTCTATTTTATTTTATTTTATAATATTTTTTTGATCAAATTTTGGAAAAGGGGCGTGGCACCGCCCACATATGAGTGAAGAGATTTTCAAACTTTGACTGGTAATAGCTTTAGAACCGTTCACGGTAGTATAACCAAATTTTGTAGGAGGCAATACTATCTATTGTTGTGATAAATGCACCCATAAAAAATAAGCGAAATCGCTTTTCGGTCATGCCTACTTTTTCATATATCAATTTTCAATCACATTTCAAATTTTTTATACGATTTTTGGAAAATTTTGAAAAGTGGGCGTGGCACTGCAAACTTATAAGTCAAGCAAATTTAAAATTCGACTGCATGATACGAGGTATACTTTCTAAACTCTCCAAACCAGTGAACCCAAGAGTCTATTGGGAAAATTTCATAAAGATCGGTTAAGTACTTTGGACGCCAGCCGCACAGACAAACATTCATTTTTATTTATAAGATTGCCAACATGGTAGTAGAAAAAGTTTAAAACCTCTATAGGTCATAACTCCACAATAATTTACCAATTTACCATGACCAGGTGGGTATTTAATGTTCGGTTCCACCCGAACTAACTTGCTTGTTTAAATAAAAATAAACCGGGATGTGGAGTTCACTGAAGAAAAAAAAGTTGAAATATTGGTCTTAGTTGAATATACTCGTGCATATGCATTTTTCGATAGCTAACCAAAGCTGAATTCAACTTGGTATGACCTCCCCTAATAGTCCATTAAATGGAATATTTTTAAAAATATGGGGAGCTGAAATCGGAAAACTCTATATGGTCTGATTTCGTTCATAACACAAAAATATTTCATAGCAAGTCCAGATATTTATAAAACATTTCGCCGGTTCTGCTATTTATCTTATAAATTTCAAGTTTTAAGAGGTACCTTGAAATTTAGAATATGAGAGTGCTCAAAATGCGTAAAACGGGAAGAAGAGAAAGAGGTTATAGGCGAGTAAAAATTAAAGAAAAAGTAATAATAGGAAAAATTTGTAGTGACATAACTGCGAGGAGATTAAGACCGCACTTATCTTAAATCTGGAATCTTTAGCGTGGTCGGCCAGCACACAACCACCACACCATCGTGGACGCCATCTAATAGTATTCTTGTAAAATTTGCAATAACCTTGTCGTACATAATTTCAGTATTGATATTGCAAAATCAGTCCAATAGTTGCCTTTATGACAGTAAATCGATGAAGTCACCAACCCCAGGACCTCTTTCGGTTCAGCATGGGGTTTCAAATTTTTAGTTTTTTCAGCATATTGTTATTTCATTCAGATGCAGCGTTTTTCCTCTTAGTAGTGTAATTTCTAAGAAGTATGTCACACTATATACATACGAGTATATAACATTTTCGAGTGTAATATGCCACACTCTTTTGCAAGCATTTAAATCGCCTTCGTCGGCATCGCCATACAACCTTTGTTCAGAGAACACCTTCCAGCCCAGAGACGGTGTGGGTCGGTTTTATTAGCAGTTGTCCCCTCAAGTAGACTTACCAGCCTATAATAACTAGACTCTTTTTTTACTTAGAGTACACATAAATTCATATTCACAAAATCATATTTTACCAACTCTTCCCTCTCCCTGTTTCAACAGCTTGGGTAGTTCGTCATTTCAGTTGGGAGAACCTGATGTTATGTCAAGGAGTGATTTAGAACGGTACGTCGGTTGCCAGGTCGCTAATATTTTGTAGTTCTCAAACTTGCTAAGCCAACTTACTCAACTTGGATAATTACTTACACGTGCTAGATGTACGAGTTGTAAGTCAAGTCAAGTAGAAATCTAGACTAATTGGGTCATAAAAACTTTGCAAAATCGATTTTACCTTAACTGAGTTTTGTAATTGCTTTTTCATGTATTTTCCTTCATTTGCCTTTCATTTGGATAGTAAACATTAATGTGGGAAGAAGCGGACAAGTAGAAGTTGAGAGCTAACTAAAAAACCACCTTCCGTCGAAAAAGTTGTTTTTTTAGACTCTGAGAAAATGCATTTTATTTCGACATTTGGCAATAGTAAAGGGGTGATAAGCGACAATAGCTTATAACTTTAAACGATCTACAATATATTTTGACATTTTTATTTGTGTATTGTATGTATATTTGTGTATAAATTACTACTTTCCCGAAAACGGCTTAAGCGATTTTGATGAAATTTAGCATGTGGATTGTGCTTATATTCCAGGAATTAATGCCACTTATGGTGTTTTGACAATGAAACATATTTGCAGTCGTTTCTCTCTAGGTAGGGTTATTATCCAGGGTTGCCACCTAATCGTTTGGCTCGAAAACTAGTTCTACCATTTGTATGATCTTTTGATATACGCAATATGCTAAATTGCATTGGGTTCTCCTTAAGTGCTGCCCTTTAGAGTGTTTCTACAGGGTTGCCAGTTATAGTAATTTTCAAGAGGGTATCAAAGAAACCACATTTTACGTTCAATTTCTTCAAAAATTCCTGCAGGTAGTGTTACCAGCCTTATTATATATATTTTTCTTGCACCTACGCTATTAGCTCCAAAGATACTTCACCAAATTCTATCAAGTTTTAAATAATGTCAGTGGCACTGGAAAACCGCGTAACACACAAATGCAAAACCGCGTAAGTGACATTTGTGTTAAAAACTTATATGGGCCCCTGCTATTAAGATCTATTAATTGATTCTCAAAAAAACTATATGTTGGTTTGAAAAATAGTTATGAGCATCAATCTTTTTCCATAAAGCCAATATTCGTCTTTAAATTAAGCAATTTGCCGCTGAAAAACAGCCAAACTCAGATATAACTTACGCGGTTTTGCACTTATACGTTACGCGGTTTTGCAGTGTTACCGACGATATATTTTAATTGCTTTAATCTAATGTTGCAATTCTCAGCTTGCTTGCCATCTATAAACGAGGAGCTGACAGCTGCAATGACTATTGCAAATTATAGGAACAAGTGGAATTGGGCTATAACAATTGTCAGTAGTCACGATGACAAGCTACCCTAGAATAGGGTAGTCAGCTCTGTTACTAAGAATGTTTTTAAGAAGGTACCACCAATTTTATGTTAAAAAATCAAAAAAAGTTGTTTTTAGTCCAATTTCATCAAAATTATCTACATGTAGGGTTACCAAGTAGCGTTGCCACCAAATATATTTCTATTGAAATTTCTTGATTTTTATATAATGTGCAAATCGATTCTCTTAACTCTCACCAACAAATATCATTGCAAAACCACAAAAGCAAATGTGGCACGTAAAGCATTGGTCACACAAGCTGCACGCTTTGTCATTAGCGTTTATGGCAAGTGCTGGAAGTTTTAAGGTGGGAAGGATGAGTTTTATGCCTCTTCTTCTGTACAAGATGTTAGTTGTTGTGGTTTGGTTCAAGTGAATTTTGAAATCGAAGTGCGAATACCCCGGTATGTTGGTTAGTCCATTGGGCAGTCATAAATTATGTGGCATTCGCAGCGTCTATTAGCACCCTTAAAGTGTCAAATTTTGACATGTTACATGTTGTGAACTTTGTCTCTTTGTGGTTTACTGCTCACGTACATACGTAGTTAAACAAGTAGTACCCAGAAATTATACCACTTAACAGCAAACTACACCAAAACTAGTATAAGTAACTTGTATTTTTAACATGACCATGTTCACAGTGATGTCAAAGGCTAGATTTGAGACAAAAAACAAAGATCTATTTAGCCTAGTTTTGCAAAATAATTTAAGTTTAATCATGACAAGCATGACTTAAATGATGTCCGGCACTTGGACAAGTTTGCAGATTTGAGTCCTGCTATCCAAAACGGCCGCCGCGGGTTGGCGCTTGCTTTGTCGGCCTACCACATCAAAGGTCCAAGGTTCGAGTCCTGGGACAAGTAACATCAAAAGTGGTTTGAAAAAGTTTTTCAAAACGGCAAACTCTCCGAGTGCCTTTCTGCTATGGAAGACTTCTCAGCAAAAATACATCTACTTTGTAGAAGCCGTTGGCAAAAAAATTGTAGGCTCGCCAATTTGTAGAAAAAAATTCAAATCGGCACACCATAAAATTGACAGTAAGCTCGAAACAGCAATCTCTTAGGCGGTATATCGCTTCATACTTTTTTTTTTTTTTAACCGAATCTTTCAACTTAAAAAAAGCTTAACTCGGGTTATTCTAACTCTAGACAACTCACAAGGCTGTCTAGCTTTGACTTTTTACTGGCAGAAATTTAGTGCCTTTGGGAATAGTTCAATACCAGTAAAAAAATTCTAGTTGGATACTGGCATTTTGATCTACTAGTTTAGTGGAAAGTATTTATATATGTAAGTCAGAGTTAGCAAAGAAACCAATCAGTTTAGGACATTTACGGATTAAGTCAAAACTCCATCACATACCCTACCATAACTAAGGTCATATGTTTATGTCCCGAGACAGCAAATATAAAAATTATATGGAAAAAAATCACGAGCTCATTCGGCAAAAATGCCGCACCAACCTCAGTTATCATCAAAATTTGATTGCAAGGTTTTCTAAAACTAATCTGAATAGATTTCTATGTAGGTTCTTAAATAACCTCGTAAAAAATGCCAAACTAAAACCATCCCATACCAATCAACAAACAAAACATACAAATTCGAGCACTGCTCCAACAACAATTACTAAAACCGAAATAGTTTTGATTTCGTACTTACATAACATAGATCATGGTGTGAAATTAACCTCGAATTTGTTAAAACATGTTCTAAACTGATCTATAAATAAAGACAAATTAGTTCCAAAGTATTACCAAACGAACTGTGAACGCCATTACCATGTGAATATAAAATAAGAAATATTTTCAGTTGCGTGTCTTTGTATACTCTGGCGGTAATATCTGTGAGAGCCCACACACATGCATATTCATATCTCTCTTCTAAATACTTTTACCCTCTTTTCTTTCGTAGCATTTTTTTAACTCACCCTGTAAAAAACGATGGAGTATCAGAGTACTCCAACACTTATCCTCATTCATATAAAAAAGGTTGTCCAATTTACATGGCAATGCCCGGTGATTGGATCACCTAATCCCTCTCGGAGTACGCTTAACTCTGCTTCTGAATACTTTATGGAGCACCTACGTGAGAGTACATTCAAAAATCTGCCAAAATATTACCCTATAGAGTATTCTAAACAAAAGCGAGAGAGGAGTAGGTGTACTTTTGAGGACCACCTCCTACCTCTCTCGCTTTGCTGTTGAATACTCCATAGAGTAATCCTATGGGAGCATTTTGAGAGTACTCCCACGTAGGCACTCTGGTGGAGTTTTAAAAGCAAAGAAACGGAGTACTCCGAAATGGATTAGGTGATCCAATCACCGGACATTGTCATGTAAATTGGACCACCTCTTTGATATGAATAAGGATAAATGTTGGAGTACTCTGATACTCCTTTACGAGTGTTCTTTAGAGTATGAAACGGAGTATTTCCGTTTTTTGCAGGGTCAGTCAGTTTACTGCAACTCGCATGTTGTTTGATCTTTGACTGTTTCCATGCTGCCCGCCTAAGCATTCTATCCATTCTAAGTTTAATTTTGTTCGTGAGAATATGCAAGTTTAAATAATGGACATTTATCAAGTGAAAACAAGCGCGCTAAACTTGGAAGCAGTTTACATGTTTTGACATGTTCCTATAAGATAAATAACAACAGCTGGATGAAGTTTGCAACACACATACGGAGGTGTCATCCGGTAGCAGCTCAAGCTCCGGATGACGCTCAAGTGTTACTGGAGCACGCCCGATCATAAGTAGACTTCAGAAGCAGATGTCAGCGTGCTTGCTTTTCATTTCAAGTAGACCCAGGGCATCGACAATGTTTGAAAAATACTCCAAATATTTTTGTTTAGTACTAAAAATCATGAAATTCGTTTTAAGAATGCAATGGTAATATGATGGATTAAATAATAGATATATATATATTCCAGTTAATAATATACAAAAAATAAAATAATATACGAACGAAGCAATGTTAATGCGTTTAGCACCCAATCTATAAAAGAAACTACAATATGGCTACTGCACGATGAAGCAAGTCAATGACAGCGCACCAGCGCCATCTGTTATTGAAAAATTTGGTGTATCAAAAGGTAGTTTGTCCATACTAAAGATAAGAAACAATCAAAATTATTTACCACTACCGGATGACGCCTATATATATGTATACCTACCCTGCAGTAAAATCAGTCTTCAAAATAGACAGTCTTGAGCTACAAACTTTGTGTTTCGTTCTGTACCTGTTCCAAAAGTTTAAGTTGAAAGATACTTTCTTACTTTACTTTACCAGAACTACCCCTAAGCGATGCGAAATGGTTCCAGTTAAGCAAAGCAAATTAAGAAGGAGCAATATCCTGGACCACAGTTCCCACCGTCAGTGATAGCGTCATGTAAAAGTGGACAGTTGAAAGCATTTCTTGGATAAGTACGCTGAACTAGGAGCGTCGTCAAATGGCTTGACTTAGCGTAGTTCGGAGCTAGTCCAATTTTCTGCAGGGTGCATTCATGAATACAAACATATTAACCAGAGCTCGGAATTATTTATTTATGAATATTGAAGTACCCCTGAAGTCAAACCAACTTTACCACTAGTACATATATGCACAAAACCCAACTAGTGAACCAAGTGTTATATTTCCATATAAGCAACTGGTATTTTTAGCATGACAAACATACCAGTCATCTACTACTTATGAAATACTAGTTTGCATATAGGGGAAATATGCTAGTATCATACTGATAGTAAAATACCAGTTTCATAGTAGTTCAAAATGAAAGGAAATGTACTAGTAAAATTGCGGTCTAATCATACCAGTATCATACTAGTTCGAAAAAGATAAAAGAATCCTAGTCCAAATGTGGACCAAAATGTCTAGCAGGAATTAAAATAAGAAAATGGACTCATCAATTAATCATTTTCATTTTTCATCATTTTGGCTGTGAAAAAGCCGATTTGGGAGTGCAAAACATAAACTATATCTTTGGAATATTTCATGAGCTGGTTGCGAATTACAAAAGCATGCAAAGCAAATTAAATAAACGAAAGAAATAATTACTGCTTATGTCGCTTGAACAAATACTATGAAAATTGTAGTCTTATACTAGTTTGGCTTGGACTTTTTCCACTTGACGTGTACTCGAGACGTTTGGAATGCCGTGAACGATGGTTATTTTTTTTATGCGTTCTGGATCGCGAATTTAAATACCTATTACAACCTTTACAATGAGAGCAGACTAGAGATCGATAAATATTAATAAATATGAATAGTCTTGAAACTAAATCGGGTTGGATCGAATGACCCTTCTTTTATATGAGGTTTTGTTCACTGGTTTTTGGTAGGGTTTCTGTAGTATTATATAATTTTTTAAAGTGTGAATCATTCAATTGATTAAAATTTTAATAAAACATACCTCCCTGTATAAAGAGTGGAAATTCCATATTCGAAAAAGACTTAGTATGTGTTCCAACCTAGGTGTAAACTTTCTGAAGCTGCATTCAGGAGAACGCAATGAGCGGCTATTGTTCAGACCAATACAATTCCAGCCACCAGTCATTGAGCACATGCAAAGTCAACATAACTGACCGCAAGTGGGAGTGTAGCTGAAACTATAATTATCTTATCAATACCTAGTTTAACCTATTATTCAAACTAACTATCGACCACTTCTAATCGTTTTTTAAATAGCTTAGGGAAAGATCGATGATCAGAAATCATTAAAGAACAAATAATTTTATTTTACTTAAATTTAATGTAGCTATCGTTTTTATAATAAGTGATATCGGCCATGTGTAATTGAGTGCATTTTGTGTGTATTTCAGCCGCAAATTGCATTGATAGGAATATTTCGTTATTAAAATTGCATCAATGGATGAGAGTCCATCATAGCGGCTTGCCGTGAAATATATGGAAAGAGTAAAAGACTAATGCATTTTGTTCCTTTAGTCCACTCTCTCGTCTTCTGTACATAGCGGTCAACCACAATAAATTAAGTGCATCAGAGTGCATTGTTTATATCTTAAATATATATGTATGTTTGACGGCAGCTTAAAAGGGCTTCAGCTATAAATGATTGGTACATATACGAGCTTGTGCATTGAATTTAATTACAGCAACAAATAGCTTTTATAAGCTTTTAACCAACAGGTACCCTGTGGGGAAAATCTCTAGTTCTGAACTGGTGTGTTTCGAACCACAAGTAGTTCGCCTTCAATCTCTTTCACATGTAATCAACTGGCGAATTTAACATGCCGATGTCCCAGGCGGTGGAAATTGTCCCCCGCTGCATTACCTTTTCGACAGTTCCGAACTAGTTGAAAATTCGACAGTTGGGATGTAGTTCGCTTATTGCTAATATTGCTCTAGTTCCGAACTATTTCCAAGTTCTGCAGTTTGGATGTAGTTAGTTTAGAATTAAAAAAAAAATAATATCTGGAGAAGCCTTCCATGTCAGAACTACACTTGGAGACTTTTTGGCAAATGACTGCCTACAGTCCCGACCCTCGTTTTGAAAAACTTTTTCAAACACTTTTGATGTTACCTTCCCAGGACTCGAACCTTGGACTTTCGGTGTGATAGTCCAGCAACACTACCACCACACCATTGCGGTTAGTTTATTCACGGCTAGCAATTTGAGCCTACATTTTAAACCATTCTATCATAATGTATACATATGTAACCTTTTCTCACACTAGCACTCGACTCTGACGCGAGACGCGTCGGTTCACATCCTACTAACTGATTAATTTTTATACCTTTCATGAACATCAAATGGTATTATAACTTTTGTCCGATGTTTGTAAATATGAGAAGAAGATGAGATATACCCACCAATAAGTATACCGAAATGATCAGGGCGATGAGCTGAGTCGATTTAGCCATGTCCGTCTGTCCATCTGTACGTCTGTCTGTTTGTACGCAAACTAGTTCCTAAGTTTTTGAGATATCTTGATGAAATTTGGTATGGAGCCGCCATTTCGCATGAGATTAATCATTCGTCGGAATCAGCAAGATCGGAGCAATACAACGCATAGCTCCCATCAATCGATAGTTTCGATAAATGAGGATTGGGCTATAAATTTTGCAATTAAAAAGCTAGGAACGTAAACTTTGCACGTTTGGTACTTATTATGTATATAATGTGTGTAGTGAAAATCAGCCAGATCGGACCTACATAACATATAGCTCCCATACAATCGATTGTTCCTATAAATGGGGTTTGGGTTATGTATCTTTAAATTATCAGTTTTTAAAAGTTTATACTAGCTGTGAGTAAGGATCGGACACTGAAAACCGTGATGCGTATTCATGAAAGGTATAAAGTCTTCGGCACAGTCGAAGACAGACCTTTCCTTTCTTGTTTTTTATTTGTTTTATTTATGATTTCAAATTTCAACCTTTCTTTAAAGAACGTTACAAGAACTAAACATTTTTCCAAATACGAATCTAAATTTTATTAAATTTTAATGATTACACAACTGCCGGTTTCGAACTAGTGAAAATTTAGCTACTATCTCATTAGTTCTTATTAACCACTTTATCTCTAGTTCTGAACCAGAAAATATTCTCACTAGTTACTGACTTCCCCGCAGGTTATTTTTTGCATGTGCAAGTACATACTATCACGCAAGGATAACACACATACAAGCTTGCAATCGTAACACCCCGCTCAGTGAAATATCAAACTAGTCAGGAAACATACTAGTATCCAACAATAATTTTAAGATTGAAATCATACTAGTCAGAAAAAGTTGAATCCCTACTAGTATATGACTACAATTTTCATGATATGTGTTTAAGCGACATAAGCTGTAATTATTTGTTTCGGTTATTTCATTTGCATTGCATACTATTGTAATTCGCAACCAGCTTATGAAATATTCCAAAGATATAGTTTATGTTTTGCAATCCCAAATCGGGGTTTTTCACAGCGAAAATGATGAAAAGTGAAAATGATTAATAGATGAGTGCATTTTCTTATTTTAATCCCTGCTAGAGGTTTTGGTCCGCATTTGGATTAGTATTTTCGTATCTTTTTCTAACTACTATGAAACTGGTATTTTACGACCAGTATGATACTAGTATATTTCCGCAATATACCAACTAGTATTTCATGAGTAGTAGATCAATGGTATGTTCTGGTCGAAATCTGACAATTGACATCTCGGAGGACATCGCCATGTTAAAAATACCAATTGCTTATATGGAAAGATAAGAGTTGGCTGACTGGTTGGGCTTGGTTCATATACTAGTTGTAAAGTAGTTTGAAACTAGTTGGTTTGACTGCAGGGACTGTACCTGAAATATTATTTTGCTTTATTCTACTTTTAATTCAAGCTATCAGCCGGTTACACCCTGCAAAAAACGGAAATACTCCGTTTCATACTCCAAAGAATACTCCTAAAGGAGTATGAGAGTACTCCAACACTTATACTCATTTATATAAAAAAGGTGGTCCAATTTATATGGTAATGTCCGGTAATTGAATCACCTAATCCATCTCGGAGTACTGCGTTTCTTTGCTTTTGAATACTCTATAGACCACCTACGTGAGAGTACTCTCAAAATGCTCCCATAGGATTACTCTATGGTGTATTCAACCACAAAGCGAGAGAGGGAGTAGGTGGTCCTCAAAAGTACACCTTATCCTCTATCGCTTTGGTGAAGAATACTTAATAGAGTAATCCGTTGGCAGAATTTTGAATGTTCTCTCACGTAGGTGCTCCGTAGAGTATTCAGAAGCAAGATGAATTAGGTGATCCATTCACCGGACATTGCCATGTAAATTGTATGAATGGGGATAAGTGTTGGAGTACTCTGATACTCCATCGTTTTTTACACGGACAGGAAAGAATGCTTGGCTGCAATTGATCCATTGATGGATGTTAAATTTTTTTGCATATACCCTGCATGCAAAACAAGTAGTTCACAGCTCGACGGGATGTTAAGACAACTAGTCAGACAACTTAAGTTTTCCCATAAAAGCACCTGGTAGAATTAAATTGTGAATATTACAAAAACCACCAACAGAATATTAGTTCAGTCATGTCAGCTAAAATTAATTTAAAACCCACCGGAGGCGGCCTTACGAAGCTGGCAATGTAAATATCCCCGTTAGTAAAATCTCTAGACGCGACCACTACGAGTTGGTCCCTTTCAATAGCTTTTGCATGCAATCATCTGCCGAATTTGGTGGAAATTGTCTTCCTGCATTAGCCTTTTCACCGTCTACTTCCTAGGGCATCGCCAGCTAATTACGTATATGGGAGATTGATCAATAACTAGTTGTGATACTGGCTAAAATTTCCCTTCAAGGATTGCTCGACCATATAGTAGAGATCACCCCACAGCAAATTCAAATGAGAATGCTGCACTCGTTACAAAACCTTACCACTCAAAAATCCTTCAAATCTTTGAAGGTTGTGTTTGGAAAGTTATTGTTGCAAACTAGTATTTTTTACTGAATATTTTGGTGTTTCACTGCAGGGTATCCCGTGTTTATGGTTGCAGGGATGTGTTTTTACTGAGGCATAATTTAATTAGTGGTTTATAAATGTAATTTAGCGAAAAATATTTAAATTAAAATGTTCCGCATAATGTGGCTGTTGCGGAATTTTTACTTTTTTATTTTTAATAAGTTGCAGTTATAAAATATAATGTGTGCGTAAATTCTACAAAATCTTTCGAGTAATGTGGCAGCGATACAAGCATATTTTACTTTACGTTAAGTCACGCTATGTAAGTTAAGTTAAAGCAATTTTACTTTAATTAATTTAATGTAAAGTTATATTAAGTTAAGTGAGATTAGGTTAAGTTAAGTTAAGTTAAATGAGGTTAAGTCAAGTTAAGTTAAGTTAATTTATGTTAAGTTAAGTCAAGCTAAGGTAAGTTAACTTAAGTTAAGTTTAGTCAAGTTAAGGTAAATTAAGTTAAGTTAAGTTAAGATAAGTTACGTTATGTTCGGCCCAGAAGTGGGGAAAAAAATCAGCAACTTTGTAGAAACTACACTCAGAGCAAAAAAGAATGAGAAATATGGAACGCCGCCCTGAATACGAAAGTGGTCCCGGGGTGGGCGACAGTTCCAAAATTTAACAAGGGCGCGTGATAGTCTGCCGTTGACAAAACTACTGCGGGAAGTTCGAGGAGGATACCTCCGTGACTCGTTGTAGATTTCTAGCAACCGCACTCCTGAAGTCTTACCGCCAAACTTTCTGCAGTTTCACGTATGTGCAGGTCCAGTTGTAACTGGCTAAGGATAACGTTCAGTGTGTCAGTTAGACACGACCTTAGCGATCCAGTCTCCCTTCCAGGAACCGGCAGTTGCACTTTATTCGCTGTTTTGATGGTATATTATTTGTCTACGGCTGGCCACCATACTATCGCCCCGTAAGTTAGTATTTTAATAACTAAGGCAATGTAGAGCCACATCATGAGCTTGGGTTTCAAGCCCCAGTTTCTGAGGAAGATTTTTTTACGCATGGAAGGTGATGTAGGTCCTGGTGACTTGAAGGGGGAGCCACTGTTGATTGCGAATTTACAATTTTTCTGTCAATAAGAGACACCGGCACTCCGTCAGTGAGAAGCGAGGGGCTACTCAAGACTATTGGCACAGGTGGGTTATTGCAACTAGGCAAATATATATTTTGAAGAGCGTCCAGCGAGTTCTCCGCTGATTCCGTCCAAACACGGTCAATGCTGAATATATGAAGGGAACTGTTTTAGTATTTTATTTTAACTTTAAGTATTATATTCTATCACTTTAGCCGTAATCTGATAAAGTCCAAGTAAATCTTGCTAACCTTAAATTAAACAAGCTCTTTAAATACTTCAGTTAAAAATGTCTTACACTTCTAGGTATCGCTTACAAACAAGAAAAACTGCTAAAGTGCCAAAGCACGTCCACAAAACCCAATATTTCAATAAACGTGATTGCTTAAGTCTCCAATTCTCACCTTTTAGCTCCATTTCATTTGAAAACAAACATAAATCACTTCGCCACTTTACGCATTTACCAGCACATCTTGCAGAGACATTCTTGGCTTTTTTGACAAGGCCAACAAAGTTTGGGTTATACTCACAGGCGACGCGATTAGGAAATAATTTTTCAAATATTGAAAAAGCCAACGACGAATTACAAATGATTTGCTGTGAAGGATGAAAAAGGGGCAAAAAAAACTGAAATGTAATAAATGAAAATTGGCGGCCGCCGTGGTGTGAAGGTAGTGTTGCCGGCCTACCACACCGAAGGTCCATGGTTCGAGCCCTGGTACAGGTAACATCAAAAGTGATTTGAAAAAAGTTTTTCAAAACGGGGTCGCCCCTCGGCAGTGGTTTGGCAAACTCTCCGAGTGTATTTCTGCCATGACAGGCTTCTCAGCAAAAATTCGTCTCGTTTGTAGATGCCGTTCGGGGTCGGCAAAAAACTGTAGGTCCCACCAATTTGTAGGGAAAAATTCAAAATCGGCACACCACAAATTGGAAGAGAAGCTTGGCGCAAAAATCTCTTAGGAGGTTTATGATGATATACCTGTTGTATATCGCGCCATAGAGAGAGAGAATAAATGAAAACTATATACACATGAGTACGTGGTATGCTCAAATGGTCAGGCGGAAATTTGAATTAGCTACTACGAGTACCAGTGTTTTTCTTTTAAAAAAGAAAACCAAAATAATGTTACTGATATTGGAGAGAAGTACCAAAACTGTAGACGACGATGGTTGAACTTCGAATGTCGAATCTCCCCAACCCCTTCATCATATAGCTTAGTGGATATTCAAAATAGGACCGCAATGCTGTCGTTGAAGCCAGCGCTCTGTCTTATTCAGTCATTGAACACCCCGCGGCAGTGATATCATTTCCTCGGATTTGCCCCTTCGTATTCCTATCAAACACGATTCTGGGTTATATCTTTGATATGATAACACAGAAACAAAAGAAAACAAAAGTGACAAAGATTGAAAAAGAAGACTAAATCACATACATTTTGGCAACATTCAACACTCATATCCATGGGGTTGAACTTATACAAGGTGGCGCAAAATTAAGCTTCCGATGTTCAGCATATCGGTTGTGGCACGTGCAGTGTGTGCTGTTGCACCGTCTTGTTGGAACCACATGTTTTCCAATCCCAATTCATCAAGTTGCGGCAAAAAGAACTCGTTGATCATTGCTCTGTAGCGCTCACCATTCACAGTAACCGTTTGGCCCCGACCGATTATTGGTCAAATAAATAGTCAGCAATATTCCGCGTTCTGGAGCAGTGTAGCGTAACATTGTTTATTAACGTGTATTTCGCATGTGTTTACTACACAAATGTCAAAACAGAACTGACTTTAGGGGCCAATCGCAAAATTTATAGCATTTTCTGATAGGAGGATTACTTTTGCGCAGTAACCGTTTTTCACCGACCGATTATTGGTCAAATAAATAGTCAGCAATATTCCGCGTTCTGGAGCAGTGTAGCGTAACATTGTTTATTAACGTGTATTTCGCATGTGTTTACTACACAAATGTCAAAACAGAACTGACTTTAGGGGCCAATCGCAAAATTTATAGCATTTTCTGATAGGAGGATTACTTTTGCGCCACACTGTACTATAAACATAAAAACATCACAAAAAACACTTATAATTAAATAATATAAAACATATTGGTACCATTATCTCTAGGTACACTTGTCGTACTGGCATGCTATAAACATGGCAAGTAGCTTGCAGCAATAAATTTTGTGTCCTCTTGTTCATGGTTTTTTTTAAATATGTAGGCTATCCAATGTGTACCTCGTTCGTCCTTTTCTCTCCACATCTACTACTTACTTACTTTTCTAACAAAATATATCTCTTTTCTGAACCTGTTGGAATGTGCTGTTTCCTTGGACTTCCGTTAGAAGAGCTTGATGACGATGTTCAGACTGATCGTGCCCATTAGGTATGGAGAAGCATTGTTGACAACAACGTACACTTTTTCATACAAGAATTTATGGCCAAACAAATTGTGTGGTAGTGCTCAGAGTATATACGCCGCGAAGTTTCATACTCGTTGAATCTCTCCCCGCTACAGTTCCTACTGCAACAATGACTAGTTAGCCTTGAAATATACTTACTGGAGAGTTCTTTGCAGCACACTTGTAGCTGAAGCTAAGATATCTGAAAGTTTCTGACGAAGTATAGAATTCGAGAAAAATGTAGACGCGTTAGATTGGAGCTGCATAACGACACGGACAATGAAACTCTCATATTTGAGATATATTCACCATTTCGTTTCGAGTCGAAACTAATATCGTTTGCAGTGATCTTCTGAACGCAACCAGCGTTCTACAGTGTACAAGTTCGAGATTTTCAACAATGCAGCAATTGTCCAATGATTTTCAGCAGACCACTACTAAATACAGGGGTTAGGGTGGTAGGCATGCCGGTCATAAGTGTTGACTAAAATCCAAAGTTCAAGGATCAAACAAATCGTTCCCTCAGCAATTGATTTATGTATTAATTTTCAAATAAGCATTCACATCAGTGTTTGGTCTACTGTTTACTGTGAGTCAAATTAAAAGTACGTTTAATTTCGCTATTTACATTTTATTTACTGCACCTATAAGCTAGTTGTAGGTGTCTAAGGTATATTAAAAAAACATAAATCCATGTTGAACTAAAATTCAAATTTTTAGTTACTTTTATCAATTTTCAAATAGCATTTATTCACAAATTGATGTATTTGCTTCAAGTGGCTCGGGTAAACCTTGTGATGCAACAGATGTGAGAGCTTGTGTTTTAGTATCATCTGATGGGCTCCAATTACGAGTAAGAATAAAAACGAATGCTACAAAATTGTAAACCATAACGTTAAACAACACAAAACATGAGATGATCAGAAAATGTCCATTAACTATAATAGTCTCACTTACCTGTGTATATATTTTGTGCTTCTGTGCAACTGTATACGACAGCATAATTTGTATAATCTGTATCTAAAACCCAGTAATCAAATGTATTGCCGAGATCTTGAAAGAGAAATAAGAAATAATCGGGTTAAAATTAAAACAAATTCTGCAAAGAGCAAACAATAAAAGCAATTTTTACTATCACAATGGTGGTTGATTTGTTTAAAGTTCTATCATACACATAAATAGTGAGAAATCATATTTAAATTACTTACTTCCAAGATCAATAGTAAACAAAAGCTTGCCAGCACTGACTACCACGCCGGTACCATCACCGAATATTGTCTGGTTACTGTGAAAGGAAAACGATGTATGTAAAGAGCCAAAACAATTTGTCTAATAATATTGTCTACTTAAATGAAATATTAAAATATATGCAGAAATTAAAACATACACGGCTAAAAGTTTAAACCTAAATCTAAAACCTTTCTGACCTACATGCAGATATGTGCAAACCAAATTTTGTTTAGAATTTAAACTGTGCCAGTTTTCGAGAAAATGAGCGTGAAGAAAAGAGTTTAAATTTTCAACTCGAAATATCTTAACAATTAAAAAACATTATTATCAGTTGCCAGGACTCGAACCGAAGCTCCGTGCATGAGAGTGGTCTGCTCTACCTACTGAGCTACGCAACACACAAACCTGTTAAGACAAAAATGTAATGAATTGAATTTAAAAAAAAAGTTTTTAATTGAATAGAGTAGGAAAAATGTTTAGAGCAACGGCCATAGCTTTTCTTATAGATCCATTTCCATACGCAGGTTTTGACGTCATCTAAACTCCTAGTTTTGTTCTTCTTTACCATATGCATGAACCACTTCCGCCATTTGACAGTTAGTAGTGTGATCAAGCTTAGCAGCTTCCGAAATGGATCTATAAGAAAAGCTATGGCGGTTGTCTCTAAACATTTTTCCTACTCTATTCAATCAAAAACTTTTCATAATTAATTAAAAATGATTATTAAAAAAATAATAAAAAACAATAATAGTTTTAATAAATTCAAAAAGTGAAAAATTATTATTCTTGGCCTTGAGCTCGTTTCATGAATATTTGAAAATGTACAGGCTGTAAATAATCAAAAATTGTTGGTATAAAAAAGCATTAAAAAAAAATGTTAAAAGAAATTAAAAAATTTTAGACGGTTTTTTCTTCAGTTCAGTTTTAAACCACAATAAATTGAAAATTGGTGTAGGTAATTGAAAGGTTTGGAACTAATTACAAAAAAGTTTAAAAAATTGCTTAAGCTCACGAAGGGTTGTAACTTTAGTTAAGCTCAAATTTTTAGCCGTGTGGTATCCGACTGTGTTCATTTGCTAGTTGCGCTGGATCCGCCAAAACGAGTTTTCCCCCTGTTAGATCTCTTGCTCTTTCGTACACGCGTTTAAGTGGTGGTGATAGTGAGTGCATAGCAGGAATGACTCGAATCAGGGTGACCAGGTGAGAGAAAAGAAAGAGGCTAAATCGGCAAAAAACAAAGGTTAGAAAAGGCTAAAATTCAGAAAAACAGAAGTTAAAAAAAAGTCAGAACTTTTTTCCGAGATCCATTTAAAAAATGTTATTTTAGTTTAAACCATTTGTATATAAAGCCGTAGACATAACTTTAAGGAACTAGTCTTGTTTCAACACATATGAGGCACATTTTCCTTGACTATGAATATTTTCAAAAACTCACTACAAACTAATTCATGTTATAATATTTTCTTCGTCTGATGAATCAGAAGAGCTTGAGTCTGCGTAAAAAGTTTGTGTATTTATCATAGAGATGAGATCATCGGTAATTTCAATATCAGTGCAACATTTGGATAAGCGTTTTAACGAATATCTAATATTAAGCAGCGAGTTAAGCATTTTAATTTTTAATCTGTACCTTAACTTAGTTTTTATAATGTTCATGGCTCTACTGAAAGCTAGTACCAAAAAGTTAAATACGTTCTAAAAAAGGGGCTTCGCTTAATGAATTTTTATGTGCTCTGACTTCAAAAATTCAATGGTAGAGGTCACACTTGTCCACTGAACGGTTATAGCTTTCGCCACTGCGGCACAATCAATGCTACTTGACTTCGAGAATACCTAGACTTCGGCTTCGTAACTTTCAAAGAATTATCAACTGAAAAAAAAAATGTATCTTTTGTAAAGAGTTCATATTATCAGGTAGGCGATGCCGCAATTGGGTTATCAACTTCATTAAAACTAATTGACAACTTTTACCAATAATTTTCTGTACTCCGTTATCAATACTACCTTCATTCAAATTTAATTTTATATATTCATCGAAGCTGTATGAAAAATATTGTGCTTGGACCAGAAAAGGTTTCGAGTAAAAAAATCCTCTTATCTGAACGATCAGGTGGTATGGGATATATACTATATATGTATAGCTCCGATCTTGGTGATTTTTTACCAAATCTTTTACCATCTATAAGCAAATATCTCACCAAGTTTCAAGTTTTAATATTTCAAAATGAGGTATAAATGGCCATAATCCTCTTATTTGAACGATCGGTTGAATTGGATATATACTATATGTAGCTCCGATATTGGTTATTTTTTTACGAAATCTTTTGCTATCCATAAGAAAATATATCACCAAGTTTCACGTTTTAATCTTTAAAAATGAGGGAGAAATGGTCATAATCCTCTTATTTGAACGATCGGTTGTATGGGAGATATATTCTATAGTGACCCGATTATACCGGATCCGACAAATGTCTAATATAATACAAAGATAAATCCGTGTGCCAAATTTCATCGAGATATCTCAAAAATTGAGGGACTAGTTTGCGTTCAAACAGACGGACGGACAGACGGACATGGCTGTATCAACTCAGTTCATCGTCCTGATCAATTTGGTATACTTAATGGTGGGTCTATCTCTTATATTTCTAAACGTTACAAACATCGGACTAAAGTTAATATACCATTTCATGTTCATGAAAGGTGTAATTATGAGGCTAAAGGACAAAAAAAAAGGCTAAATCTAGCCTCGAAAAGGCTAACCTGGTCACACTGACTCGAATAGGTCAAAAGCTTGGCAGCGTTTTCCTGTAAAATGAAAGAAATTACTTGACTGACTCTCCCATCTGCAGCGAAGAGCTTATGAACGTCGATAGAAACGGCTTGGTTGCTGGTGCGACGTTTATCCAAAAGACTTTATTATTGACAAAGAAACTAAAGATCGAAACTAAGCTATGACTACCGGACTACTAAACATGCATTATCAAAATAGGATCCAACACATTCTTGAAACATTTTTATCCTAAAAGGTTCTCTGTAATAATATATATTTAAAGTGTAACGGGACCACTCATATGGAAAATTTTCAGTTTGATCACTGACGATTGCATTGAAAAACTTGAAATTTAATTAAAGAGAAAATACTTACCTTGAATTCACGGCTGTAGTATGCACCGATATAGAATCATTGCCAGTTATGTTATATGTTGCTGTCTGGCAGGTAGTAGGCGGAACTACAACCGCTTCATATTTTGCAAATACCTTCCACTCACCCGCATACTAAAAATATTAAAAACGGTTTGTTCATAAATGAATTGTTTTAAAAATGGAAAGCTCATTATAGAGTTGACACAAAGTCTTTGACTAATATGTCTAAGTTAGGACTTATTCAAGTGACGGAAACTGTATGTATGTAAAATGTATACTCACGTTTGCTAAATTCAAATCTTGAACTGTTGTTACACTGGGACATTGGCCGTTTCCCTGAAGCTGACTTGCTACAAAGTTTGTGGATGTCAAGAGAATTACAAATGCCAAGCAGGCACTGGAAGGAAACAGGGAAAATAATAGAAAAATTTAAAGTATATTAAAATTACTTTTCAAACATTATAAGATCTCTGAATTTGCCAGTATCTTATTTTACCGTTTTCATACCCCCCCAAAAAAGGAGTGAGTATCAGAGTACTCCTAAGAAATCCTTTGTCATTTGAAACAGTTTTTTAATATGAATGAGAATAAGTTGTTTATTACTCTGATACTCTTTAAGGAATATTCTTAACAATATTGAACAGAGTATTACCGTGTTTTACAGGTTTTAATTATGTAAGATTTACCTTGTGTATTTTTCATTCCAATATAGTTTAGATTCAAAAAAATTATAAAAATTCCTGCTTCTCTAGACGCACGCTTTGCTCGACAGCCATAATTTTCCAACACTAGGAAGGATAATTGGCTGTCAGTTACTTACCTAGAAAACTGTTGTTTTTGCATTTTGTATTTACTTTTCTTGAAAATATCCTTGGTAGAGAATGCGATAAAACACAACTTTCGTTTTCAACACAAGCTGATATTATAATCTAAAGTTGTTCCATGCCATGCATATTTATATAGCTGAGACTTTTGCCAGTTATTGTACCAAATAATAAGTACATTAGACCTTTCAGAAAATATGTTAAAAATTATCCATAGTTAAAGATAGCTTGAGAAATCTTGGATATATTTATCTATGTTGCCTGAGTACGTATGGTTTTTAAGGCCGCACTGCCATAAACGGATCGCAACAGATAAAGACTTTCATATATCAAGCTGTCAGCATCAGAAATTGAATATATTGATCCATGTTAAGCCGCCATAACTTGAGATAAATTTTGTACATACATAGGCGAAATCAGAGAAGACCATTCCTTTGGTAACAACCTTCAATTCTAGGTTAGACTATTTATCACGTTTTAATTTAATGCCAGTAACACTTTTAGTTCTATACCATATTTACAGTTAAACATTTTTGCAACTTCTTTTAAAGTATTTGAAATAAGACTCGTTGGATTTAAGGATTTTGCAGAATGTACCTACAGTGGTGATAATAATAGCGATTCTACAAAGTTTACCTACTTTCGTCGTTGAATGTTTGACATTCCCTTCTCTCGCTTCACCCAAACTTAAGCTGGGGTTTTACTTAAAAATATGAAAACGATGAATAACGAATCTTTGATTTAGAAATCGATTAATTTTGATTTTCTATGAAAGTTTTAAGTGTTGTTTAAATGTTGGAATGAAATATGTTATTTCATGGTTCATTTTAACATTTTCTAAAGCGTTCACTTAATTATTTGAAGTAAAATTCGTCAAATTCGTATGTTCTTAAGCAAAATATATATTAGTATGGTGGATATACCGGAGCTTTATTTTGCGACGAGATTCTCCTCCAATTTGCTGTGTTCCGATTTGAATTTTTTTCCTACAAATTGGCGGGATCGACAGTTTTTTGCCGACTCCGAACGGAGATGAATTTCTGCTGAAAAGCCTCCTATGGCAGAAATACACGCGGAGGGTTTGCCAAACCACTGCCGAGGGGCAGTGTTCTATCTGCAGTATAACCAAGTCTTCAAGTTAACCCAAATATTTGCTTTGTTTGACTAACAGCAGCTTTAGACTTTCTTATTTGTTTATTAAAATGTTTTAACAATTGTATCAGCAAAAAGAGCATTATTGAATATTATTTGTAGAAACTTTATTTGCTAAGTATATTGTTAAAATAAATAGTAATGGTCTACAAATTCGAACTTTTTTCTCCACCAGAGACGCGAATATGAAATTCGTATGTAAAACTACCCCCTGATTCCAAAAATCGAGGTTATTTTTGATTGTACCGTTTTTGAGATACTTACGATTTACCGTTATTTCAGAAAAAAAAGAAAACAGATGGCTCCACTTAATCATGTATATCTCCAGAACAAATTGAGCAATTCCAAAACGGGTTGAAAAATTTAAAAACCCCTATAAACAATGCATACAAAACTTTTCGCTAGGCCCTGTAGGCCTAGAAGATAATGAACAATCAATACGGATTTTACCTTTTTTTTGTAAAAATATAAAAAAAATTGTACTTTGCGAGGAAGGATATCGAAAACTTTTTATTTTTTTGCAAATTTTTTTTTTTCTTGTAAGCTCTGTTTTATTATAAAAGAAAAAGCTTTCATCCAATAAAATTGGTGGACTAATACAAAATTTATAAGCATTCAAATAAATATAGCCATAAAATACTGAAGTATCCTGCACGTACATATGTATTAGTATTCATATATTAGTTAGATTTTCGAAAGGTTATTCGATACAAAAAACTGTTAATGCCGTTTTCTCAAGCAGGTAAACTTTAAAATTTCAAACCCAGGTACATTTGAAGCAAGAGCAAATTTTTTAAAGCAGGTAGTGTTTTCTTTGTATAACTAAGGAACCTTTTTGTCTAGGTAGGCTTCGATTTTTACTTGATCTGAGTATAAATAGGAGTAAATGCGAATTGTTCCTGCATAATATCTGCAAGGCTCAGTCTATAAGTGCATTTTACAACCTGTCATTTACTTAAAAAATAATAATAAGAATAAAAGGGCGCCAGAGTTTGACTGTAAAAATTATCCAGATATGTTCTGTTTCATCTGCGGTCAATATATTGTTAAAAGGATGCGACGTGTGTTTTCAAATCCTTTGTTGGCATTCAGACTAAAAACACTGGGAAATCATGGACACCGAATACACCACATGTCGAATCCAATTGATTCATTCGGAATCCGGAAAAAAAAGGTGCGTAGTAAAATTTAGGAATTTGCTACTTTTTAATGAATGTGACCTTTGCCTCAATGAGGAGAATATTCCTGGTGTATTTGTATTATTTCTGGATGTGTTGAAGTATTATAAAAAAGTAATGGCGACGATGTTTTAAGTAAGCAAATCGAAATTTTCCATGAGTAGATATTCAAGTTAAAAGTAACAACAACTAAAAATAAACAATTAGGTAATTTTAAAATCTTTAAAACATTTTGGAAATTATAAGGCTTTCTTTTCTTTGTTGTGATTTTACTCAATCAAATAAAGAAATAGAAAAAGCAACGCAATCAGCTCTATGTAAGAAACACCGCGAAAGTAAGAACATTTTTTATATCAGTTTCAAATAAAAATATTTGAGAAATCTCACATTAAAAAAAAAAACATTTTTAAGCAGGGATGATTATTTTTATAACTGTAGGTCCCACCAATTTGTAGGGAAAATTCAAATCGGCACACCACAAATTGGAAGAGAAGCTTTGCGCAAAAATCTCTTAGGAGGTTGATGATGATATACCTGTTGTATATCGCGCCATAGAGAGAGAGATTATTTTTATATTTGTAATGAAAACAAGTAATAATTATAAGGCTTTCTTTTCTTTGTTGTGATTTTACTCAATCAAATAAAGAAATAGAAAAAGCAACGCAATCAGCTCTATGTAAGAAACACCGCGAAAGTAAGAACATTTTTTATATCAGTTTCAAATAAAAATATTTGAGAAATCTCACATTAAAAAAAAAACATTTTTAAGCAGGGATGATTATTTTTATAACTGTAGGTCCCACCAATTTGTAGGGAAAATTCAAATCGGCACACCACAAATTGGAAGAGAAGCTTGGCGCAAAAATCTCTTAGAAGGTTGATGATGATATACCTGTTGTATATCGCGCCATAGAGAGAGAGATTATTTTTATATTTGTAATGAAAACAAGTAATAATTTATCATACAGGGTGGCTAATGAAAGCCGCTACCAAAAAAAATTAAATAACTTTTTTTCTATTTAATGAATCTGGTAAATTTTTTTTTTATTTTGCAGATTGACTTTTACGTTTAACAAAAATGGATAACTGGGACACTGAAACAAGAATTTGGATTGTCCGCCGCTATCACGCACTGGAGTCCGTAGTTTCGGTTCAAAGACAGTATAGGCGCACGTTTGGCGGCAATCCTCCGAGCAGATGGACCATAATAAGACTTGTTAACAATTTTGCCGAGCATGGGACAGTCAACAGGAGACCTTACCATCGAAACCCTTCAGTTCGAACGGAGGAAACAATCGCTGCTGTAGCTGCTGCAAAAACAATCCACGTGTTTCGACAAGAAGCTTATCTGCTCAAATGGGTGTAAGCAGACAGTCATTGCAGTCAATTATGCACAAAGATTTGGACTTATTCCCATACAAAATTCAAATGGCCAACAAACTGAACGCTGCAGACTTGCCGATTCGCTTGGAATTTTGCCAGAAGATGCTTCAAATGGTGGAAGAGGATGGAAACATGTTGAACTGTCTTTTCATGTCTGACGAGGCCCATTTCGATTTAAACGGCAACATAAACAAACAAAATTGTCGAATATGGAGTGCTTCCAACCCACAGATACTCCATGAGACGGAATTGCATCCACTTCGTGTCACAGTGTGGTGTGCAGTTTCATCACGCTGCATTGTCGGGCCCTACTTCTTGGAAGAAAACGGTCACACCGTTACGGTTACTGGAGACCGTTACTTGAGCATGTTGAGAGAGTTTTTCTATCCAGAATTACGCCGAATGAGAATTTCTTTCAACTCTGTGTGGTTTCAGCAAGATGGTGCAGCCCCTCATATAGCCCAATCTGTTATGACAGAATTGCGACGAAAATTTCCCAATAAGCTGATATCCAGAAACTCCACATTCCGTTGGCCACCCAGGTCGCCTGACCTTACAGGTGCACTTTTTCTTGTGGGGTTATTGCAAACAGGAAGTCTTCAAAGCAAAACCAACAAATTTGAATGAACTAAGGCAATCTATTCGAGAAACAATTGCGGCTATTCCTGTCTCAACTCTCCAAGCAGTAATGAACAACTTTTTGGTAAGATGCCGCACAAGCATCGACGAGCAGGGGGGGGCATTTAAATTCCATTATTTTTAAAACTAATTAAGCTATATTTAATAAAATTTAATGAGCTTTAACATGAATAAAAGAAAAATGAATTCCATACACTGAAAAAAAAATTATTTGAGTTTCTTAATGTTGCAAAATTCATCAGCCACCTTGTAGAAGGACTCCCTTTCGTCGTAGTTTGTGTTTATTTGTTCCGGATTGTGTCCAGGAGTTCGACTACTTGAGTACCTGCCTTAACTGAAATTAGCGGAAATTAATCAGTCAAGCTCTCTCTCTATAAATAAAGGTCACGTTCAATAAGTTGTTCCTCAACCCCGCCATGATATATTTGTAAGAAATCGTGGACGCTTTCAGTAGCATATGACCTTGTAGTGTTAGAGATAAAGGTTCTCACAGTTTTGGTTGTTAATTTATGAATTGAAAGAAAATTTACTCATCCGCTAAATCCCTGTCCCTATACACGCCTTGGACAACATAGGGGAGAAAACGCCTCTACTTGGCTAGAAAAATCAGGACGACTTTATGCTCAATGGTGTGTTCGAATGTGGGTAATTATCGCTTTAAAGGGATCGCCTGTAAAATAATGAAAAATATTGCAAGAAAACTCCATCAACGTCCCTTGAAATACGTTTTTATACACGAATTAACTTTTCGCTTTTCAAGTACTTTCACAATTCCTTTGAGGAATGTAACGGAAATTCGAGAGTACTTTTGGGATTCCTTGTAATGTAATTGGAAAAATTTCAAAAACATTTTCAATTCCTTTCGAAAGTATTGGGAGAGAAATTATTTTTGCGTAAAGTTTTTTTTTTTTTTAATTCCAAAAAAAAAATTGTTTTTAGTAAAGCCTCAAAAAGAGGAAATTGCATTTGGTAATTTTTTTTGGAATTGAAATGTAAAAAATCTCTTTGTTTGGGGCTAAGGAATTGATTATTGGAATTGAACTTACCCAGCTCTGACAAATAGTTTAAACTAATATATAAAATGTGAAATGGATCGAAAAAAATTTCTGACTTTTTTAGCAATTTTTTTTTTTAATTTTAGCCTTTTCTAACCTTTTCTTTGCCGATTTACCTTCTTTTTTTCTATCACCTGGTCACATTGCTGCTTACCACCGCTTGGTGGCATTAAAAGGTAGTACATCGAGGTGCACCCTGAGTGAACTTGCCCGATCGGAGAACACGAGCTCATCCTCGTGGTCTCATACGCTTTCACCTAGCATCTTCACCTAGGAGCCAAAGTGTCGCCCTTTAAATATATTTGTCGTTGGATTTATTAAATCCATTGGCTTAAATGAAACTGGTATTAATAAAACCGTAAAACCACTTACTGAAATAATAAAAACATGGTATACGTGAAATCATTTTTCGGCTAATTATTTTTGCCGAATATGTAAAAAAAATGAGGCACCAAACATAAAAAGATTGGACTAAGATGCTTTAAGCCAATTATGATTTTGGTATCTATTTATATAACCCAACCGAAAATAATACTACATTTGCACTGCACCTTATGAGTCATTTGAAAATATCCAAATGCGTCGCACTACGCCATACAAATCGCATTTCCCAAATGACTGATTTTAAGGCATTTGGGCTGTAACAACCCCTGTAAAAAACGATGGAGCATCAGAGTACTCCAACACTTATCCTCATTCATATAAAAAAGGTGGTCCAATTTACATAGCGATGTCCGGTGATTGGATCACCTAATCCTACTCGGATCCTACTTTGCTTCCGAATAGTATATAGAGCACCTACGTTGGAGTACTTTGAAAATGCTGCCAAAAGATTACTCTATAGAGTATTCTAGACGAAATCGAGAAGGGAGTATGTGTTCTTTTGAGGACCACCTACTCCCACTCTCGCTTTGCTGTTGAATACTTCATAGAGTAATCCCATGGGAGTATTTTGAGAGTACTCTCACGTAGGTGGTCTATAGAGTATTCAAAAGCAAAGAAACGGAGTACTCCGAGATGGATTAGGTGACCCAATCACCGGACATTGCCATGAAAATTGGACCACCTTTTTTATATGAATGAGGATATGTGTTGGAGTACTCTGATACTCCTATAGGAGTATTCTTTGGATTATGAAGCGGAGTATTTCCGTTTTTTGCAGGGACCAAGACATTTTTTCGAATGCATTGCTTTTTAAGTTTCGCATAAAGGAAATGTCAAACAAAATGCAAATGAGCTAATGTAAATGGGTTTGAAATGACTCATTTGAATTTCCAAATGCGGTGCAGTGTAAATGTAGTATAACATAAGGGAAATTTCTGTATTTAAGTCACTGCTAGATTTTCACATTGGTGATAACATATCGCGCGACATCATGCGTGATTTGTTTAGCTGTGTTTGCAAGTACAACTTTTCAAAAATTTTAAATTACTATTATTATTAAATTATATAATATGTATATTGAAATGCAAATTATAATTAATAATGCATACGTCAAAATAAAACCAAAATTTAATAAAAACAAAATGATTTATTTTATTTGAAAAACATTATTGTTCTCGAAATGGTGATAAGGAAGCTTACAAAATCGTGAAGACACCTTCCTAACGTAACTTAAAATGGGCCCTTTTTAATTCTAATTGATTTCTCATTGATCAAATCAAGGGGGAAATTGTTTAATTTTTTAGGATTTCTTCTTAATTTTATTAAGGAAATAAGATCCTATATTGCTAAAATGTCTTCTTATTTTTAAAATAATTTTTATCTCATTGCCTTCAGATATCTTTAAAGTTTTATTAAAAAGATATGTATGCTTATATTAAGAAGGGCTTCAGCTCGGGGAAAAGTCATAGAGGAACTATGTAAAATTTCTTTTGGTTTATAGGGTATTTATGCGAATTTCCGTCTATACGGGCAATTTGTCGTATATTCTGCAAGGGGGCTGGATAGTTTTTCCCAGATTACGCCTTGATTGGATTTTTTGTTTTTGCCCAGCATCCGCCTAATTACTTTCTCCAATCCAGTGCCTGGCTAGGTTGGGGGTGCTCAGGTTCGAAGCTGCCTTTTTTAATTGGCATAGCTTTCGAAAAACTGGCCAGCGCCTAGATATACAATACTACCCAGGCTCTGTCTTGAAAAGCATTAACAAACTGGATACAAAATAAATCTTTGTTTGATTACCGGTATATACCGATTACTAGTTATATAAATAATTTAAAAATTTTTAATTAAATTTATTTATTTTTTGATTACTTATTGGTATAGGTGTTAAGTACTATCAATTACATAACAAAATTATAGACATCATTTTTTGAGTGTTAACCAAATAAATTAAGCTTAAAGAAGCTAAATAAACATACTTAGTTGATTTGTGTTGACACAGTAGCACAAGCTCAGCTATGTTAACAAAGTTGTTTTCGTGCCGGGTATCGAATGCATTATTTACATTTGTTTTTATACTCAGTTGTTCTTCGTACACAGAGATTCTCTCTTTCTCTCTTTATGGCGCGATATACAACAGGTATATCATCATAAACCTCCTAAGAGATTTTTGCGCCAAGCTTCTCTTCCAATTTGTGGTGTGCCGATTTGAATTTTCCCTACAAATTGGTGGGACCTACAGTTTTTTGCCGACTCCGAACGGCATCTACAAAGGAGACGAATTTTTGCTGAGAAGCCTGTCATGGCAGAAATACACTCGGAGAGTTTGCCAAACCACTGCCGAGGGGCGACCCCGTTTTGAAAAACTTTTTTCAAATCACTTTTGATGTTACCTGTACCAGGGCTCGAACCATGGACCTTCGGTGTGGTAGGCCGGCAACACTACCTCCACACCACGGCGGCCGCCATTAATTTATTTGTATATAAATAGCTTTCCTACCAACAACTGCTAACCACACTTTTTCAAAATACCAATACATGCACATTTTATGTTTGAAAAATTTTGCGTTCAAATAGACGGACAGCCGGACGGAGAGATGGACATTGATAAATTCACTCATCGTCCTTATTATTTCAGTTTCCTTATTGATGGACACATCTCTTTTTCTCATACAACCTTTCATGTTCATTAAAGGTATGAACATCGAACTAGGTATACGAGTATAACTTCCCTATTGCAGTGGAGTATTAACAAATTGCCGGATATTTTACTTGTGTGTTACCAAATTTGCTTAATTTTTGGCAGGAGTGTACTATATACTATTGGGAAGCGCCTGAACAATTTTGATTCAAATATCTAATTCAAATTTGAAATTAGCAGCATTTTTATGCTGGAAAGGGGGCGGCGCCACGCCTACTTCGGAAAAATTCACTACATTTTTTTGCGGTTGAGTTTTGCTTCAAAATATGCGCAAGATCTTATAACTTGCATGGTTATAAATATATCGCGTTTTACATTTTACCAACAAATTTTTCAGAACAAACGTTTTCACTAAATAGCGTTTCGATAAAAATCAATTTTTGTCGGAGTTGTGGCGTAAAAAGTTTTGTGGAATAATCCACTATAAAATTTCAAAAATTAATATTTTTCGACTTTCTTCGTTCACAGCCACTTTGAAAGTGAAATAGAAATTATATAAAGCTATTGCACTCAAAGTTATTGCCTATCAAATATATCAATGATCCTTTTCAAAATCTGTCATATAAAAGTGGGTGTGAACCTTAACCGATGTCGCCCATTTTTTCCGGAACATTCCTTGTATTAATACAAATATGTGTGCAGGATTTCGTTTCGATGTCTTAAACGGTTTTTGATTTATGATTAATATTATTTCTAAATTTGACTTAATTAAAAGTAAGCGGTACCACGCCCATTTCTTTAAAAATTTACTCTCTGCCTTAACATTAATCTGCACACCAAATTTAATACGTTTAAGTGTATTATGCACTGAATATTCACTTTTTTTGTAGTTTCGGAAATATTTTATACATAAAAAGTGGGCGTGGATATTATCCGATTTCGACCATTTTAAATACGGCTCGGAGATGAGTGCCAAGAAACCTGCATACCAAATTTCATTAAGATATCTCAAAATTGACTCAAGTTATCGTGTTCACAGACGGACGGACGGAAGGACGGACATGGCTTATTCAATTTCTTTTTTCCTCCTGAATATTTTGATATACATACATAAGTCAATATCTATCTCATTCGGTTTATGCCGTTACATACCACCGCTACGCGACTAAAGTTAATATACCTTGTGTGCGTGAATATTTTTAAGCAGGGATGATTATTTTTATATTTTTAAGGAAAAAATCAACGGCTTCCCAGTATCGGATGACAGTTTAAAGTATATGAATGGGCATGTCTCATCATCCTCAACGGAAATCTGCATTGATTGAAGAAAATTTGAGCGAAAGCTATATAAATTACATCTAATCAATTTTTTTGAGTTTTATTTTTTGGATCAAAAATAATCATAATTTTTTTAGTTTTATTTTTTTTTTGCTCAAAATGAAAGTTAAACTTATTCCTTGAGCGGTATTTTATCCTTCAAGAATGAAAATTAAATTTTAAGTTTTAATTTTTTTCACAGTTCGAAAAACTCAAAAACTGCAAAAAGGCATTCCAACCTATGTACATATACATATGTATATTATTGAGTACGTATGTTGACGAAATTATACCAGCCAGTATTTATGATCAACTAGAGGGACCGGCAGACCTTGTCCTGCCCACATATTTGCCTGAATGGATCTAGAAATATTGGCTTTTCCTATCCCTATCATTATCTCTATAGATGTAACTATTTCACACACACACAATTCCACTTCAACATCGATCGATCCACTATTGGGCTTTTCTAACAAACAAAAAAAATTATAAAAATTCGCACCATACAAAATGTATGGGAAAATAAAATTTTTTTTTGGTATTCTCCTATTCTGGTCAGAGAACAATCTAAATTAGTGTCAATCATCCAAATCGGTGCAGGCGTTCTTGAGTTATGAGCGTTGGAACTAACGTCACTTTCTTTTATATAACTATATAGATTACTAACCAAAAAGGCGCAGCTGCCGATCCGTGAAAAAAATTAAAACTCAAAATTAAATTTTTATTCTCAACAACTTTCAACTATTCTTGAAGGATGAAATATAGCTCAAGGAATAAGTAATATTGTTGTCAAAAAAATAAAACCTAAACATGAGTTTTATTTTCGATCAGAAAAAATAAAACTCAAAAAATAAACATTATCCCTAATCAAAAAAATAAAGTTTGAAGATATCTATTATTGTTGGTTTTTACTAAAAAAAATCTGAAAATAATGATCAAATATCGAGTTTTATAATAAAACTAATAACAGTTGCGGTCCCTGTTGTTAAGCTAAACCTTAGGTTTACCAATAACCAGCTTATCTGGTGATCATTTAAACTTTCGTTTACTGTTTGTTCGACAACGATGAATCCGACCTAAAAATTCGTCTTATTAAAAAAACAAAATTTCTATTTTATACATCCTGTAGTTTCAAAGTATTTATTTATAATTGGAAGTGAATTTCTTAAATAATAAATATTATTAAAAATACCTAGCCATTATTATTTGTAATAACACCAATAACACTGGTCTACAGCCAAAAACCACCAGAGACGCGAATATGAAATTCGTATGTGAAACCATCTCCTGATTCCGAAGGTTATTTTTGATTCCATGTTACCGTTTTTGAGATATTTACGATTTACCGTTATTTCAAAAAAAAAAAAAGATGGTTCCACTGAATCATGTATATCTCAAAAACAAATTGAGCAATTCGAAAACGGTTTGAAAAATTTAAACGCTAATAAAATTTTCTATAAACAATGCATACAAAACTTTTCGCTAGGTGTAGGTTCGAAGATAATGAACAATCAATACCGAGTTTTGCCTTTTTTTGTAAAAGTATAAAAAAAACGTGTGCTTTGCGAGGAAGAATATCGACAGCTTTTTATTTTTTTCCAGATCTTTTTTTCTCTGTAAGCTCTGTTTTATTGGAATAAAAAATACGCTTTTATCCAATAAAATCGATGGAGTAATACAAAAGTTATAAGCATTCGAATAAATATAGCCATATAATACTTAGATACCCTACAAATATTAGCATATGTCCATTGTACATATAGACGATAACAATGTATGCCAGTTTTTGTCTCAACTCTATGATCTTATTTTATACTTGAAAAAGTTAAATGTTTTGTTTTGACGCTTATTTAGATTAAGATCGGTTTCTCTTATGAGAAACCAACAGTAGTCACCCATCATTGCGACATCCCAGAATCCTTGATACCGACTTTCAATTAACTTCCTTTGCTGATGAAACCGTTCACCATGCTTATCACTTTCGTCACCAAGAAGTTGCGGACAAAAATTTAAATGGGAGTGCAGAAAATGAATTTTTAAAGACATATTTACTCCTGAAAAGAAAATAAAGAAGTAAATTAGAAAAATAAGTTACACATTTGTGTGTAATTTTCTTAGGCGGGATTCCTCGTTCAGTTCAGTTTGTTTACATTTTATTCGTTCTTTTTCCACTTTGTTTGTTCGGAACTGAACGATGAATTCAGCTTTAGGGCCATTTTCTCATGTAAACTTTAAAATTTTTATACAAATTTTTTGTTTATCGGGCAGATAGGTTTTAAAGTTTACTTTAGAAAACGGCCATAAATATGCCATTTTCGCATAGTTCTTGAATAAGTCATTCACTATCATCTCGTAGTTAGGACGTTTGCGTTTGCCTAAAAAAGCAGCAACGACCTTTTCAAAAGAATCCCACGCTGCTGGCTCCACTGGTGCCAATAGTTCTTTGAATTGGTTATTGTTAAGCATCTTTCTTATTTGCGGCCCAACAAAAATGCCTTCCTTTATCTTGGGTTCTGAAATCTCTGGAAAGATGGCTTTAAGTGACGGAAGGCTTCGCCTTCTTTGTCCAAAGCCTTAACAAAGTTTTTAATAAGGCCGAGCTTGATGTGGAGCGGGAGTAAAATCATTTTTTTTTTTATAAGAGGGGCGTATTTTATGTTATCCCACACCAACTTTAAATTTGCAGAGAAAGCAATAGTATTTTGTGTACCCACTTTGTAGATCGCATATCATTCCAACGACTTTAATATACGCACATATTTTCCAATCATGCTTTTCATATTTGATAAGTAATGAGTAATTTTTGCATTATCTAGTAGGTTTCCTTCGTATTTACTGCATGCGCGATCGGGACAGATGGTTTTTGGTTGCCAATATGTAATAACTAGCTGGATCCGTGCGCTCCTTGCGCAAAAAAAAAAACAAAAATGATTTGAAACCTTTTATTAGTCCAGGTCCAGGATTTTCTAAACCTTTTTCTCAAATTATAAAAAAAGATTTTCAGTTACACTTGTTGTGAGACCCTAAAAAATTAAACAAATATGCGCAAACAGCTATTTGAAATTCCACCACTTATATTACATTCACATTGACCCATAAACTTGAGTTGATTGACAACATCAATATGAATTAACTCAAAAAATGTCCCTTTAACTCGAGTTTATGACCCAATGTGAACGCAGTCTTATTCACTTATTTTAGCAATGTTCAAGTGTAGATGGCGCGCTCGGCTTTAATTATTCTAGCACTGTTCAGTCTTACTATTCAACTGTAGATGTCGCGAGGTATATGAATGTCAGTCACAATAGCGTCGCAGTACAAATTGATTTTTTTGTGCAATTCACAATCGTTTATTTTAAAGAATTCATTTTTATAAAATACGCTTAAACAAAAGCACTCCGCTAATTAAAACATGGTTTCGCATGTAGAGCTAACCCCCACCTTTAAAACGATACCTTATTTATTAATATTGGTTCGAAATGAGAGCAGAAAATTAGGAAATAACACAAAAAGACCTTACAGAAATAATATATATGATGATATGGCCTTTGAACTTAGTTTATTGCCGTCTATGAACAATCGCCTCTCTTTGGAATCATATGGTTCACCAAACTGTTTGAATATGCCAGTAATGTCTTTGCAGTAACAAACACTGTGCTCATTCGTATAGAACTTGGAAAATGGTTCGTGACGAGTTCTATAATATGTTACCTTAGCATCGGATGCAAGGATTTTAAATTTTTGCATACGAGCGGCGTATAGCTCGGCCTTTACCGAGGAATATTCCAAACCTCTTATCCAATCATTGAGTTGTGCTTGTGACAAAGCAACTTGCGTTGAATTTGGTACTTGGTATGATGCTGTAGATACGCCGGCATGCGTTACTTTTCTTGACTCTCCAACCCCAAGTACTTCTGTAGTACAAATATAGCAGTCCGTCGAATGGCAAGTTCCCTCCACTTCATTGGTGTTCTAAATTTTATGTTCCCTAGGTAGATATTTTCAGAAATTAGTCAGATATGCATTAAAAAGTAGCAAATTTCTAAATTTTACTACGCACCTTTTTGTTCCGGAGTCCGAATGAATCAATTCGATTTGACATGTGGTGCACACAGTATTCGATGTCCATGATTTTCCAGTGTTTTTAGGCTGAATGCCAAAATACTTATAGTATGTAACTTTTAAAGGATTTAAAAACACACGTCGCCCTTTTATTCATATTATTTGTTTAAGTAAATGACGGGTTATAAAATACACATATAGACTGATACTTGCAGATATTATAAAGGAACAATTCGCATTTACTCCTATTTATACTCAGATCAAGTAAAAATCGAAGCCTACCTAGACAAAAAGGTTCTATAGTTATGCTTTAAAAAATTGGCTCTTGCCTCAAATGTACCTGGGTTTGAAATTTTAAAGTTTACGGCATAGCGAACTGACGCTCAGAACACCGGAGCAAACATCCATGAACCAAGTCAAAGCTTTCTGCAAACCCAATGTAGACAAGTTTTTCGCAAATTTGTCTCGGTTGATCGATGTACACAACTTTGACAGTTGTTCCATCTATAATATGGATGAAAGTGGGTTCTCGACTGTGCCAACAAAAATTGGAAAAGTCATGGCTTTGAAAGGTGTGCGGCGTGTGGGACAACTAGAAGCTGCCGAGCGAGGAACCATGGTGACAATGGCTCTCACTGTTGGTGCGAATGGCAATTCAGTCCCGCCGTTCTTTTTATTTCCAAGAAAGAAAATGCAATCAACTTTTTTGGACAATATTTCTCCTGGTACTGCTGGATTTGCGAATGAATCTGGCTGGATGCGCCAGCCAGAGTTTGTCCGATAAATTCGTTATTTCATCATGTTCGTGAAACCATCAAAGGATCATCCGATGCTGCTGTTGATGGACAACCACGTTTCGCACATGTCGGTGGAATCTCTCGACATTGCAGCTGCAAACGGTGTCCATATTTTGTCTTTCCCGCCACACTGCAGCCACCGTCTACAGCCACTGGATGTGTCCGTATTTGGCCCAGTGAAGACTTATTATAAGTCACAATGTTCCGCTTGGCAAAAAAACAATGCAAATAAGGTAAGAAAACCAAATATGATTTGTGTTATGATTGTTGTTCTAGTTTTCGTGATTTTTTTCGACAGGTTTTGGAAATTCGACACATTGCTGGGATTATGTGCGCATTGCTCCATTCAATCCCGACATCTTCACAGACGCCGATTTTGTTCAAGCTGTTGCACAAAATGAGGAACACGTTGCTTTTGATGCTGGAATCACCGAGGATGACCAGCGACGTATCGGTTTGAACAATACCATGGATATAGCACGCGGAGAAGAGGTGCTAAAATCCGAACCCTCTACCTCACGATCCCTATCTCTAATGTCATTGGTGACCAGCAGTTGATCGATTTTGGATGAGATTGGTCCTCTTCAGGCGCTCCTCCAAAAAAGCCTTCGAATCGTGGACGAAAGCCAATGCAAAGTGCTGAGCTGACCTCTCCTGAAAATCGTGCTGTTTTGAAGGAAAAGGCAGCAGCAAAAGCAGCTAAAGGGGCGAAGAAGCCACACCGCAGAAGCCAACACCGAAGAAGGCAACAACGAAGCGTGCAACACCATCACGAGCGGACAAGCGCGTCAAACCAACATCACCACCATCTGATGAAGAAACAGATTTTTGCATCATTTCCTTACAGCTGTTGCCGCAGAAATTGACCGCTGCCAACTCGATCAATTGCAATGTATGCAAGCGTCCAGTTCATTTGAAGTGCGCCAACATGCAGGCAAGTTATTTCACTTGCAAACACTGCGAAGGTGACGTGAACGACGACGAGGAATATTTCGATGACGATGATGAATAAAAATCGTTGTCATTTATGGCCATTGAAGGCCATTTTCTTTTGTATTTTTCATTATTTTTGCCATTGAAAGCCTTGATAATAAATAAATCATTAAATCACAACAATTGGTGTGACATTCCTTTCATATTTTCACATTTCCAGTGAATTTCTTCAGGTGCGTCACAACTGGGCCACTTTTTTTTCGGCCTAAAAAAGTTATCCTGAAAAAATTTGTTCCAAAATGTTTTGAGTAACTCAAATAAACATACTTTCTTTGGAGAAAAGTTGTGTTTGGTTAATAGTTAAATGTTGAACTTCTTAATTTTTCATTTTGCGGAACTGAGGAAAAAATGTTATTTTTTTTCAAAACCCGCGTCACAACTGGGCCCCCCCCCTACTATTTCGAGTTGCGACTGTTTTTGATTTAGTGTCCGATATGGGCAACAGAGTATTTCTTTTCCGCCTAAAAAGTATTTTTTTGCTTTTTGACGCTTTTGGTGAAAAACTGTAAGAGTTTGTAGTGGTTTCATACAGAGCGCCGATTTTTTAATAGAAAAAGTGGGTATAATCGCCTGGATTATTTGAAAAGTGTCCTTTTTTATCAAATCATGATTGTTATTGCAAATAATACGATGCACTTATTAGTGTAGTGAAAAACTGCAGTACAATTGAGATTAGATATTTGATGATGAAAACATGGAATAATATCATGTAAAAATTTTTATTTTTAGTTTTCACATTGCTTTTGAAAATGTCGTGCCCAAATCTTGAACGTTATTCAAGTACTATCAAAATGTTAAGTTCAGTGACTGATCCTACTCCGTCTAATCCTATGGATGATAGTAGTACACATATATTTACCGATTCTGGGATTCCTAAAAATTTCTATGAGGCTTATTATAAAACCTTATTATCTGATTAGTTTAATGGCATTTTGAAAATAAAATATATCGCTTTATATTTTTTATGAAATAAATTGTGTATTTTAATTTGTATTATGTGACCTGAATAAAATATAATTTTAATATATTAAAAGTATAATAAAGTAAAGATTGCATTTCTTGGGTTTTCCTTTCAGGTTAGAAGTATTTAAACAAAAATATATTTTCAATTTGACATAATACCTATAATCCAACGAAAAATTTCCAACTAAAGAGTCACAAGTCTTAATTACTGCTTATTGTGAAAACCACGGTAGAGAACTAAACAACTTAGATAAATCATCTTCTATAAAGGTGTTCTATGCTGTGGAACTCAATTCGATTAAGAAATTACAACCATATTTGCGAAAACAGTTTTTCGCCACTCCTGAACATTTTAGATTTTTTGAGTTGACTGTTTTTGATTTAATGTGCAATATGTGAAAACATTCCAATTTCGCGAAAACGCAGTTAATTGTTCTGAATATCTAAAGACAGTGAAAATGCAACAATTCCACATAACACCTTCATCCACACAATAATATATGTATGTGTGAAGTGATCGGTGGTCAAAAGTGTTGCCCCACTAAGCTTTCAGCCACCTGCAAACATAAATTATGTAGTAGGGGGAAAAAATTATGAAGTATGAAAAATTATGATTTTTCCAATTTTCTAAAGTATCTGCATCGACCATATCATTCGGGATAGTGAGGGGGTAATTTAGGATTATGTTTTGACCATAAAAATTACCAAAAGTCGCACATAATCCCGAGATTTCTGGGTTCTTGCAAGCTGTCTGACCTTCAAATATATAACAACTACAATATTCAAAAATTTCTTTTAATCGCAAAAAACTAAGATGATTTTCAAAAAAGCATCCCATGCGGGATCCCAGAATTCCCTAATTAGCATCCCTAATACATACATACATGTGCTGAAAAAAAAAAGAACTTTTCGTAAAGCCAATTAAATTTTATTCGAATTGTCTTTTACACAATGCTACAACAGTCTATATACCAGAGCAACTTTTTTGTTACACATTGTTGCTGTGAGAGTTGCCACGCTTTAGCTTTTTACGTGTCGCATCAATTTTTATAGTGGTGGACAATTTGAAAAATTTTTGGGCGTGACTTGGGTGATGTCTAAACCATTTGCTACCATAACTGACTTCGATTTTGCTAGAGCAGCTGCGGACGGATTGTACGAACGGGTTAGGGTGTTAAGTAACACTGCAAAGAAAGAATAATAAGAATTACATTGAATAAATTTTTCTTACTGCCCCTACTTGCAACTCAAATAAGATGGCCTTAACCATTTAAAGGAGACCATAAACTTTATTTTAACATTAAACAATTTACTTACTGACGTGTGTTCCGTGGTTTGTGACGTCGCACGTGAATATGGTTGCATAAGTTGTGTAATCAGTATCTAAAACATAGTCATCGAATCGACTACCGAAAGCTGTGAAGTAAAAAAGGAGAAATTGTAAATTTATTTAATTTGCTAAGAAAATTCAAGTACGAAAACAGGACCACACCAACGACAAAGACGTTCTACTGTGAGAATTTTTATCTCAGATTTTTTTACAAAATGGCTCTGTCTAGATATACTCGTAAACTCAAAAAATTTTATTTCATGCAGGAGTTATTCACTATTACGTGCACAAGCAAGCGTACTCACAAACAGACAACAAAGTTTTTCGAATTACGAACTTTTTGTTCTAACAATTTTTTACAAAATATCGATTATGTAAGAAAAGTATTAACGCTACTTTTGTTACCAACGGGCAAATGCTGTTCTTGATTATTTAAAGTAGTGCCACTCAGTCGACAGCAAAACTCTGTTTGATAAAAAATTCGATGCTCAGAAAACATGTTTTTATCTTAGAATTAGGTAAAGAAATATTTATGTACTATGTATATAAAGTCAAAATTCATATTTGGTTTGCTTACCCCAGAAACTAACATTAACCAGAATCCGGCCAGGTACAGTAGTTGAACCAGTTCCTCTAGTACCATTTGCATTGCCACTGTGAAAAGAAATAAAATGTAGAGTGTCAATACATACATATTTTTCTAACAATAATGTCTACTTAAATAAAACTATACAATTTATGCATAAAACAATTTGTTTTAAAGAATCGTTTCAACCTCTTAAGTAAATTCTGTTATTCGTTAATTTCCGTTAAATCGACATACATACGATTTTAGTACAGCCCAAACCTAACAACGCCGAAAGCCATACTACAATAGAACGCACATACGTCGACCAATAGCAAATACCGCGTACCTCCCCGGCAACAAGCAACGGATAAAAATCTGGATAAACAGTGAGTTGCGCGTTTCAAAAAAGTGAACAAAAAAGATTGTTTGGAGTGGTTCACTTTTTTACTATGTGGAAAAGGTTTTTTCGTGTACGTGTTAGTGTATATTTTTATGCACTTGTTGCTTCCCTGCAAAAATATGTGTGACTGATCTCTAAAGAGATTGATCCGGGGTTAATACCTTTTGTCCACAGTGGGCTACAATAGATCCAAACTATCCCGTTATAGGGATAGTTGGAATGAGGAGATTTTAAATTCTGTAGCCTACTTTTAGGTGTTGACCTTATTAGTAGGGAAACAAAGGAAATCTGTCCAACCCTACTCTTTTGAGAACGAAAGCGATGAATTAGTCTCTTCATAGGGCATGCTCCGAAAAAAGAGATCACTTCAACCCATTCAAAGGATCGAAAGTGGCTTTAGTCGCATGCTCCTATCCCAGACTCCACTCATCCCGGACTTATCATACACTAATCGCTTTTTTGCAGGGTTTCCATACAACTTCCAAAAATATTCGTTCGTGTTAGTAAAAATTCTATTCTACTTGCTGCTAATTCCTAACTTTTTCATATGTTATACTTGTAAATTTAACTAGAGATAAAATACTCACTTTGGTTCAATCCAGTCGTATTGCATCGATACTTCTTGAGGGCTATTGTAGCCATATGTTGCATGCAGACATCTGATATTCGGGCTTAAAACACCAGTGTATCCTTCATATAACACCCACTTACCTTGATACTGAAATTAATCAAAAAATTTTTTCATTAAATAATTGTTTATAGAAATATGTAACACGGAACAATAACCATATCAAGGAGATAGAGTAAAAAATACAAGCATTGAAAGCTTGCCGATAATTCAATCGGTAGTATTTTTGAACTACATATAAAACATAAATCGTTAGAAATGGGATTACATGTGTGGGTAAGAGTGTTATGATCGTTAGTTTATGAACGAGTAAGACGTTTTCAATTATATAAAGTTTTTTTTATAAATTTTTATTCAAATATTGATGGAATTTAAACTAAAAAATTTACTCGAATAATCGTTAGTATGTAAAATGGGCTATTTTCAAGAGCGCAAATTAACAATAACCAACGTCTATGCTCCTACACAGCCACACAAGTTATACATATCTTTACTACGGCAGGGACAATTTATAATGATTTCAAAATCAAAACAATTCTAAAAACTTCTTTTTCATATTATTTATGTTCTGGATAATATATCACTACAAAAAATTAACTAAGGATCGTTTTTTCATTTAAACATTGTTCGCAAAAATATTTGTATTGGTAAGATACATTTTTAAGTTAAATGAGAAAACGGTTCTTAATAAAGAAAGGTATACTCACTTTTTTTGTATCGAAACTTTCCAGCACTTGAACATTGGGACATGGACCAGGTCTCTCAACTTGGGCAGCTATCAAATTTGCACATGTCAAGAATATAACAAGTGACAGGAAGGCACTAGAAATAAGCAAAGGATATGTGAAACAAATATATAAAAATGATATATAAATATTTTTATAAGAATAAATATCTTCCTGCAAAGATGGAAACGAAATTTGTCAAACAAACATAACTCCGCCTCCCTAACACTTTTTATAGAACTTGTGTTTTCCTGAAGGTTATACATTACAGATAGTAAGACTATTTTACAAGTTTTTTAGGATAACACCACGATAAATTTTGCACATATTTACAAGGGGTTTGGGTACGCTAATTATTTTCTGTAGATCTTTGCACAGATTGGTATATTTTTTTTTAAATTTGTTTTACTTAAAAACTCACAAGGACATCGACAACATATATAGAGCCTCCCAATACTGAATAATAAGATACCAACTTATAAAAATAGGATCAAAAATATGCAACTTGAAACAAAAAGCAATGTCGGTTGTTTTTTTAAGAACAGAAAAAATTTCTGAACCAAAACCCCGCCGAATCCGTTTAAAATTTTCAACTAGTTCCACTATATTTTCAATTAAAATAATTTAATTATTATGAAAAAGTTAGTAAGGATAACAGGTTTTAATTTCATTACATTGCAAACAGTTGTTTCTGCATTTTTAAACTTTTTCTCGAAGAGATTCTTAGTAGAGAACACGATCAAATACACCTTTCGATTTCAACACAAAAGCTGACAGTGAAATGTGAACTTTTTTCGGGTCTTTTATACTCAAATCCATTACTTAATTTTTAGACCCTAATCACTAATACCACAAAAACACAGTTGAAGTTGGTAAATATTTATTTGTACAAAATTATAAACCTAAAGCGCTAAACACATTGAAGGCATAGCAAAGCCAAAAGTTAAACTCTGACTGAAGTGAAGCATTAGCTACCTTCTCACTCTGAGAGAAATATATATAATATATATAACTAGCTTATACAACATATTTTTTAGTCCATGACGATATCCAGTGCGTATTTCAAATTTGGTTACGATCGGCTAATTCGTTTAGGAGCCAAGTCGGTCTATACATACATAATTTGAATTTTACATATATAGACTAGCTGGCCCGCCGAACTTTGTTTCGCCTTAAAAGCAATAAATGAGCAGATTTTAGATTTTATATTTACCAAAAAGGTAAATGTAAATAAGAAATCGATTATTTTAACGATTCTTGTTTGGTCATGCATTTTGGTGCATGGTTTGAACTCCAAGCTCAAGCGCCTTGTGATAGACGACACTTTTCGTTTTATTATCAGGTGCAAGAAAAAATAACGCAGATGGTCTTTCGACCCGTAAGTATGCGACATATAATTCACCATGAGAAAAACATGGATTTTCTAGATTCGGACCACAAACTTTCAAGAATTGGACTTGTCACTTGTTAATGGTCATGGCAAAACGACGTCCATTTGCCCAATGTGAAAGCTAGAATGTAAGCAGTAATCAGTGCTTCAATCGTATAGAAACGCTGCTCGGTTTAACAGTACTTGATAAATTGCTTCCTGTGCGTCGAAAATCATCTAGTTGTTCATTTCTGAGATTTGCTCGACGATTTCGTGTTGCCAACTGAGCCGTTTCTCGGGTTGCCTCTCTTTGCTCTTGTAATTGAGAAGCAGACGTCGAACCATACTAACGCTCTTTTTCAGTCCTTATATTCGCAATGTTTCGAATCCCACTTGTATTACGGGTTTTTCGTAAGATTTTGTTGTTATTTTCCTATGTCACGAGCATTTGTTTTTGACTTGCAAGATTTGTTGTTGAAGTTGAATTTCCCCCAGCAACTCTGACTCCTAATGAAATTTCCAAATGCTCTCTCTCCCTGCAAATCTTTTTTGTCGCACCATAATTAAAAGAAAATTATAATATGTCGGTCCCTGCTCCATTTCCCGGAAAAAAAAGAATAAAAAAAAGAATATTAAATATCAACAAAAGCAAAGGGCTGCCAATATATCAAATTTCAAGCAAATCGCACCATAAAGAAAAAATGTTGGAATAGGTCGGGTCCAGGTCCACTTCCCGAAAAAAAAGGAATATTAAATATCAACAAAAGCAAAGGGCTACCAATATATCAAAATTTCAAGCAAATCGCACCATTAAGAAAACATTTTGGAATAGATCGGCCCACTTCCCGGAAAGAAAGTATCCGATGTCTATTTCCTGGTTCCAAGCTACTTCCCCACCAATTTTCGGCCAAATCGGTCCAGCCGTTCTTCAGTTATAAAAAGTGCAACTAAAACAACTTTCTTTTATTTATATAGATAGTAAAGCCCGCTCGCTTCCGTGCCTCTCAGAACTTATAATAAACTGAGACCGATTTTCATCATTATATGGAACTTAATTACATCGATTTTTGTTGGAACGATTTTCCGTCATCCCTTGTCAAGTTTGGTTTTGTGACAAACCGGTTTCGGCGTTCTGCCATTTTCAATGCCTGTCGGAAGATCAACACAACAAAATAAATTAATTACATCGGTTATTTCAGCACTCATTATCACATTTCGTTTGATACCCATATTGTACTTACACATTTTGGTTCACCTTGGTCCACAAATCGGTCTATATCTCCGAAGGCGGTCGAGCTATAGGAAGAAATGATATCTTAAATTTTAAGTTAAACGTCTAGTAGTACAACGGTAAAAGTTCGATTCAATTCAATTCAGTAGTTTCTGAGTGATGCGCCCCAAACATACAGATAGAGAGACAGACAGACAAAAATTCTAAAAACAGTTGATTGGGCTTCTATTGGCCTAATAGTGATCCCTGCTATCGATTTTTCTTAAATATCTGCAATGTTCAGACATCGATCTTATACAATTTTATTATATGTAGAGATTTAACGAGTTTCAAATAATATTATGAGTTGTTGACGTGTCGACACTATATGGGGCTTGCCCAGGTACCGGAAATTTTGCTGAGAAGCAAAGGAGGATGTCATGAAAACATCCAATGGGGCGTGCTGCTGGAACGAACCGTATGCAACTTAGTTTCTGTGGGTCCGTAGATGGATAACGAGCCCTACACTCTTGTGTCGATATATCTGGCTGAAACTGGTATGGGGTCGCCAATTTGCAATATATTAATCATTTATTGGGACCAATAAGATCGGAGCAATACAACGCATAACTTCCATACAGTCATTTGTTTCGATAAATGGGGGTTGGGTCATAACTCTTGCAATGAAATACCTAGGAACACAAACTTCTGCAGCTTTAGTACCTATTGTATACGTAATGGGGATAGTGGAAATCAGTAAGATATGGATATAGCCTCCATTTGGGGTTTTGGCTATACATCTTTGAAATAACAGGGTTAGACCACCAAGTTTTGCAGAATGTGTACTTACTTTACGTAAGAATCGGATACTTAAATCCGTGATTCGTATTCATGAACGTCATGAAGAAGACAGTGTTTTCCTTAGTCCGCAGTTGTGAAACAAAAAGCGACATATACGCGGCAGACTTGAATTCAATACTTGAATTATGTAAAAGCGGACTTAATTTTGTTGTCAAAGTGATAGGCAAGAGATGAGGAGCGGCAATTGTGTAGATACGTGAACATTTGAAACAATATGCCTATTGCTATGTAGCTCATATTTGTATGGCTTGAGTAAATATGCAAACATGTTTTTAAGCAAATTAGCAGAGTTAGTGAGTAGTTGTAACACTCCCAGTTTAAAAAATTTTGACGGCTTGCATTTGTGAAGGAGGGAAAACATGAATACATTTATCTCAAATCTAGGAAATGATAGGAGTATATAATTAATTGGTCTGGGCTATTTAACGATGCGAGAAAAAAAGACCCACCAGTAAGCTTAATGTAATGTTCAGGACGTTAAACAGGGTCGATTTAGCCATGTACATCTGCCCGTCCGTCTGTCTGTTTGAAAGAAAATTAGTCCCTCAGTTGTAAAGATATCTTGTTGAAATATGGTATGCAGCCACCATTTTGTAATATATCAATCATTTGTTGGAACCAACATATATTAGGACCAATACAACGCATAGCTGTCATACAATCGATATTTCTAGTAAATGGGTCTTGGGCTAAAACTTTTGTAATTAAAAACCAGCTGTGCCGAAGGCTTCATAACTTTCATGAATACGCATCATAGTTTTAAGTGTCCAATCCTTACTTTCAATAAGTTCACACTCTGCAAAATTTAGATGGTCGCCCCTGTTAATTTACATAGCCCAAGCCCCGTTTATCTGGTATATTGGTCTAATCTTGTTGATTTTCACTACACACATTAAATACGTAACAGGTACTAAGCTGCCAAATTTTGTCGCTATTAAATTGCAATAGTTATAACCCAAAACCCAATTATCGGAACTATCGATTATATGTGAGCTATATTATGTTGGTTCGATCTGACTGATTCTCACTAGTCACATTACGTATATAAAGTGTATGAAACCTGCAAAAATGTTAAGTTCGTCGATCTTTAATTGCAAGATTAATAGGTCGACACACGCTTATCGGAACAATCGATTGTGTCGTAGCTTTGCCTTGTATTAGTCCGATCTAGTTGGTTCCAACAAATGATTAATATATAACAAAATGTCGGCCCATACGCAATTTAAGCCAGAAATATCCAAACGTGAGGGACTAGTTTACGTTCAAAAAGACAGACAGACGGACAGACGTACGGTATACTTATTGGTGGGTCTATCTCTTCTTCTTCTCATACCTACAAACATCAGACCAAAGTTAAAATACCATTTCATGTTCATGCGTAATGCGGATTGGGAAAATTATCCAAATAGAACCAACATATCATATAGCTCCCATACAATCGATTTTTCCGATAAACTCTTGCAATTTAATAGCTAGGAACACAACATTTAAGTAATGTGTGTAGTGAGAGTTATTAAGATTGGACCAATATATCGTATAGCCCATTCCCATTTTCCTGATAAACGGGTTTGGGCTGTGTATATTACAATTAACGGGGTAAGAGCGTCAAATTTTTTGCACAGTTTATCCTTTTTGTAAATAACGATGGGATACTGAAAACCGTGATGCGTTTTCATGAAAGGTATAAGGTCTCCGGAACAGCCTAAGACAGCGCTTTCATTACTTGGTATACTTAAAAACTCAAAAAGCAATCTATATAGAGCTTCCCAAAACCAAATACTTATAAAAATATGACTAAATTAACACACCAATTAAGAGAATCTAAGTTTGGGTGGAACCGGGTGAAAAGTGGTCGCGGTAAATTGTTTTGGAATTATTGGTGTTGTGTGTTTACTGGGGCCACCATGAGCTATATGTGGTTTTAGAAAAGTGGGCTGTGCCACGCCCACACATTTCTGTATATTCTTTGTCCCCTACTGAAGTCCAAACTTCAACACCGATGTTTATGAAAATTTCACAGAGCGTCCTCTGGTTACGACACAGGCTATGTAAAGCTGTGAATCAACTTTCAAAAACGTGAGCGGTACCAAATCCAAGCAAATTTTTGTTTGCTATATCTTCGAAGCTTTGAACGTATCAGTACCAGCAGAGCAGACGGGAGTAGAAGGGGAGTAAGCGTAAAGGGCTGATGTAAAATAGGTGTTAGTGGAAAACAAGCTAGGAATTCTAAGTTCAGGTGGAACGTAACATTAAATACCCAGCTGTGTAAAAGTGTGTAGATTGTTGTGGAGGTATGAAATATGAGCTTTTAAACTCTTTCTGCTACTTTTTTTCGTAATTTTATATAACACGGTTCTGAAGTTAATAATTGTTGAAATTAGCATTTTTTTTTTCATTTATACCACACAAATTTTGCAAAATTAAAAAAAAAAACAAGTAAGGAAGTCTAAGTTCGGGTGGAACCGAACATTATATACCTAGTAGTGATCTATTATGTCATCCCAATTTACCCAGGTCTATTTTAATACTTTCAGTTCATATTTGCTTTCAAATAGACAGACGGACAGAGAGACAGACGGACGGAGAGACGGGCATGGCTAAATCGTGCTGATCATTTTAGTGAACTCTTCTCTTCTCCTTCTCATATTTACATACATTTAATGTTTATGAAAGGTATGAAAATCAAAAAAGATATATAACTTCGCTATTGCAGTGGGCTACTTACTACGTCCCGGAATATTTTGCTTGTGTGTTTTACGATTTGGCTAATTTTTGGCAGGAGTATAATGAATACTACTGAAAAGCAGCTGACCAATTTTCATTGAAATATCAGGATTGAATTATAAGCGATTGCCTTTGAAAATAGGGGAAATTTTATGCTCAAAAGTGGGCAACGCCACGCCTACTTCTTCGAAATTGAAAAAACTTGTTTGCGGTCGAGTTTTTCTTAAAAAGCTTATTATGTGTGCAAAATCTAATTGATATAACTAGCTTAGTTGTAGAAATATCGCTTTTTAAATTTTACAAAAAAAATTTTCAGAACTATGTTTGTCGTCCCAACTTAGTTCAACTCCTAGGAAAGTACTTGGCGCCCACTGCTTTAGATGAAACAAATTTAATAAGTCCGCATTAAAAATTTTGCCATGAAAAGCAATAAAAACTAGAGTTGAATTAAACAATTATAGATAAAGGTTTCAAAAATCTAATGCCAAAGGAATCATGCAATGTAATTAACTATCGCACGAGTTCATGCTACAGATTCGTATATAATCAAGGAAAAATGCATCGAGAAGTAGTTATTTCTGTCAAAGATCCAAACTTTATTGTTTCAAGTGTGACTACGGAATCAGAAAAAGAGAATTAATCTATAAACATTGCGGAGTCAGAATTAGGGAGTCAAGCAGCTATTAGTTCAAATAATTTGAATCGACGTATTTCAAAAAATACAAAAAAAGACAGAAAATTAAACAGAAATTTAGGAAGATCGTACATTTCAAAGAAGGGAAAAGTGATTGCTGTTCGTAAGTGCATACCCCTAGAAAGTTGCCGGAAGAAATGTGCTCTAAAGCTACCATTAGAAAAACAAAAGCAAATTTTTGAAGAATATTGGAGTAGGGGGGATTATAAATCGAGATTACTTTTTATTTGTGGACTCGTCGAAATTCACGAAAAGCTAACTCAAAAAAGGTCAACGTCAACCAAACCAAAAAATCGACGAATAACAAATTATTATTCTGTGAATATTGACAGCGGCAAAGTTGACGTTTGCAAAAGCTGCTTTTTTGACGTGCTTTGGAGAAACAAACAGTTCTGTAAGGACGGTGATTGAAAAAAAAACTTTACTATCCGAAATCGCCATTGGCCAACAAAAGAGGTAAAACAATTCCAAAAACCAAACTTAACGAATCACAAATCCAAACTATTAGGCAGCATATTAACAGTTTTCCGGCCTACGAAAGTCATTATTGTCGGCGTGATTCAAGTGCAAAATATTTAAACTGCGATTTGTCAATAACAACAATGTACAGTCTGTACTGCGAAGATGTTGAAACTCCAGCTACCTTATCGAAATATTCAGAAATATTCCACTCAAAGAATTTAAAATTCAAACAACTGAAACTTGATACTTGTAATTAATGTGATAACTTTAAATCCGAATTACACTATAGAAATAAAAATACACCAAAATATATTGTATTGACTGAGAAACAGGCAGCACATCACAAAGATGCAGATAGGGCGTATAAATCTAAGAGTCTTATTAAAGATCTGGCTGCGAAGCACAAAAACATAAAAACCTTACACATTTGATTTGCAGCAAGTTTTGCCAACTCCTTGGCTAAAATACTCAGTCTGCTTTTTATAGTAGCACTTACAATCTTACCATATATGACTGTGAAACGAATAAGTCCTTTTGCTACATGTGGCATAAAGGAGTTGGCCAGCGAGGTGCTAACGAAATATCGTCATGTATATAAGGTGGCGCAAAAGTAAGCTTCCGATGTTCAGCATATCGGTTGTGGCACGTGCAGTGTGTGATGTTGCACCGTCTTGTTGGAACCACATGTTTTCCAATCCCAATTCATCGAGTTGCGGCAAAAAGAACTCGTTGATCATTGCTCTGTAGCGCTCACCATTCACAGTAACCGTTTGGCCCCGACCGATTATTGGTCAAATAAATAGTCAGCAATATTCCGCGTTCTGGAGCAGTGTAGCGTAACATTGTTTGATGTATATTGGAACGATTTTTCGTCATCCCTTGTCAAATTTGGTTTTGAGACAAACCGGTTTCGGCGTTGTGCCATCATCAGTGTCGATTTTCGATCTGATCTGTTGTGGTAGTTTGTCTTGTATTTATAGTAGGTAGCAGGTAACGTCAGCATGGGTGTCTGTTTGTGTACGTGTGTGCATGTGTTGTGTGTGTACCTTCAGAAACGGGGGTTGTTTGCATCGATCGGGTTTTTAGTGGTTGACTGAGGCAGGTAAAAGTTGGTGATTTTTGTTGTTTGACCTTTTTTGCTTGTTTGTTGTTTTTGCTGTTTTGTGCTTATTTGTCGGTGCGTGTGTGTTTGTTGTACCTGAGTGGTTGCTTTGTTTTTTGTAAACCAATTTTAAAGGTTCGAATATTGTGTCGGAAACAGTGTTTGTCTGTTCGTTTATTATTCTACCGTCGAATGTTTTTTGTTTGTAGATTTCCATGTTTTCGAGTACGTTCAGACGTCTGCCTTTTGCTTGGACATGTAGGACCTTGACTGTTTTTTTGATGTTTCCGGGGGGACATTTATTCTCCGCCATGTGATTCGCAAAGTTGGACTCTGGTATGATGGTTGGATTCCGTATCTTTTTGTTGTAATCTCTGATGTGTTCTCTGAACCTCGTTCTTACTTGTCGTCCGGTTTGTCCTATGTAACTGTGGTGGCATTCACAAGTGAGCTTGTATACACCATGGCTGCTAAACGGATCTTCTGAGGTAGTTTTGGTTCTTAGCTTCCGTCCTAAATTGTTCGATGTTTTGAACGCTGTGTTGATATTGTATTTTCTAAGAAAATTTGCTAATTTATATGTTGCCCTTCCAGTATATGTCATTGTCGTCCAGGTTTGTGTACTTTCTTCTCCATTGTTTCTTTTTTGTTCTCTAAGATCTCTCCTGAGTTTATCTACTAGTGCTTTTTTATATCCGTTGTTTGTAGCGATGTTATATATTATTCCAAGCTCTCTTCTATATGCTTCTTGTGTAAGAGGTGTTCTTTCCAATCTTTGTACTAAGTGCCTCAGCGCTGCATTTTTATGTTGTTGTGGGTGGTTCGAGTTATTATGTATTATTGTGTCGGTGGCCGTTGGTTTCCTATATATGTCGTAGTTGAATTTATTGCTAGATTTATCAATACTTATTGTGAGGTCCAGATAATTGATTCCTCCGTCTTTTTCGGTTTCCATTGTGAATTTTATGTTCCCGTGCTGCTTGTTGAGGTACTCCAGTACTTGTTCTTCGTTGTTGGAAGTTAAAACGCATATGATATCATCCACGTACCTTGCGTAAAATAACACTCCTAATTTGGAATTTAATTCCTGTATATACTCTTTTTCCAGGTTTTGCATAAACGCTTCCATAAGAATAGCCGATGTTGGGTTTCCCATCGCAAGTCCGTTTGTTTGTCTGTATATTTTATTGTTGAATTGACAATAGTTTTGACGTAGTGTGGTTCTTACCGTGTTCGTGATTTGCGTACTTTTTACTTTATATTTGTTTTACGTAGTGTTATAGAGTTTACTATGTTCAATGTCTCTGCTGGTGGTATTGATGTGTATAGATCTTTTATGTCGAAAGATACCAATTTGCTGTCCTTTGTTACTTCAACGGTCCTAAGTTTGTTTATTAGTTCAGATGTATTAGTTATGGTGTGTTCGTTGCTAAGTTCCAGTGTCTCCTTCAATACTGTTTTTAAATATTTAGATAGCTTATAGCATGGTGCCGATTTAAAATTAATGATTGGTCTCATTGGATTGCCTGGCTTGTGGATTTTTGGTAGCGCAATCAGTGGTGGAGTTGACGGGTTCATTTGGACTAATGTATATGCCGAGTTTGTATCTATTATATTTGTTGCAGTTTTTATAGCCACTTTGATTTCTTTCTGGTATTCATCCGTGGGGTTCACTCTTATTCTACGACATTCCATATCCTCGATGAGTTTTTCGATTTTTGCTATATACTCATCTTTTTCAATTAGCACAGTTGTGTTGCCTTTGTCCACCTTCGTTGCGCCAATGTTGTTTATCCTGAGTTTATGTTGTAGGTTCTTGACTGTTTTTTGCTCCGTGTTTCTCTTCTGTCCTTCCTTTACTTTCACTTCCTTGTTTATTATTTCTCTGCACATGTGTCTTGCGTGCTCTTGGACACATACTGGAAGAGCAACATATAAATTAGCAAATTTCCTTAGAAAATACAATATCAACACAGCGTTCAAAACATCGAACAATTTAGGACGGAAGCTAAGAACCAAAACTAACTCAGAAGATCCATTTAGCAGCCATGGTGTATACAAGCTCACTTGTGAATGCCAGCACAGTTACATAGCACAAACCGGACGACAAGTAAGAACGAGGTTCAGAGAACACATTATAGATTACAACAAAAAGATACGGAATCCAACCATCATACCAGAGTCCAATATTGCGAATCACATGGCGGAGAATAAATGCCCCCCCGGAAACATCAAAAAAACAGTCAAGGTCCTACATGTCCAAGCAAAAGGCAGACGTCTGAACGTACTCGAAAACATGGAAATCTACAAACAAAAAACATTCGACGGTAGAATAATAAACGAACAGACAAACACTGTTTCCGACACAATATTCGAACCTTTAAAATTGGTTTACAAAAAACAAAGCAACCACTCAGGTACAACAAACACACACGCACCGACAAATAAGCACAAAACAGCAAAAGATCAAAAACAACAAACAAGCAAAAAAGGTCAAACAACAAAAATCACCAACTTTTACCTGCCTCAGTCAACCACAAAAAAACCGATCGATGCAAACCACCCCCGTTTCTGAAGGTACACACACAACACATGCACACACGTACACACACAGACACCCATGCTGACGTTACCTGCTACCTACTATAAATACAAGACAAACTACCACAACAGATCAGAACGAAAATCGACACTGATGATGGCACAACGCCGAAACCGGTTTGTCTCAAAACCAAATTTGACAAGGGATGACGAAAAATCGTTCCAATATACATCAATCATTCACCCTGTCGCAAAAACAACAAAACAAAATATAACATTGTTTATTAACGTGTATTTCGCATGTGTTTACTACACAAATGTCAAAACAGAACTGACTTTAGGGGCCAATCGCAAAATTTATAGCATTTTCTGATAGGAGGATTACTTTTGCGCCACCTTGTATTTCAACATCTAAAGACGTTGTCATTAATTAAACATGTTAACTCTGTCATATTCTATAGCGATTCATGCGTTCGCCAAAATAAGAACTCGTTTGTAAGCTCTACGTTTATTGTTTTTTAGAGAGCAATCATAATATTAAAATTGATTGACCATAAGTTTCTTGAGCCAGGGCATACACATATGGAGTGTGATGTGGCTCACGCCCTTATCGAACGAAAAAAGAAGAAGATTATTGAAAATCCACCATCCACGTGATTGGTATCAATTTGTTCTTTCAGTTGGTATCCAGAACGCATTTGAAGTAATATAAATGAAAAACAAATTTTACAATTTTGGCTCGCTTGCTAAAAATAAATTAAATTGGAGAAAAGTGAATGAGACGGAGAAAAGTTTACGTGGTCTGATGTGAAATGGCTTCCGTACACTAAAAATAGCTTGGGTTGTGTAAAATATAAAACAACGCTAGATACGCAGCCTTTTAAGACAGTAAAGGTATCGAAGCGTGGTATCAGTTTGTATACTTTTCACCTTTGCCCTAAGGGGGGAACTTCACAAAAAATTAAACGCACGACCGTTTGAGTTAAACAATTAATATCTTTATTCTGTAGGCGACGAGAGCGGTTGGAGCTTTAGCGAACTACTACTTTTGAAGCATTGGACCGCTTACTTCTTTTTTTATGCACTATGCGTTTGGTTGTATATATCAATATTCCAATATAACTGTATATAAATTCATGGGTATAGAGTATACGTGAAAAATGTAAGTAATTTATAAAATTTAAAGGGTAAGTATTTAAGAGGTAAGTATTTAGCATATATTCATGTATTATAAAGGGTAAGTATTTAGAAGGCAAGTATTTAGCATATATTCATGTATTATAAAGGGTAAGTATTTAGGAGGTAAGCATATATGTTCTTGAATTATGTACTTATTAAAGACCACATTTTTAATCCTCGAACTCAATGAGGTTTTCGCTGCTCATGGCCTCAACACAGTTCTTTAACCATTGTGGACCAAGATAAAATTATAACAACTCCTCTTATATCTAAAGAGAAAAAGGAAGATTTGCTAAACATTTTGAACCTAATTGATCCCATGTTTCATAGTTTCTACGAAAATCTAAGCTCGGGATATATACGGAATACTGATCCTGACATTGTCGAAGCTTCTACGTCTACTGAAAATATTGAGAATGATGTGCTCAATAATAATTATGTTATTATAAGTTATCTTAACTCATATAAATTTGAGTTTTTAAAATGGTTGAAGTTCCTATGTTTAATTTTTAGTTTTCGTGTTATATTATTTACATTCACAAACATAGCTCGTGTCACAAACGGTTTATTTAATGAAATAAATGCAACTACATGAGTTCAATACTGTTTTTTATTTAAAAATATGTTAAATACACTATTATAAATTAAAATCGGCTACAGAAAATTACGACATCTGTTTTGACGAAGCGGAATAAGTCTTCTTTCCCTAAAAATATTACACTCAGCGTTATGGCATAACAGCATAACTTAACTTAGAATAGTAGCATATGTTTACTTATGTGTAATGTCTTTGTTAAATTATTTTTAGGAAAAACGGTATGAATTACGTTTTAAATTGTATTTCAAAAGCTACTTGCATTTAAGTTAATCTTTTGTCAGTATAAGATGCATATAATATAAGCTGAGTTATTTACAAAAAAAAAATGGCGGACTCCTTTGAAAACTTTTTTTTAATTTTAATTTGAAACTTCAAAATGCTCTCCTGAAAAACGCGAAAAACACACTTGTGTTGTTTTGCCTTGTGACCACAGATATGTAGAGATTGTTGTTTTTAGATAGTAGCTCAAATATTTTTTTATAGTGTTTTGCTTACAATCTAGTTTATGTATTGCTGAATAGCTCAGAACATTCAATATTCCTGGAGATTATTTAATATATCGGCTTATGACTTTGGGATTTCCAGAGGTCAGGGTGACACTGCAAAACCGCTTAAGTAATATCTAAGTTTGGCTGTTTTTCAACTACAAATTGCTTAATTTAAAGACGAATAACCACTTTATGGAAAAATTTCCCATCTAGATCGATTCTTTTAACTATTTTCCAAACCAACATGTAGTTTTTTTGAGAATAAATGAATAGATCTTGATGGCAGGGACCTATGAAAATTGTTTGTGCGTTAAGCGGTGTCACCGACGGTATGCCCCATAATATATCGAAATTATTTTAAGCACATGAATATTCCTTTAATATTTCGAATGGCTGCTCCCTATCCCGATCACTTAGTCTAACCCTATTCTTGTCAACTTCCTAATCATACTTTTTCATATAAAGGATCTCTATACAAAATACTACATAGCTCGTTTCGAAAAAAATTCAATTCAAATTCCACGCCTCCTTCTCTCTCATACCCCATCAGTAAGTGGTCCGGATTGTGAATCTTAGCGATTCCAATATGAGTGCACACAAAGATTTATATCGAGGTCGGTCTGGGCCTTTAAAAAGAGTTTAGACATGTAAAGACAAGAAGATTTGTATATATTCAAAGAAGGTGAAAGTTTCAGCATGCTTGGAAGCCCCCTCCCCTTTTTTCACCTACCATCTTTCTTCCAATGACTAAGGTATCGTTAGTCTCCTTACCAATTTCGAGATACCTAAACGGCTAAAATCTTTAGCCCAGATTTTAAACTTTTAACAATTAAAAACATATCTCAAACCTAACCAAAATTTGGATTAGAATGTTAATTATACCAGTTTTTCAGAAAACGAGAGTGAAGAAACTAGTTTCAATTTTAAACCTGAAATGTCTACACAATTAAAAAACCGACGCTTCCCACATCAGACTCGTCTGCTCTACGCACTGAGCTACTGCGCACATAAAACTCTTTAGAGAAAATGACTTGAAAAAACTTGACGATTTTTAAAAATTGGTGTATTAAAAAATGTTTAAAAATTACTTAAACCGAAGAATGGTTTAAAATTTAGGCTCAAATTTTTAACCTTGTACACTGATCATTTAAAGCGATATGCGATTTGCAAAATTCGGTTTGAGACATATTTTCAATGGTTATTTTATTTATGACGTTTATATCAAATTCATGTTGAAAAAATGATGTGGAACACTTCGTGGAGCTTTTCTTTTGTAGAACTTAGGAAACCGCAACAGAGCCACAAGGTATTGTAGGGAAGTAGTCGATTTCTAAATCTTCCGAGAAACATACTAAATCTACTACGATGGTAGTATAGTTCCAACTCTCAGCCCTCTTTCCTCTTATTTTTCTCTTAGCATGTTTACTAGTGTTGGAACAAAGCCAAAATTTTAGCCGAAGAAAATATTCTGCCGGACCACCAAGCCGAACCAGTATGCTAGAATTGCATATAAGTCTTGAAAAATGAAAGAACAGTACAAGTATCTGGTTATATATTTTATAAAATTTCAGTTTTCTTACTTCTCGAATACAAGTTACGTCATACACAAATACATAGCTGGCCGAAGGCAGAGTCATGTATAAAATAACATCCAAATAGCGAAGCTAGTACGAACCTTCGGCCGGGGTCTAATGCCAAAATGTTTGTGTAGTGTTTCACCTGTGCACGTGTTTATATACATACCTGCCTCTCTCCATCCCTTGCCTACCACTTATCGGCTTCGATTAAACCATTTGCAGTGTAAATATAGTTGGTACTATGGCATGGACTATGTATTTTTCTGATTCAGCTTTCTTGTCTGTACGCCAAAAAATTCAGAAAAAACAGTGATAACTTCCATTGAGGACGGTGGCTATTTTAAAAATTTTACAATCTGGGAAGAAGTTTAAAAGATATAAGGGCTTAAAAAAAATTAATTTGAACTCTTGACTTTGACTATTATATTATATTAGAAGTTATTATTTGCACAAAAATAAATACACCGTTAGAATCAGCATTTCTCTATAAAGCCCAATGATCTTATTCTGCATTTAAGCCAAATCGAAAAATGTCTAAATGTGTTTTCAACAATTTCTCCTTTCCTGAAATAATAGTCACCTAATTAAATTGGCAAGACAAAGCCCTAAAAAACCGAAAAGTATTGACTGCGACCCAATCCCTTCATGGAGGTGAATATAATCAGCTGATTGGTGATCAGTTTTACTACCACTTAGACTTCCCATTGTGCTTTTGACTGGAAAGGACGCTCAAATTTAATTTATAGTTCAACCAATTTTATTAATAGGCTTAGTTTTGGTTGGGATTCAGCTCTTGCGCGCCCTTTCGTGAACTTGAGATATCGAAGGCTTACTTGTCTCAAAGACGACTTCTGCACTGCCCGCAAGGGAAGAACTAAAAGAGCAACATAAATCTTCAAACAAACAAGCAAACTACTACTTGTTTGTTTGTTTGAAGATTTATGTTTGTTTGTGTTCCAATCATCCAGTTCTTGGCATGAAAAGCTTCTCAGCAAAATAATATAAAAGTTAAAACAATCAATTTATACGTTTTTTCTACGTTCACGGTAGTTTACATTTGTCGCTTGTAGTGTACTTAATACGGTAGCTTAGCTTCTATTGTCGCTGTGGTTTGCTACGCCTATAATGTGGTCAGCGATTTTGGCTTATAATGCTGTATAGATAAATATTTACAAACTTTCTCGACTTAAGCGTGCATAAATATTGTTGAATCTGAAAATAGGCTCAGAAAGGTGGTCGGGTTTGGGATTTTACGTTGGTGCTGAAATCGAAAGGTGTATTTGCTCTTGTTCTCTGCTAGAATCTCTTCGAGAAAAGTTAAAAGAATGTAGAAACAACAGTTTGCTATGATATTTATTAATCCCGAAGTACTGCCTTGCGAGTGTGGGATTACAATAGAGTAATGGGGGAATTGTGGAGAATTTTAGAAAACCTCCCAGAAGAGTAATGAGGGAGACATTTCACATTCCTTCTAAACGAACAAGAAAACATCATTGGACAATCATGCCTCAAGCCTTCTTCGGAAGCAAATGAAGGAATGATAGCAATGTAATAGGACACCTATACATAAATATGTACCTCACATATCGGCAAATCTTAAACTTTAAACGAGCTCTTCTTGTATATTTCTATATCCAGACTAACTCGAAAACGGCTTAACCGATTTGGATGAAATTTGGTACATGCAAAGTGTACCACACTCTAAGAGTGTTTACCAAGGTGTTGCTACATAGGATGTGTTCGCAGGGTTGCCACCTTTCTGATTTTTTAAAAAAATAAAATTAAATATGCCAATATGGGTATCAAACGCAAGATATTTTCTGCTTATTAAGAACAAAAACATTTATACAGTGTGCAACGAAACTAAAGCACAGAACTTCCCCATAAAACATTTTACTCAAAAAAATCGTATATACAATTTCTATAACGTTTGGTCCTTTTTACTCAGGAAGAATACTTATTAGCTATTTTCAAAGGCAATCGCTTATAATTCAGTCTTGATATTTCAATGAAAATTATTCAGCTGCTTCTCAGTAGTATGTATTTTTATCCCTGCCAAAACTTAGCCAAATCGGAACACACAAGCAAAATATTCGGGCAAGTAGTTAATAGCTCACTGCAATACCTTTCATAAACATGAAATGTTTGTATGTTTGAGAAGAAGAAGAGATAGTCCCATCAAAAAGTATACTGAAATGATCAGGAGCATGGGCTGAGTCGATGTAGCCATGTCCGTCTCTCAATACGTCTATCTGTCTGTCCGTCTGTCTATTTGAACGCAAATACGAACTGAAAGTATTAAAATAGACCTACGTAAATTGGGATGACATAACAGATCGCTTCTAGGTATATAATGTTCGGTTCCACCCAAACTTAGACTACCTTACTTGTTTTTCATTGCCTTTGCTTGTTATTTCATAAATCAGGTTTTTTTGTTGTTGTGGTTCTATCGGGCTTTTTGTTTTTTGTGAAAAACTAAGATAATGTTGGATTGGGTTTGAACGCGAGAGTTATGTCATGATTGTTTTTGTTTAAGTCGTGATTGACTTTCTCAGTTATTTTTGAATATATGTTACACTGTAGAATTGTCTTTTTTCCTGTATTGGTGTTTGTATCTTGTGTTCGCTGCTCATCGACATTAGGGTGTTCTCTAGAAGGTTAGTTAATAATTTTGTCGGAAAGTTATTGCTTCTTAGTATTATATGAATTTAAAAAAGTGAAGAATTATTATTCTTGGCCTTGAGCATTGTGTACCATGTCAAGTGTGATATCTAAGGCAAAGACGTCAAAATTTCTAGAGATTTCGTCAGCTGTTTTTTTTTATTCTATATTGGTCTCATCGTGCATCCTGTTCCATCATTCGTTAGAAGATAGAAGTTCGCTTTGTACCGGATGCATTGCCATATTGAAGTGCCTTAGATGTAAACAATGACTCCATGTTGATGTGCCTTTGACAGGAAACATATCACACTTGGTTTGATACACAATGGCCTTAAGCTCGTTTCATGAATACTTAAAATTGTACAGGCCCTAAAATCAACAAAAATTGTTGGTACAAAAAAGCAATACTGATTCGTTTGATGTTTATATTTTTATTTTCAAAATCTTGAACATAAGCACTTAGGTTTTATTTTTTTAAAAACATAAATAAATGGGTAAGTACTTGAAAGAATTCATTAACAATTATTTTGATTTTCGCGGGCGAGATCATTTACGGGCAAGTTTTGTGCTCTCATAGCATCCAAAGCCTTTTTTATAATATCCGCTGACGGGTCACTAACACGAGTGAGGAGAGCAAGGAACTCTAAAAAATTGTATAAAGAAAAGCAGATGTTGCAAGGTTGAAGTTACTCAATCTCAAAATTAGTATTTAACAGTTAACTTACCTGTGTGTGAGTTATCAGTTCTTTCGTTGCAAGTGAATACGGATGCGTAATTTGTGTAATCTGTAGCTATAACATAGTCATTAAATGAACTGCCGACTGATTTAAAGAAAAAGAAGAAATAGTAGTTTTATTTGAAAGCATTTTCTTTTCTTCATACAAATTAGTGTACAACATGTATTGAGAAATACAGCGACCCTTAAGAACAATCTCTCAGATTTTGAATTTAAAAAAAAAAAAAACGCTGTATTTCGAATGCAGTGTGCAAACCATTTCGAAAGTTAAACAATGTATTCGGGTGTAACCAAACATTATAGTTTTAAGTATTGACTAATGACTTTAAATTTTGCAAAATATTCGGTACTTAAAAGGGGACGTGGCAGTTATTCGATCTCATTATGTAAATAACAATAAGAGATTATTGAGAAGGGATCTGCCTGAAATTTTAAACAAGATATCTAAAAAATTTGGCTGACGGAACGGCAGAGCCATATATATCTCGTTTCATCAGAGTAGAGAAATGTCGTACAGTCTGCTTTGTTCAAAGTAATCTTAAATTTATTTTTGAATAGTACTGAAATATTTGAAAACTTTTGTATACAACAAGAAAACTATGAATAAAACTTTTTTACTTTTATGAAATCAGCCACATTGGAATATTATTACAAACTAGAGGGACCGGCAGACTTTGTCCTGCCCAGATAGTTACCTGAATGGATCTAGAAATATTGGAGTTTCCTATCCCTATCATTATCTCTATCAGTAACCCTATCCCCATTCCTATCCCTATCCCCATTTCTATCCCTATCCGTTTAGACTACTATTTCACACACACACAATTCCTCCACTTCACCATCGATCGCTCCATTATTGAGTTTTTCTAACAAAAAAAAAAATTATAAAAATTCATACCATACAAAATGTATGGGAAAATAAAATTTCTTCAGGAATTTTTCGGAAATTTTATTTTTTTAATCGGTGCAGGCGTTCTTGAGTTATTAGTGTTGGAACTAACGTCACTTTCTTTTATATATATAACATATATAGATTGTGTAAATTATAGATCTCTTACTTCTATGGTCATAACATGAGCCACAAGTGCGATTTTTATTGATTTTATTGGGTCTAATGATATTTGATTTACTTACCTCCAAAATTAACGTTCACCAAAATTTTACCAGAACCAATAATTGTACCAGTTCCTCCATTGGAGACTGGTGTGTTACTGTGAAGAAAAGTAAGATTTAAACAAATCATCCATATAATTTTTCTTAAATTAAGCTCCATTTAAATTAAATAAAAAACGAAATTCAAACCATATTTTATATTTTAACAATATTCAATAGCAAGTTGGAAACTTTAAAGACAACATTTAAACATTTTTGCTTTGATACTTATATGTCAGGTCTATATACAATTTGTTCTGAAATACTAAAAACTTTAAGATTTACTTTGATTGAGTTCTTCTGTACTTCACAGCCTTATTACTAAAGCTTTATAAAGGGTGTTTTTTTTAGGGGTATAGAACTTCGAATTGAAATAAAACACAAGAAAATCGTTTTAAGGTCCATCAATTTGGCTTTATTGGAAGGATAATTTTATGCCATTAATGTTTAAATATGATTTCGGGCATGTGGCCGCCGCGGCTGGCTCGAATAAAGCCAATTCTACAGGTCCAATTTTCAACCACTTTTTCGAGCATATGGGGCCGTATGTCGGCAATAACGCCACGAATGTTGGCTTCCAATTCCCCTAACGTTTCTGGTTTGTTGGTGTAGACGAGCGACTTCACATATCCCCAAAGAAAATAATCCAATGGTGTCAAATCACACGACCTTGGTGGCCAATTGACAGGTCCATTCCGCGAAATTATGCGCTCATCGAATGTTTCCTTCAATAAATCGATTGTGACGTGCGCTGTGTGGCATGTAGCGCCGTCTTGTTGGAACCACAACTCATCCACATTCATGCCATCCAATTCGGGAACAAAATAGTCGGTTATCATGGCTCTATACCGGTCTCCATTAACGGTAGCTGCCTCTCCAGCATTATTGCGGAAGAAGTATGGCCCAATGACTCCACCAGCCCATAGAGCACACCAAACAGTCAGTTTTTGTGGATGTAATGGCGTTTCAAGGGTCTCATGTGGATTCTCTTCACTCCAAATGCGGCAATTTTGCTTGTTGACGTAGCCATTCAACCAAAAATGAGCCTCATCACTGAACAAAATTTTGCGATGAAAATCAGCATCGAAATCAATCTCATTTTCGGCCCATACACCAAAATCACGACGCATTGCATGGTCTCGCGGCTTTAATTCTTGCACAAGCTGGATCTTGTAAGGTCGCAAGCCAAGATCTTTGCGCAAAATCTTCCATAAAGTTGATGGACAAAGCTCCAATTGCTGTGCACGGTGGCGAATCGATTCATTCGGGTCCTCTTCAACACTTTGCTCTACAGCGGCAATTGTTTCTTCGGTGCGCACTGTTCGACGTCTCTGCGGATGCGTATTATCACATAGAGTAAACGTAGTGCGAAAACGATCCATGGTTAACCGAATTAATTGCTCTGATGGACGATTATGTCGACCATAAAATGGACGGAGCTCACGGTAAACTTCGCGAACTGAACCATTATTTTCGAAATAAATTTGCACGATTTGCAAGCGTTGTTCTTTTGTCAACCTGTTCATGATGAAATGGCAAACCAAACTGAACATAAATGACATTAAAGTTGCCAGATTTGACCACAAAATGCCAGTTTTATCTCTATTCGAAAAACAAACCTGTAAAAAAACACCCTGTATGTTGACTGTGGGCTTGGATTTTTGTCAATTTAAAGGCTGCAAGCACTGGGAACGTGTCAACTAATTTCAATTAAAGTAGATCTCTAACCTATGAAATATTCAACTTCGATAAAAGCAGAAAAAATATTATTATCTAGTTCAAATATGTACCAAGCTCATTACTTTCGATAACCTAGGTTGCTTTTTTTGCAAAATAAAATAAGTAAAATAAAATTAAAAAGAAACTATTTTTGGAAGAGCTACTACTTATTTTATTTGTCTATGATTCTTTGAAAACTGTTTTATATAAAAATGGGCATGGTACTTAAATGATTTTGTCCATTTCATGTTTGATAGTTTGTTTTGCCGAATTGTATTATGATACCTTAAACTGTTTTTGAATCAAGAGTAATCATGTTTGTAAAATTGACTCAATCAAAAGTAGGCGCTGCCATCCCCATTTTCAAAAATTTACAAAAATAATAATGCATGTCGAAAATTCAATCCACACCCCAAATTTGGTCTTTATGCGGAATAATCACGTGTTTGTGTTCACTTTCGCCGATTTTAAATACCGATGGGAGATGAAAGTCAAGTAACCTAGGTACTACAGTTGATTAAAGAAATCTCAAAATCTTCATTCCAGATCTTCTGAAATAGCAAAGCTATAGGAATAAGTCTGACGAGAAATCGTGGTTGGTTTCAAAATAGTACTATAACTATGGCCTGTTGCTTTTCAGTTTTTCCAATTAAAAACAAAAATAATTGAATAATAATCGAAAGGCTGTGAGTTAAAAGTAAACTTATTTTTCATGTAAGTAAAAGGGAAACTTATAAAATAATAATGTTTTGACGGGTAAAAAAAATTGTTCAATAAATGGTAGAGAAATCGTTCTTTCCATTAAAAGGTAGAAATATCGTTAATTTTTTAGCAAGATTTTATAAGTTTCCCTTTTACTTACATGAAAAATAAGTGGTCTTAAGCTCGTCAAACTTACAAACCATGTAAAATGGACAGACCGTGAAACCAATAACAAAATATTCTTTAGTTATCTTGTTTACAGACTTCTCAACTTCGATTTTCTCCAAAACAATATGAAATATATTAGCCTATGTATAAATAAATGTACTGGGTGAGCAATGCCCAAATGGTAAACACTCACTTTCCATCTAACCGTGTATAAGACATTGAAATTTGATTATTACCAATGTCGCCATAAGTTGCTGTCAAGCAATGACTGCCGTTAACAAAAGATCCGGGATATTTTTCAAAAACCTTCCAGGAACCAACATACTGAAAATAATCCAAATATTTATCCATAAATAAATTGTTAATACTTTTTTTTAATAATTTTCTTGCTTAATATCTAATACTAAAACATCACATTTGAGAGAGTTGGGTCGCTAATCGAATGAGTGTTTAACAAATGTCAAAACTTGTTAATCCAGACCTCATCTTATTCAAGTTACAGGAAGTGTATGCATTAGTCGTGGGACTGTTTTCAAATAAATACTATACGAATAAACGAATAAAAATATTCGTTTCAAAAAAATCGAATAAATATTATTCTAATGTTATATATGTATATACATACATACGAGTATATACTTATAAGCTTAAAATTAATTCTCACTCGCTTGACGTCGAAATTTTGCACTGTTGTCACTGTGGGACACGGGCCGGATCTTACGATTTGTCCTTCTACCTTATATGTAGATATCAAGAGAATAACCAGAGACAAGGAGGCACTGTAAGGAAACAAATTAAGTACAAAAACAAAAGTAAATAACACGAAGAAAAACAATTGCGTTAACATATTGATTAAGCGTGTTCTACTGAGTCAGCACAATGCACGTAAGTCTATAGATTTAGCTTTTTTTAAGCGCTGTACCCAGGTCATAACAAAAGAAAAAATTCTTAACAAATTTACGATCAAGAAATGCTCAAGTAATTTTCTTTTGTCGGGACTACTTAGTCTTATTAGGGAACTTTTCGGGTTTATGATAGGAGTTTTTCGGGACCATTTTGGCGCTTTAGTGGTATTGTCTTACGACATAAAATCAATTTTTATTGAGTTCAAATTTCGATCGGCATCTTTCCAACATTCGGCCACTTGTAGCTTCATATGAGCAACTTAACTGATTCGCGAACACAAATTTTGCTTATGTGCTCGTTCGCAAATGAGAAAGATTTTAAGTTTTTTTTACATTCTCATTCGCGAATGTGAATTACAAACTTCTTTTTTTTTCACAAGCTCGTAAAATAACGTACTTTAACAATCAAAAATGAATACAAATAGAATTTTGATATTAAAAATAAAGAAGTCAGCTCATAGCAGAACCCCTTAAATATATGTATTCACCAAATTTGATTATCCTTTATGGGAACTTAGTCAAATTGGGAAGAGCCATGTTTACTGCAAAATAAGAAATATTAAAATCACAACAAATTATATAACTTAGACATCATTAGTTCCGAGCCTACCAAACATTGTGCCTAAATGTGTATGTAATATATCAAATATCAATCGTCTCGGTATGTTAATTGTAAATTAACATAACTTAATTATTACGAAAATCTATCGATCATGTTCTAACACTAGCAAGGATAGATAGCCGGTTTTAATTAACTTACATAGAAAAGTGCTGTTTTTGCATTTTGTAAATATTTTTCTTGAATGTATTCTTAACAGTGAAGGCGATCAAATACTACTTTCGATTTTAACACTACAGCTTACAATATAATCTAAAACTTTTCCGCTCCTTTTATATTTGCGCACTGCGCCGGCTTTTTCGCAGGTGAAGGCACTTTAACCGTTTGATTAAGTTATTCGTGTCTATTCATACGCCCTAATTCTAGTGTGGTAACAACATTCGTTTTACCGGCAAATAAATAGTTTGAAAACTTTGACACCCTTTTGGTACCCTGCCGGCTTAAGTTGCAGTTCAATTTTGTAACCACCAAAATAGCTGGTTACGTCGCGTAACCGTGAAAAATTGCACGTGTTTTGTAAATATTTTTGTGGACAGAAAATACCGCAAATTTTGTACACATACTAGTTCACAAGAATTAAAAAAACAATATAAGCACTTTTTTACAAGAAGTTTCGTTCACTTTTGCATTTATTCTCTATTGCGCATTATTTGTCTTTAACAGCGTGGCCATGTACGCTAGAATTGCGGTACATGAACTGCATTGCCAACGGTTACAATTTTCGGTTAGATAATCTTCCAGGTACGAAATTACCGGTTACGCACGGAATTGAGCCGTTAGTCATGACTTTATTCTTAGTATGCCTTAAGGTAAGTTGCCGTACCACATATAGCTAAACTTTATCTACTTAATACTAAATTCGAAACGGCTGTTCAACTGAAAATGAAAGTAAATATGTTTACAAAATATTAATATTAGGTGTGTCTTTAAAACTTTTTTTCGACCGAGCATAAAATCATTATATGTCTTAATCAACTAATAAGACGGATTTTCTAATTGGTAATGATTATTTTAATTGCTTTAAAAAAGGCTATTATTAATTGATTACGGTTAGAAAAAATCAAAAAATTATCCAAAATAATCAAAAAAAAGTAGTTTTGATTACTTTTGATTTTTTATTTTTTTGTTTTTCTTGATTATTTTTGATTAATTTTACTTAATCAAAACTTATCAATGAAAAAACAAATAAAATTTAAAACTAATCAATAGTAATCGAAACAATATTTTTGATTATTTTCGATTTTTTTTAATAATCGTAAAAAATCATAATTTGTTTGATTATTTAAAATAATAATTAAAATTTAAAGTAATGGCGTGGTACCGCCCACTTATGGGTCAAGCAATTTACAAATTCGACTGTTTATAACTTCATAACCGTGTAAGATACAATTACGAAACTTGTTACGAGGTTTACTATCGACATGTAGAGTAAGCCCTCTGAAAATTAGCAGACACACATTCATTTTTATACCTAGTAGTGCTACGTAGTATGTAACGCATAAACGAATCGAGATAGATATTGACTATTGTGTATCAAAATGTTCAGGAGGAAAAAGAAATTGATTAAGCCATGTCCGTCTGTCCGTCCGTCTGTCCGTCTGTTAACACGATAACTTGAGTAAATTTTGAGATATCTTAATGAACTTTGGTATGCAGGTTTCTTGGCACTCATCTCCGAGCCGTATTTAAAATGGTCGAAATCGAATAAAAGCCCACTTTATATACATAGAATATTTCCGAAAATACAAAAAAAGTGAATATTCAGGACATAATACACTTATACGGATTAAATTTGGTGTGCACATTAATGTTAAGGCAGAGAATAAATTTTTAAAGAAATGGGAGTGGCACCGCTTACTTTTGATTAAGTCAAATTTAGAAATATTATTAATCATAAATCAAAAACCGTTCAAGCGATCGAAATGAAATTCAGCACACATATTTATATTAAAAGCAGGAATGTTACGGAAAAAAATGGGGAAAATCGGTTAAGCTTCGCGCCCACTTTTGAACGCAAGATTTTGAAAAGGATTATAGATATATTAAATAGGCAATAACTTTGCGTAAAAAAGCTTTATATCATTTCTATTTTACTTTCAAAGTGTCTGTGAACGAAGAAATTCAAAAAATATAAATTTTCTAAAATGGGCGTGACCCTGCCCCTCTCATAGTGGATTGTTCCACAAAACTTTTTATGCCTTAACTCCCTTAAAAATTGATTTATCGAAACGATATTTGGCCAAAATATTGAATATATAAGGGTAACTGTTTGTTGTAAAAACGGGCCAAAGCGGTCAACGGCCACGCCCAGTTTCTTAACATAGTTCTGAAAAATATCAATAAGATGATGCACACACAATAAGCTTTTTAAGAAAAACTCGACCGAGAAAAAATTTGTGGATTTTGGTGAAGTAGGCATGGCGCCGCCCACTTTTCAGGATAGAAGTTCTGCTATTTTCAAAGGCGATTGCTTGTGGTTTGAACTAGATATTTATAGGAAAACTGATCAGCTGCTTCTCAATAGCATGTAATATACTCCTGCCAAAAATTAGGCAAATCCGATAACACACAAGCAAAATATCCGGGCAAGTTTTTAATACCCCACTGAAATAGATCTTACTCATAGATATTATAAATGCCTAAGTTTGTGAGTGAGTGTGTGTGTTTGAAATGTTTTCACGCCCAAACTACAGCACCGATCTGTACGAAATTTTGCACACTTATTTCCCGATGTCTCGGATAGGTAACAAGTTTCATGAAATCTCAGTACCTCACATGGTTATGGAGTTATGGGCACTAATGTGACCCACTAACCCAAAAATTCATTTTATCCAATGAATTTATGCAATTTGGTGCCCTAAAACCTTAAAATGTGCATACAATATGCATATCAAACGAAAGAGGAAGGCCACAGTATTCTTTTGGACTTTGCAATATTTCGATAAATTAATCGATAACTGAGTTATCGATCAGAATGGGGTAGCCCAAAAACCCCTGAATTTGCATACAATATGAATATCAAACGAAAGGGGAAGGTCACAGGATTCTTTTGGACTCTGCAATATTTTGATAACTTTATCGATAACTGAGTTATCGGTCAGAATGGGGTCGCCCAAAAACCCCTGAATTTGCATACAATATGAATATCAAACGAAAGGGAAAGGCCACAGTATTCTTTTGGACTTTGCTATATATCGATCAATTAATCGATAACTGAGTTATCGGTCAAAATGTGGTTGCTCCAAAACCCCTAAATTTGCATGCAATATGGGTATCAAACGAAAGGGGAAGGCCACATTTTTTGTTTGGACATTGCAGTATTTCGATGAATTAATCGATAACTGAGCTATCGGTCGAAATGTAAAAGCCCTGAAACCTCTAAATTTGCATTAAATATGGATATGACACGAAACGGAAAGGCCAAAGATTCATATGGACTTCTCGATATTTCAATAAACTAACCGATACTGCTATGTTTCGTTGTGTAAGTTAATCGATAACTGAGTTATCGGTCAAAACGTGACTAAAAAATTCATCGCCATATCTACAAAAATACTTTTAAAAACTAATTGCTTTGATTTTAATAAGTTTAGTTACTATACATCAAGGCGAATTCATATGAGGTGAGAGCAAGGCTAATTTAGCATGTTCAGAAATGTCAGATCAAAAGAAAATAACGTTCATGTAATGAATTCGCCTTCCTATACATACAATACCAATTCTGTCATTTAGGGAAAACAGATTCAAGACGACAACGACGGTGCGGCATCTGTCAAATTATTTTTACACATGTTCTTATGTGGAGGAATTTTTTGGGCACAACACGACAAATCGGCAATCAATAATGAATGCCGCTGTCGCCAGATTAGATCTATTTCTAATTTGACAGCGACGGTCGTGCAATATATATGCAAATTGCTTTAAATATGTGTTGAAATTGATTAGTTTTATGTTTTTTTTTGACACATGCAATACTTTTTCTAAATTTTTTTGCTGTTGTTTGAGCTAATGCAGAACTGTCGTTGCCGCTTTCATTATTATCATGTCGTCGGTGCTTGGCGACAATTATCGTCAAGCTTCGGTCTTTCGCCGTTGTCGTTTGCAGTCGTCGTTTTGAATGTGGGCCGGGCTATTGTCGTCGTTAATAAATATGAGTAAAATAGTTGTGCATTTTAAAGATATTGATATCGTTTCTGAGGAAGATATCCTTTTAGTAAGTTTAGCAATTCTTCATATTTTGGTTGCTTCGCTGTTTCGTAAAAATTAAACTTTTATGAGTGTTTATATAATCATACAATTTATGAAGCTCTTAAGGTTTGTTCTGTATGTATCCCTTCTTCAATTTGATCTGAAAAATAATTAATAGCTTTGGCTTTTGTTTAGAATCCTGTATAAGAAGTTGGTGCTCTGTGTGAATTTAATTGTTTACAAGTGCTGCTAAGAAATATTTAATATTTGGTGTGTAACCTGATTATTTAAGGTTCTTTGTATATCATTATTTTAAGGAACATGTGAGCTTTAAAACTTATCTGTTCGTTAATAAAAATGTTTTCAAAAGGAGCTTAGTTATTTTGCTTATTTCTTTGATGCGAGCGGAGCCGCGGGTAAATGCTAGTAAGTTATATTTCTTTTTTGATGTTCATACCTTTTATGAACATGAAATGTTTGTATGTATAAGAAGAAGAATTAATTATATCATCAAAAAGTACACTGAAATGATCAGGACCATGAGCCGAGTCGATTAAGCTATGTCCGTCTGACTGTCTGTCCGTTTGTCTATTTGAACGCAAACTTTACAAATATAAAGTGGGCATGTATTGGTATTTCGAAAAAAGGGGGTTAGCAGAAGTTGGTAGGGAAGCTATTTATATACAAATGAACTCATAACAGAAGTGTTTTTATTGGAAACAATCCGCTGGCTTTATATTATGAACTGAAAGTATTAAAATGGACATGCGTAAATTGGTATGACATTATAGATCACTACTATACTCGGAATAATGTTCGGTTCCACCCGAACGTAGACTTCTATACTTGTTATACCTTTCATGAACATGAAATGGCATTATAACTTTGGTCCGATGTTTGTAAGTATGAGAAGAGGAGATAGACCCACCAATAAGGAAACCGAAATGATAAGGGCGATGAGCGGAGTCGATTTAGCCCTGTCCGTCTGTCCGTCTGTCTGTACGCAAACTAGTCCCTCAGTTTTTGAGATATCTTGATGAGATTTGGTATGGAGCCGCCATTTTGCATGAGATTAATCATTTGTCGGAATCAGCAAGATCGTAGCAATACAACGCATAGCTCCCATACAATCGATAGTTTCGATAAATGGGTTTTGGGTTATAAATTTTGCAATTAAAAAGCTAGGAATGTAAAACTTTGCAGGTTTGGTACTTATTATGTATGTAATATGTGTAGTGAAAATCAGCCAGATCGGACCAACATAACATATAGCGCCTATACAATCGATTGTTCCGATAAATGGGGTTTGGGCTCTGTATCTTTAAATTATCAGTTTTTCAGAGTTTTTACTAATTGTGAGTAAGGATCGGACACTTTAAACCGTGATGCGTATTCATGATAAGTATAAAGTCTTCGGCAGAGTCGAAGACAGCCTTTCCTTACTTGTTTTTATTTCAGATAGGTGCCAACTTGGCAAAAACCTTAAAAGCGGGTAAAAAGTAAACATAATGCCATTAGGTGGCCACACTAGGAGATAGCGCTGCCACGAAAAATATTTCCATATACGAGGTGTGTTCAAAAAGTATCGCGAATTTTGTGTTTTTTCAAAAATTATTTATTTATTCATGAATATCTATTTTGTCCCCTTCAAAGTAATCCCCATGAGATATTATACACTTGTGCCAACGGTTTTTCCAATCTTCGAAGCACTTCAAAAAATCATTTTTTTGTATCTTGTTCAGCTCCTCCTTCGATGCTGTCTTTATCTCGTCAAGAGAAGCGTAACGTCGTCCTTTCATGGGCCTCTTCAGTTTAGGGAACGAGAAAAAGTCACAGGGGGCCAGATCTGGGGAATACGGTGGCTGCGGCATCATTAGTGTGTTGTTTTTGGCCAAAAAATCGCGCACAAGCAACGATGCGTGAGCAGGCGCGTTATCGTGGTGCAAAAGCCAATTTTTGTTCTTCCACAAATCCGGGCGTTTCTGGCGGATTGCTTCGCGCAAATTGCGCATAACTTGCAGGTAATATTCCTTATTGACCGTTCCTCCCTGTGGCAAGAACTCATGATGCACCACGCCCCTGCAATCGAAGAAAACTGTCAACAAAACTTTCACATTCGACCGAACTTGGCGCGCTTTTTTCGGTCTTGGTTCGTGCGGCAGCTTCCATTGAGATGATTGAGCTTTGGTTTCCACGTCATAACCATAAACCCACGATTCGTCACCAGTTATGACCCTCTGGAGCAAATTTGGGTCGTGGACAGAGTTTAACATCTCATTAGCAATGTTCATGCGATGCTGTTTTTGGTCACAATTGAGCAATTTTGGTACGAATTTCGCGTAAAAATCGAAGACGATCCAAAACACGTGCAAGCAAAGCAGCTGTCAACAATTAACTGAACATTCAAAATGGCCGAGCTTGTCGGCATAAGTGAGAGACATGAGTACCAACATAACGCCACAAAAAATTCGAAATTCGAATATACGTAACCAGCGAAAATTCAAAATTCGCGATACTTTTTGAACACACCTCGTATGGTGATATTCCACCCAGTCACCGAAATATGAATTTGTATTGAAATGGGTGGAGTTAGCAGCTCTTCATTAATTATATAGACTTATCAGGTTTTATTTATAGTAATTTCTAGCGAGTTTGAAAGTTAAACACAACAATTCTTTCATCGCTATTTACTGAAATCTGACTATTTTCCATGAGTATCAATTTGCCATTTTAAGGGAAAAGTGGACTTAGCAGCCTTTACCGTGGCGGCGATCAAACACATAACATTTTTTTTAAGGTTCTATTGTACACGCGCACTTATACATGGCAGTGAAAGTTGCGTCACTCAAAACAGTCATTTCGTACTGCTGAAAATGTTGGAGAAATCTTTTTTGTTCAATGTTCAAAAACGCGAAAACTTACTCCAAAAAATTATGAAAATCTGCTTACTCCATAAAGTTTATATTGTACGTACTACATTTTTTAGGGTTGAGTGTAGTTTTCATTCACTTGAGTTTTTTCGTTCTACCCGATAATGCTTCTAAATAGGGTTAACACTATTTACCCATGGGCCAACGATGTACTTTCTCTTTATTGATTATTTTTATCGAATTGTGTGCTTGTATTAATATATATTTAAGGAAATCGCCCTGCAAGTATTTCAGCAAAGGTTCATTAGAATAACTTTAAGTAAACTTGCTTTGATAAGCGATACATAAGCACATTCAGGGGCCTTTTTTTAGCTTTTATGAACAAGAAATGGTATAATAACTTGGTCCGATTTTTGTAATTATGAAAAGTAGAGGAGTCTATCGAACTGATCAGGATGATTACTTGAGTAGATTTAGCCATGCCCGTCTGTCTGTTTGAGAGCAAATTAGTCCCTCAGTTTTAGCGATACCACGCTAACAGTCGATATGCGATCGCCATTTGGTAATACATTAATCATTTGTCGGAACTAAAAAGGTCGGAGCAATATAACATATGCACCTAACACACTGATTGTCCGGATAAACGCGGTTTGAGGTGTATATATTTCTATCGATTATGTAAGAACGTCAAATTCCATACAGTTTGTACTTATTGTAAATGAAAGGTATAAAGACTTGCTTATAGCTGAGGCCAAAGTTCTGTTTACTTGTTGATTCGGTATGTCAGTGCTGGGTAAACATCTTTTTCTGCTCCCGTTTTATTTTGTCAGCTTTATTTTTATGCCTTTCATGAACATGAAATGGTATATTAACTTTGGTCCGATGTTTGTAACGTTTAGAAATATAAGAGATAGACCCACCATTAAGTATACCAAATTGATCAGGACGATGAACTGAGTTGATACAGCCATGTCCGTCTGTTTGAACGCAAACTAGTCACTTAGTTTTTGAGATATCTCGACGAAATTTGGCACACGGATGTATTTTTGTATTATATTAGACATTTGTCGGATCCGGTATAATCGGGTCACTATAGCATATATCTCCGATCGTTCAAATAAGAGGATTATGACCATTTCTCCCTCATTTTTAAAGCTTAACACTTGAAACTTGGTGAGATATTTGCTTACAGATAATTAAAAATTTTGTAAAAAAATCGCTTAGATCGGAGCTATATATAGTATATATCCCATACAACCGATCGTTCAGATAAGAGGATTATGGCCATTTATCCCTCATTTTGGAAGATTAAAACTTGAAACTTGGTGAGATATTTTCTTATAGATAGTAAAAGAGTTCGTAAAAAAGTCAGCAAGATCGGAGCTATATATAGTATATATCCCATACAACCGATCGTTCAGATAAGAGGATTATGGCCATTTCTCCCTCATTTTAAAAGATTAAAACTTGAAACTAGGCGAGATATTTTCTTATAGATAGTAAAAGAGTTCGTAAAAAAGTCAGCAAGATCGGAGCTATATATAGTATATATCCTATACAACCGATCGTTCAGATAAGAGGATTATGGCCATTTCTCCCTCATTTTAAAAGATTAAAACTTGAAACTAGGCGAGATATTTTCTTATGGATAGCAAAAATTTCGTAAAAAAATCACTAAGATCGGAGCTATATATAGTATATATCCCATACAACCGATCGTTCAGATAAGAGGATTATGGCCATTTATCCCTCATTTGGAAGATTAAAACTTGAAACTTGGTGAGATATTTGCTTACAGATAATTAAAAATTTTGTAAAAAAATCGCTTAGATCGGAGCTATATATAGTATATATCCCATACAACCGATCGTTCAGATAAGAGGATTATGGCCATTTATCCCTCATTTTGGAAGATTAAAACTTGAAACTTGGTGAGATATTTTCTTATAGATAGTAAAAGAGTTCGTAAAAAGGTCAGCAAGATCGGAGGTATATATAGTATATATCCCATACAACCGATCGTTCAGATAAGAGGATTATGGCCATTTCTCCCTCATTTTAAAAGATTAAAACTTGAAACTAGGCGAGATATTTTCTTATGTATGGTAAAACATGTCGTAAAAAAGTCAGCAAGATCGGAGCTATATATATGTAGAGTTGATGTTTTATAAAACGCGTGTTTTCTACTGCGTGATCGGATGAGAAGTGTTTTTTGCTGCTAACCTACTATGCTACTCTACCTATGGCTCGCGTTATTTGCAAAGTTAACCGGTAACTGCAAAACACTCTCATCTTCGTTTATTTATGTAACTGGAATTAAAAGTAAAACAAAACACAAGATCTTATTCTTACAATGGCCAAAGAAGAGCTTAAAATAAAGAGAAAGAGTAAAGAATGATAATAGTGAATAGAGAATGTTAAAGTTGTCCCAGTGGTGCGAAGGCACCACAGTACTCCGCGTTTAGAGAAAACGTACGGGTTTGCGTATATTGCGTGTTGGCCTGCCGTTTGTTGTTGCTGTTTGTTGGTTGGGTTCGGATTGCGGTTGGCAGTTTTGCGTTTCCTCCACTGGTGATTTGGCCGGTACATCCTCGAGCCAAATGTATGCCGGTTTTAAACGGTCGATGCTAATGTTAGCCTGTTTTCCTCGAATTAATACTGTAAAAAATTTGGTTTGCCGCTGCAGTACCTCGAATGGGCCCTCGTACGGGGCCGTAAGTGACGGGTGAATGCTGTCAGTGCGGACCATGACATGGGAGCATTTCGATAAATCTGGGTGGACAAAGCGTGTGGCTGAAGCATGAAATTCGGTTTTCGTCGGTCGTAATTTATTCATCTGGTATCGTAAGTTTTGCAGAAATTCGTATGGTGTTATTTCGTAGTCGGAATATTCGATAAATTCGCCTGGTATTTTAATGGTTGACCCATATAACAGTTCTGCAGGTGAAGCTTTCAATTCCTGCTTGTATGAAGTCCTTAGACCTAAAAGTATAAGAGGTAAGTTGTCTGTCCATTGACCTTTCCCGGTAGCCAAAATTGATGCTTTGAAGGTCCTATGCCAACGTTCGATCATACCATTTGCCTGCGGGTGGTATGGCGTGGTCCTAATACGCTTGGTTCCCAACATCTTACATAGTTCTTTCATGAGGTGAGATTCGAACTGTCGTCCTTGATCGGTTGTTATGTACTGTGGGCAACCATATCTAGTAACCCATGTTGTTACGAACGCGCGAGCAACAGTATCGGCTGTCATGTCGGGGATCGGAATGGCTTCTGGCCACCGAGTGAACCGATCGATTATGGTTAGGCAGTACCGCTGGTCATTGTGGGGTGGGAACGGTCCAATTATGTCTACGTTGACGTGGGCCAAACGACGATCTGGCAAGTCGTACCTTTGGATTGGCGATTTGGTGTGTCGGTGCACTTTTGATTTTTGACACTGAATACAATTACGTACGAAGAGCGCTGTTTGCCTGCGTATTCCTGGCCACACGAAACGTTCGGTGACTAACCGGACCGTTGCTTTTGTGCCTGGATGCGCCATGCCATGTATGTTACTTATTATTAGTGACCGAAAACGTTTTGGTATGTAAGGTCGGATGATTTTTGTGGATACGTCGCACCAAAGCTCTTCTTCGCAAGCCATTTTAATTTGTTTTAGGTTTAGCGAAGTAGTTTCGCTTTTCCGCAGTTTCTCTAGTTCGCAGTCGGTCAGTTGTTCTTTCGCAATTTCGGTGAAATCAATATGTGATTCGATAGCTAGGATCCTTGATAATAAATCCGCCATGTTGTTGGTGGAGCCCTGTATATGGCGCAGATCTGTTGAAAACTGGCCTATGTAGTCCAGGTGACGTTGTTGTCGTGGTGATGCTTTTTCGTTACTTTGTTGAAAGGCGTAAGTAAGTGGTTTGTGGTCGGTCAATATATAAAATTGTCGACCTTCCAGCATATATCTGAAGTGCTTTATCGCTTTGTATACGGCCAGTAACTCACGGTCGTATGTGCTGTACTTCCTCTCTGTGTTGGTAAGTTTTTTAGAAAAATATCCAAGGGGTTGCGGCCCATCTGCGGTCATTTGGTTGAGGGCGGCGCCCATCGCGACATCAGATGCGTCGGTGGTTAGGAACAACATGGCTTCCGCGCGTGGATGTGCGAGTATTGCTGCCGATGCAAGTTCGTGTTTACATTTTTCGAAAGCGCTTGTTTGTTCGTCGGTCCATGACAGTTTTGTCTTATCGTTTCGCTTGTTGCCTGGTATCATTTCTGTTAGGATGCGCTGGTATTCTGCAGCTTTGGGTAGGAATTTACGGTAGAAGTTAATTGTTGCAATAAACTTTTTTAGTTGATGTGCCTCTAGGGGTTTTTCGAATTTTCTTACAGCTTCTACGCGTTCCGCCAATGGTTGAATACCGGATGCTGTGATTAGGTGGCCAAGGTACTTAATTTTCCTTACGCCGAATTCGCATTTGGCAGGGTTTATGACGAGGCCGTACTCCTTTAAACGTGTTAATACGGCGCGGATATGTTTCCGGTGCTCCTCGTCGTCTTGTGATGCGACGAGTATGTCATCTATGTAAGCGAAAACGAAGTTCAAACCGCGAAGAGCTTCGTGAATCCATCTTTGGAACGATTGGGCCGCGTTTCGCAACCCAAACGGCATATACAAATATTCATAAAGGCCGAATGGTGTCGTTATAGCGGTTTTGTGGACGTCATCGGGATGTATCGGCAATTGGTGATACGCCTTTTGTAGGTCAATTTTGCTAAATATAGTTTTTCCGGCTAATATCGCTGTGCAATCCTGCAAGTACGGTATTGGATACCTATCGGGTGTTGTTTGAGCGTTAAGCCTGCGGTAATCGCCGCACGGTCGCCATGATCCATCTGATTTTTTAACCATGTGTAACGGACTGGCATAGTTGCTGTTGGATGGCCGTATGATACCTTGGCGCATTAGGAGCTCGAATTCGGCTTTTGCTATACTCAGTTTGTTGGGCTCCAAACGTCGCGCTCGAGCAAAAACTGGTTGTCCCGTCGTCTCGATTCGGTGTTGCGTCAAAAGACTTCTGGGCGGACGTGCTGATGTTAGGGTTGTGATATCTTTGAACTCATTCAATATCTCTGCGAAGATGTCTGTGCTGTCGAATGTGCGGATTATTGATTCGGTTACCTGTTTCGGATAGCACTTAGTTTTAATCTTCGTTAAGTCGTCAATTAAGTTGTTGTTTTTCAGGTCGATGAGAAGCCCATGGTGGCGTATGAAGTCGGCGCCTATTATTGGAGTACGAACGTCTGCGATGATAAAAGGCCAATCGAAAGTTCGTCGTAGGCCAAGATCGAGACTAAGGTTTCGTTGGCCATACGTGGCGATTGGGGTGCCGTTTGCTGCGTATAATTGTACGGTTGATTTGGTGCTTGCCGTTGAATATTTCCGAGCCAGTACTGATACATCTGCTCCCGTGTCGATCAAAAAGGAGATGGCGGATTTTTTGTCGTTAATCGTTAGGCGGTTAAAACTGGCGACCGCCATGTACTTTGCGCCAGTGACCACGCATATTCATTTTTTTTCATGGTCGTTGTTATTGGGTTTGTGGTACTTACATGGTTCTCGGCATTTTCTGCTTTCAGAGCCGAATTTCCTGTGGTACCAACATTCGTCGGGATAGGCGGGTGTATTGCTCCGAGTTCGCTCGGTGGATCGTTGCCGAGATCGTTGGCGGGCTCGGTCGAGTTGTCTGTCACGTGCGCTGTACATGCGGTCGAATCTCTTTGATAGTTGATTTATGGCACTGCGCAGATCCTCGTATTCCCCTTTTGGATCCTTTGCTGGAGCTGGCGGTGTCGTATGTTGGTTACCCGAGGGGCTTTGTAGCGCCGTTGTGCTATTGATTTGGAGACTTATGGTATCCATAATAGCGTCGGCTATTTTGAGATATTCTTCCGGTGGGCCTGTGCACGCGGCGACTGCTGCTTGAGCATAGATCGGTAAACGTTTTGCCCAAATGTTCTTGACTGCAGTCTTATGCATGGTGTCGCCTGCTAACCTCATCATTTCGGAAAATAATTGACTCGGCTTTTGGTCCCCTAGCTGGGGTTCATTTAGCATCTGGTTCAGTCGCTTTTGCTGGCTATCGGCACAGAATGTTATTAGTCGAGTTTTTATGTATTCGTATTTTCCTTGGTCAGGGATTTGGCCTGCCGTGGCTAAAAAGTCTTGCAACATTCGGGGTCCTAAGGCTGCCATGACGGTGTTGAACTTTTGAACGTCACTTTTGATACCCATTGCTGGAAACCAATAGTCCAAACTCAGGAACCATCCTTCGATATTCCTACGGTCGATTGTTGGCATGTCAATTTTTACAGAAACCCTGTTCACATCTTGAGTTGTAGTGCACATTTTCTGATTGCTCGTTCCTGATGATTGGATGTCGCCTGCCACTTCACTTTTTTCCTCGCTCGAGTTGCCGCCCTTGTTATCCGGTGTTGATGGTGTCATTCTGCTAAATGTACTCGAATGATTTACTGAAGAGTGTCGTGTTGTTTTTTCACTGGGGTCACCAATGTAGAGTTGATGTTTTATAAAACGCGTGTTTTCTACTGCGTGATCGGATGAGAAGTGTTTTTTGCTGCTAACCTACTATGCTACTCTACCTATGGCTCGCGTTATTTGCAAAGTTAACCGGTAACTGCAAAACACTCTCATCTTCGTTTATTTATGTAACTGGAATTAAAAGTAAAACAAAACACAAGATCTTATTCTTACAATGGCCAAAGAAGAGCTTAAAATAAAGAGAAAGAGTAAAGAATGATAATAGTGAATAGAGAATGTTAAAGTTGTCCCAGTGGTGCGAAGGCACCACATATAGTATATATCCCATACAACCGATCGTTCAGACAAGAGGATTATGGCCATTTATCCCTCATTTTGGAAGATTAAAACTTGAAACTTGGTGAGATATTTGCTTGCAGATAATAAAAAATTTGGTAAAAAAATCGCTCAGATCGGAGCTATATATAGTATATATCCCATACAACCGATCGTTCAGATAAGAGGATTATGGTCATTTCTCCCTCATTTTAAAAGATTAAAACTTGAAACTAGGCGAGATATTTTCTTATGGATAGTAAAACATTTCGTAAAAAAGTCAGCAAGATCGGAGCTATATATAGTATATATCCCATACAACCGATCGTTCAGACAAGAGGATTATGGCCATTTATCCCTCATTTTGGAAGATTAAAACTTGAAACTTGGTGAGATATTTGCTTACAGATAATAAAAAATTTGGTAAAAAAATCGCTCAGATCGGAGCTATATATAGTATATATCCCATACAACCGATCGTTCAGATAAGAGGATTATGGCCATTTCTCCCTCATTTTAAAAGATTAAAACTTGAAACTAGGCGAGATATTTTCTTATGGATAGTAAAACATTTCGTAAAAAAGTCAGCAAGATCGGAGCTATATATAGTATATATCCCATACAACCGATCGTTCAGATAAGAGGATTATGGCCATTTCTCCCTCATTTTAAAAGATTAAAACTTGAACCTAGGCGAGATATTTCCTTATGGATAGCAAAACATTTCATAAAAAAGTCAGCAAGATCGGAGCTATATATACAATATATATCCCATACAACCGATCGTTCAGATAAGAGGATTATGACCATTTCTCCCTCATTTTAAAAGATTAAAACTTGAAACTAGGCGAGATATTTTCTTATGGATAGTAAAAGATTTCGTAAAAAAGTCAGCAAGATCGGAGATATATATAGTATATATCCCATACAACCGATCGTTCAGATAAGAGGATTATGACCATTTCTCCCTCATTTTAAAAGATTAAAACTTGAAACTAGGCGAGATATTTTCTTATGGATAGTAAAACATTTCGTAAAAAAGTCAGCCAGAGCGGAGCTATATATAGTATATATCCCATACAACCGATCGTTCAGACAAGAGGATTATGGCCATTTATCCCTCATTTTGGAAGATTAAAACTTGAAACTTGGTGAGATATTTGCTTACAGATAATAAAAAATTTGGTAAAAAAATCGCTCAGATCGGAGCTATATATAGTATATATCCCATACAACCGATCGTTCAGATAAGAGGATTATGGCCATTTCTCCCTCATTTTAAAAGATTAAAACTTGAAACTAGGCGAGATATTTTCTTATGGATAGTAAAACATTTCGTAAAAAAGTCAGCAAGATCGGAGCTATATATAGTATATATCCCATACAACCGATCGTTCAGACAAGAGGATTATGGCCATTTATCCCTCATTTTGGAAGATTAAAACTTGAAACTTGGTGAGATATTTTTTTATGGATAGCAAAAATTTCGCAAAAAAATTACCAAGTTCGGCGCTATATATTATATCCCATTCAACCGATCGTTCAGATAAGAGGATTATGGCCATTTCTCCCTCATTTTAAAAGATTAAAACTTGAAACTTGGTGAGATATTTTCTTATGTATAGTGAAAGATTTCCTACAAAAGTCAGCAAGATCGGAGCTTTATGTAGTATATATCCCATATGGCGGCTCCATACCAAGTTTCATCAAGATATCTCAAAAACTGAGGAAATAGTTTGCGTACAAACAGACAGACGGACAGACGGACATGGCAAAATCGACTCAGCTCATCGCTCTGATAATTTCGGTATACTTATTGGTGGGTCTATCTCTTCTTCTTCTCATACTTACAAACATCGGACCAAAGTTATAATACCATTTCCTGTTCATGAAAGGTATAAAAACGCAGCTAACGCAACTTTCTTTTATTTATATAGATACTTAACCCCACTCGCTTAGCTGCGTCTCAGAACTAATAATAAACTGAGTCCGATTTTCATCATTAGATCCCATACCAGATAAGATATTGCCGCACTCATTGTCACCTTTCGTTTGATACTCATATTTTACTAACAAATTTTGGGTCAACTTGGTCCACAAATCGGTCTATATCTATCGGAACAAATGATATCTTAAATTTTAAGTTAAACAACGGTAAAATTCCCATTCAATCCCATTCAGTAGTTTTTGATTGATGCGCGCCCAAACATACAGACAGACAAAAATTCTAAAAACAGTTGATTTGGCTTCTATTGGGATAATAATGAAAGAAACAGAAGTGAATCAGAGAGACGGAAGGCGGCCGAAAAGACTTACAGAAGAAAACGTTTCTACTGTGCTCTCTTGGCTGGAGGGGGATTGTACCTTGACTCTTATCCAGTTGAAAGGAAATTTACACGACCACTTTGGTGTGGATATAACCACTACCGCCTTTGCAAACTACCTTGAGGGTCAATTGTATAGCTTCAAAAAAGTGCATACCCAGCCAGTCACCAGGAATTCGTATCGGAATAAGAACAAATACACGTAACTAAACACCTACATTCAAAACGGAAAACAGATACCGTGGGCGGGTGAAACTAATTTTAATTTGTTTTGTCGGATGTCACTTGGCCGGTCAAGGGTTGGACACCGTGCTACCATGCAACTGCTTCAAGAGGGCCAAATGTTCACCTTATACGGCAGGCATATTGGATATCGAAAGGCGGAGGGGTGCTTTCACCATACCAACTTGTTCTCAGTGGAGTGGGGTCCTAATGTCAAAGTGTACTGAACTAGGAAATAATCTAAACGATTTAGTCTTAGTGGCTGACAATGCTCCTTGCCACTCAAGGATAGAGAAAGCCCTATCTGAGCACTCAAACGGAGCTGCCTGTTTAGGAGCATATTCCCCAATGCTCAACCCGATAGAGAATATATGGTCAAAAATAAGACAGAATGTTAGAGCGCATATACGTATACCATAAGTAAGTGGACCTAGGGTATGCGAGCAAAGGCTGTAGTATATGAAAAGTGCGATAGACCAAGCAAAAAGGTTTGTAACAGGCGGGGACGGCGTAAAAGCCATTCAGCACACAACCACGGTTCCACACAGATGTGCTTAACTTCATTGATATGCAAGTAGGGGTGTAAATAGGTGGCGTTTTTTTTACTTGCATATTGAATAAGTTTTTTGCACTATGCATAATATACCTTAACTACCACTACAACCTTGGCTCACAAGCTCTCAAGTAAATTAGTTAATGTTCTCATTATCAAGTTCGACTTTTTCATTATCAGCTTATTTATTCTCATTATCAACTTTTGTTTTCTCAATATAAACTTGCATATGGTTGTAATTTTTCTCTAATATCAACCAACAAACAAAACATAAAAATTCGAGCACTGCACCAACAATAATTACCAGTACTTGGGCGACCGAGCTTTGCTCGGCACTCTCATAGGTTGCCATACAATTAGTTTATTTAGATAATCACCAATAAAGATATTCTGGTTGCTTGTATGAATAGTTTTACTTACCACCAGTGAAGTGTTCCAAAGACATATCTTGATAATAAAAATATGTTTAAAATTTTTTATTAGTAACAAAGTTTGAATACACATAATAACTCCTTGCTGGCTGCTCAAACAAATTTTCGACAAGTCTTCACAAGATTCCTTGCTGAATTGTATGGTTAGCAGCTGTCGATTGTTATCAAATAATCGAGAAAGATTAGGGTCACATGGGTATATTTGTGGGTTAGAGCTCCACATATCGGTCAACATTCTGTGATTTCTTCTTTATTTTTAATGATCGAACTATGCAAAACTTTTTATATTCAATACATATAAAATCTAATGCAACACTTCCTTCCATATCATATTCCGAGTACGTTCCTTTTTTCCGGAAACATTACTTTAAATGTATTTGGTCACTTAACTCTTGAAACGCCACATATAACATACCATGCATGAACATCGATGAATTTAGCTCCACTCCGACAAACTCAAAAGTTTATCCCTGATCTTTATGCGCAGTCATGGCAAATGTTGGCCTTACTGGAAGTTGCAACTTAGCGACTCCTTGGATGAGTGCGATTCTCGGTATATGAACTTCTTTGCCGGATTTTTCTTGTCGAACAAAAGTGGCAACCCTACTTAGAAATGTTTTTTTTTTTCAAAACGCAAAAAAATACCTTTCGTTTGATACTCATATTGGCATATTTCATTTCTTTTAAAAAAAATCTGATAGGTAGCAACTCCGTAAAAACTCCTATAAGGCAACACCTAGATAGGAGTTCTTAGGATGTGGTACCCTATGTACATACCAAATTTTATTAAATGGGTTGACCGGTTTTCGAGATAGTTGTTAAGTAGTTACCCTAAACATAAAATGTATATAAAAATCTTAATAAGTGGCAACCCCACTTAGAAATATTTTGTCTGAAATACGAATGAAAATATCTTTCGTATGATATTGGCATATTTTATTCTATATAAAAAAAATTGAGATAGATGGCAGCCCCAAAAAAAATCCTATGTGGCAACACCTAGGTAAAAATTCTTAGAGTGCGGTACACTATCTACATACCAAATTTCATCCAAATCGGTTGAGCGTTTTCAAGATAGGCTGGATATACAAATATACAAGAACTAGCTGGACCCGTGCGCTCCTTGCGCAAAAAAAAAAAAAAAAAAATGGTTTGAAACCTTTTGTTAGTCCAGGTCCAGGATGTTTCAAACCTTTTTCTCAAATTATAAACAAATATTTTCAGCTACACTTGTTATGAGACCACAAAAAATTATAATTCTATACGACAGCACGTAACTGCTAATATAGGTCCAAAAATCTCGGGAAAGGTATCAAACGACGCGTTTTGATCTCTGTATCAATAATCCGAAAGTGGAAATTAAATAATTTGTTTCAGTGAAAAGTTATTAGTAAAAAACCCAAAAATTGCCTAGGTCCGATCCCAAATGGGGGCTTGATCCAAGGTATTTATGTGCACAACACCTTTCTGCGTAGGCTTCAAAAATAACCTTAGCCCTTCCAACACCGGCTACGCGGTCCACAATATTTCTGCACAGAACACATTTCTGCACTTTTCGGTACACCCTAATCTGTGATTACAACAACCACATGAAAATGACAGAAAAATTTCAACGTTAATTGCAAATATCTCTGAACAGACATAAAATATCGAATTTCCGCTTTCGGATTTTTGATACGAAGGTTAAAACCCGTCGGTTGATACCTTTCCCGATATTTTTGGACCTATATTAGCAGTTACGTGCTGTCGTATAGAATAACCAAAAAATTATACAAATATGCGCAAACAGCTATTTGAAATTCCACCACTTATACAACATTCACATTGAGCCATAAACTTGAGTTGATTGCCAACATCAATATGAATTAACTCGAAAAATGTCCCTTTAACTCGAATTTATGACCCAGTGTGAACGCAGTCTTATTCACTTATTTTAGCAATGTTCAAGTGTAGATGGCGCGCTCGCCTTTAATTATTCTAGCACTGTTCAGTCTTACTATTCAACTGTAGATGTCGCGAGGTATATGAATGTCACAGTCACAATAGCGTTGCAGTACAAATTGATTTTTTTGTGCATCCACAATCGTTTATTTTAAAGAATTTATTTTTATAAAATACGCTTAAACAAAAGCACTCCGCTAATTAAAACATGGTTTCGCATGTAGGGCTAACCCCCACCTTTAAAACGATACCTTATTTATTAATATTGGTTCAAAATGAGAGCAGAAAATTAGGAAATAACACAAAAAGACGTTACAGAAATATACAAGAATAGCTCGTTTAAAGTAATAAGATAACTATAATTGATACAGGTACAGTGTGGGTGCGTAACAAATAACACGGAAGTGTTGATATGCATAAAAGCACCTCTGTATCTAAACTGTTCTATGAACACGCCTAAAAATATTCTATTTTCATTGAGTTGACATATAAAATATATGTACCAAAGAATGTATAAAAGGAATAAAGCAAATGCTCATTAGAGGAAAAATGCACAGTGATGATACAGGGCATCATAGCTTAGTTGTTAGAGTACTCTAACAGCAGCTTTGGTGCAGACACTTGGGTTCGTATCCCAGTGTCCGAAAAGGGTCTGATGAGAAGTTGGGCACTTCGAAACATGCCATCCCATACCCTGGGTTCGTATCCCAGTGTCCGAAAAGGGTCTGATGAGAAGTTGCGCACTTCGAAACATGCCATCCCATACCCTGTGCATATCCTTGTAAATTTTCTCTAATATCAATTACCAATTTAAAAGGTGTAGTTGCATAATTTTCCTGCGTTTTTCGTTCAAGGTAATAGTATGACAAAAAGTGTAAGTAAATATATAGTAAATATCAGATAAAAAGAAGTAAAATATTAGTTTACCACCGACTCTCCAGGTCAAAATTCAGAAATTTGCCTTGCAAGAGAAGCGCAATCATTAGCATAGATGACTAGATGCGAAACTTCGCGCTCTCTGAGAGCGCTCTAAAAGTGGTAATTTTTTATAACATTTTCCAATGGTGCCAGTAGGGTGAAAACAAAAGGTGGGCATTTTGTCCAGCTTTTTGGGTATTTTTCAGTTTCCACACCACGATTAGGTTTGCAAAAGGCGAGTTACCGAATTCATTTCTGGGTGCATGGCTCCCCAGTAGGTCTATATCACCCATATCATCTTGTACGTATAAAATATGCGGCGGCCGCCGTGGTGTGAAGGTAGTGTTGCCGGCCTACCACACCGAAGGTCCATGGTTCGAGCCCTGGTACAGGTAACATCAAAAGTGATTTGAAAAAAGTTTTTCAAAACGGGGTCGCCCCTCGGCAGTGGTTTGGCAAACTCTGCGAGTGTATTTCTGCCATGACAGGCTTCTCAGCAAAAATTCGTCTCCTTTGTAGATGCCGTTCGGAGTCGGCAAAAAACTGTAGGTCCCACCAATTTGTAGGGAAAATTCAAATCGGCACACCACAAATTGGAAGAGAAGCTTGGCGCAAAAATCTCTTAGGAGGTTTATGATGGTATACCTGTTGTATATCGCGCCATAGAGATAGAGAGAGAATTAATAAAATATATTTAAAATAAAATCAAAAACTCAAATAAATAAAAATAAATGAAAAATAAAATTATGAATAGTTCATAATATAAATTTAATTAAATAGAAATTAAAAAATAAAACAAAATACATTTATTTATAAAATAAGGAATAAAAATAATAATTTTTATTATACTTTTACCTTTTTTTGTAATAAAATAAAAAACGACAACAAATATTATTTTCAATGGAAATAATCATAAACCACATTCTGCATTACATGCAAGATGAAAAAGAAAAGATTATTTCCCCAAGAAGTGTGAGAAATACAAGGTTTGCTTAATAGCTACCCTGCAGTCAACTGCCAAACTGTAGACATTCCAGTTCAGTAACTAGAATTTTGTGGTGTTATTCACACCAGTGTGAGCGACTGCAACGTTTTCGCTATCGTAAGCAGCAACAACCCTCTAAAACATGCATACGCGAGCGAAAAAGAAAAAAAATTCAGTACTAGGCAAAGATGACTTGATACGAGACTCTCTCCCGCTCTCTTATTTCGGTCCTCGATTATGCAGTGTTGCCAACTACCAAACATATGAAATAGTTGGCTACACTCGAAGATCGTTTGACATGAGATACATAAACAATGAGGAGCCACAAGCAAAAAACGAACCAAAACCATTTGCATAAATCAGTGATATTTCATTTGTTGCGATTTTTAATTTTTCTTTACAGATCGACACCCATAATCTGTTTTCGGTGGTTTTTCCTCAGATCTCTTGCCTCATTTTCAAATGTGAATTATTATTTTCATATTTACATCCAAATCTTGTATTTCTCACACTTTTTGGGGAAATAATCTTTTCTTTTTCATCTTTCAGAATGTGGTTTATAATTATTTTCATTAAAAAATATTTCTTGTCGGTTTTAAAACAAAAAGTTAACTTAATAATAAAAATTATTACTATTTTTATTCTTTATTTTATGAAGAAATGTATTTTATTTATTATTTTGATGATCATGATCACACTACGAACTGTCAAATGGCGGAAGTGGTTCATGCATATGGTAAAGAAGAATAGAACTAGGAGTTTAGATGACATCAAAACCAGCGTATTGTTAGCTTAATGGTTAGCCATGCGTGCCAAAATTTCTCTGATGAAGAAGCTTAACAGCTTCCGAAATGGATCTATAAGAAAAGCTATGGCAGTTGTCTCTTAACATTTTTCCTTCTCTATTCAATCAAAAAACTTTTAATAAATAATTAAATGATTATTAAAAAATGAAAAACAATAATAATTTTCATAAAAATTCAAAAGGTGAAAAATTACACGGTGCTACAAAAAAAAAGTGAATACACTTTTGAAACGACCTAGTAGAGATTGTTCATCTGCTCGAATTATACACGAAACACCGTTCCGGAAATTCCTAACACCCCCAAAATCTTGTTTTAAGGTCAAAAAACCGTTTTTTCAGTGTATTCGTAAAGAAAAATTCATTAAAAAACAAATTTTCAGCCGATTTCGAAATTCTGAACGGTTTTGTATAGATAAATGTTGACGCTTTCGAAATATATATAGTGCTCTGTTCATTTGAAAAGAGCATGACATGTTTTTCACGCGAGAACATGTTTTTCACCAGTAAATATCGGCGATCGAAAAGCGCTTTGCAGGAAAAAAACAGGTCAAGATGCTCGCTAATTACTGCTGGTCGCTTAAACGTGAAACCGATGACTTATCTTATAAACGCAGAAGATCCAGCAAACATAGTGCTATCTTTAAAAATAAAAAAAGGAATAAAAGAATGTTGACCGACATATGGAGCTCGATTATTCGATAAAAATCGACAGCTGCTAACCATAGAGTTCAGCAAGAAATCTTTTAAAGACTTGTTAAGCAACCACCAAATGAAATGTCATATCTAGAAAAATTAAAATATATTAGTACAGTGGGGTGACTGCTAAATATAGAATTGAAAAACTGATTGTGTGCTAAGATCTAAGGCCCGGTTTCACCAACTCGACTTAACTTAGTTAAGTCGCGATTTTCACTTTTTCAGTTTCAATACCTAACTTAGCTAAGTCACAACTTAGTCAACTTGCCAGCTAACTTATTCTCCACTAAGCAGTGTTGCTGTGGTTCAAAACCTAAATGTCAGCAATGCTCCTAATTTGTTGTACAATGTCCCAGCCGGAAAATTCGCCAAGCATAACTTTGACGGCGTATGCTTAGATGCATGTGAACGCTTGTTTTCTAGCATGCAACCATTACGAAACTATCGTTTTTAATTAAGCGCTAAATTTAGTACCTTCCAACTAAAGAGAAATGGGTGCAAGATCAATACATTCCTTCGTGTATGGCCATACATGCCCATTTCGCACTGGGGTATTCAGATGCGCAGAGTTGTCTGGTATGAAAAAATACTACTATGCATAAAACAGCTGTTCGGGTTGTTGTGTTCAAAATTATTTAAGTTGCTCAGTTGGTGAAACCCAAAAGTAAGTTAGTCTCGAATCTGTGCTAACTTAAGTCACGACTTAGTTTTAGTCTTAGTCGCGTTGGTGAAACCGGCCCTAAGTGTTTTATTTTTTTCTCTTCTTATGAAATAGATTAAGGGAACTATAACCATCCCTACCTGACATGACACACTAGCAGGAGGAAGCATTAGATTGACCTACTGATAGAAAAAATCGTTAAATATATCAGAGACAACAGAGAGGTCATCAATGATATTTCAGAGGAATAGTCCGCTCACCACCGATGCCGTTCGGGTTGATAATACTATTAACAATCTCCCATTCCTTCTTAGTGTTGCCATTACAATCCAGTAACCTATTTCGAAAAGTGTCTCGCTCCGACTTAAGACTCTTTCATATTTGCTTGCACAATTTTTTGTATCGAAAATGAAGTTCTTGGTTGCTTGAAATAGTGAAAGTAACCTTTTTCTAATAAAAATTCTTTTAACAAATTCATAAGAAAATATTGATTTAGTTTCATTTTCCCGGGGTTGACTTATCGTAATTGTGAAATGCAGTTTTCATAAATAATAAGGAATAACGGGATGGTTTAGAAGCTGCGAAAACGAAAATGGCGAGCAGAGACACGCACAATAACAACTTGCACATTATGTACTAGCATGCCATACTCGATTTACCTACATGGTTATTTGCAAAGAACTCCGAGACCCATAATTTTCTTTACAAACAGCGAATCTTTCCTTGAATTTTACTTAATTTTATATAAGTATGGATTATATTCTATCTGAGATTAATATTTAAATTTTCCATAAAATGTTTCAAGGAAATTTAAATATTCCCGCCTGTGAAATCAATTATAAAATTCACTGAAAAAATTACTATTTAAAAAAGAAGAAATTTGCTTTTTATGAATGCTTTCCAAGGCTAACTAGTATCATACCGGTGTGTGTTCTGACTAGTATGTAGACTGGTATAATCCTGATGTAAATATGGACTATTATGTTGAATGGTATAATCCTGATGTATATAATGACTAGGATGTTAACTGGTATATTGGTAATGAAGAGACTGACTAGTATACCAATTGGTATGGTGCTGATGTAGAAATGAACAATTGACATCTCGTAGGACATCGCCGTGTTAAAAATACCAGTTGCTAATATGGAAAAATTAAAGAACTCGAACTAGTGGCAAACTAGTATACAACTAGTAGAACTGACTACAGCGTATGTTCATTTACTTTTCCAGTAAATACCTTAAAGAATAGTGTTACTGTGAAATGAAGCGTAGTTTCCTTAGAAGAGAAAAACTTAGCATAAAAGTAAATGAACAAAAATTGGTAAGCAAAAAAATTTACTAATAAAACTTAGCAAGTCTCTCAAACACTTACCTTGTCGATTTGTTTTTCTTTTACAAATTTTTCGAGTTAATGAAAATTTGAGAGTAATTATTGAACAGACCTTTTGTACAAATATACAAAACTATTCGCACACAGATTTTTTTCATAATTTACTAAAGTGTTTTGTAAATAGAAAGAAAAATTTCGTAGATCATACTTAAAAATTGCCTTATGAAAGTCCTTTCATATTATCCACGGAAGGTTTGAAGGGAACCTGGTGTCTTTTTGAAAAATGCGTTCGCATTATTGACAAAAGTTTCGTAAATTAAACGAAAATCACTACGAAATTTGAATAAATTCTACTAAATACTTAAAAAAAAATAGTGATTCTTCTACAAAGGCAGAATAGTTTTTGCTGATACCTGTCCCCGTCACTTGAAACTTTGACCGATCGGTATTGTTGTCGATATCTAAAAACTCTTTTTTGACATTTTGTAAAACCAAAACGGGATTGTAGGATAAAGGAAATATCTTAACGCTTACAATTTACCATTATACAAATAAAATAACTTTTCTCTTTTGTATTAACATTTTATTTCAATTATCAAAAACTGAATTCAATTATGGACAATTTTCATGATTTTCTTTTTGGAGTCCAACCATGGGTATACCTTGTGCTTTTATAGCATCCTCTGCTATTTTTACAATATCCGCGGAGGGATTACTAGAACCAGTGAGAACCGATAAGTACTCTGTAAAATTGTAAAAAGAAAAGAAATATTGTAAAGTTAAAAGTTTTTCACACTTCTTAAATATATATAAGTAGGTAAGTATCATTTTGTGTGACCAGGTTAGCCTTTTTGGTATTAATTTTCAGTAATGCGGTGGTTGAAAGAATTTTTAGTGCCATGAACATTTTAAAAACTAAGTTGAAGAACAGATTAAAAATTAAAATGCTTAAATCGCTGCTTAATATTAGATGTTCTGTAAAACGCTTATCCAAATGTTGCACTGATTTTGAAATTACCGATGACCTTATCTCTATGATAAATACCCAAACTTTGTCCGCAGACTCAAGTTCTTCTGTATCATCAGCCGAAGAAATTATAAAATTAATTAGTTTGCAGTTATTTTTCTGTAGTATGCGTTTCTTTGAAAGAATTCCTAGTCAAGAAAAATGTGCCTGAATTGTGTTTAATTAAGAGTAGTTCCTTTAAGTTATGTCTACAGCTTTATATACAAATAGCTTCAACTGAAATAAAAATTTTGAAATCGATTTCGTAAAATAAATGTTGTACTATTTGGGAAGACATTTCGCTTCCATATTATTATTACTCTTCGTTGAATAGTGTTCGATACTAAAACAAGTTGGAGAAGTATTAAATATTTCTAGTGATATTCAAAAGCGGCTTACAAGCGCAAGGACCCTCTTCCATTGGGAATTTTTAATTTACTACCGGTTTTCAGCCAAAGTATTATTAGCAACAGTGAGGAGTGCTGATAAAATATTAAATGGCTATGAGAAAGCCTTAATACCTGATAATTTTAAAGCTTACAATATTTCATATTTTAATTGGGCACCACTCAATGCAGGTCTAGCGCACTATAAGTAGATTTGAGGCGATAATCGAATGAAAATTCCACCTCAGGCCCATGCGCAGAAAATATCCGAGGGGGGCGGTTTAAACTCAAGTTACGTATTTTATTGTCAAATGTTATATTTAGTTACAATTATTTAATAAATCAACTCTTCGAGGTCCTGAAAAAAACTCTTTCAAAATTATTTGCGGATCGATTTTAACATCGCGATGTACATTGAGTGAGGCTAAACCGTTCAGACGATCTTCAGACACTGTTGATTTCAAATACGTATTTAGTCGTTGCAAAGTTGAGAAGGATCGTTCATTCGTCGCTGGTGTCACAGACAAAACTGCCATAACGCGAAGCATTTTTTTGACATTTGGAAAGGCATCTTCATTACAAATATCGAGTCCTTCAAGCGAGATCTTTCTTTCGTTTCCGGCAAGAAGCTTCCGCCAAAGTTGTACTTCGTTCACCCAGATGGCCCGGCAATCGTCATGCAAAATTGAACAGTATGATTGTAATAGTTGAGCGCAGGACTCTTCATCGAAAATTTTCATTTTGTTGGGAAAAAGGCAAGCGAAATTTGATAAAGTATTGCGGTGATTTAAGAATCGATCTTGCAATTGTGTCATAAACGAATCAATGTACGGTATGTACATTGTTATACGGAAATAATCTTCAACTGAATCAGTTTGTACGTTGGAACGTTGGTTCTGGTTCGACGCAATCCTTGGCTTTCGCTATTCAATTTCGTATTGCTCGCTAATTTCGCTCACGGTTTTGAAAATTTTTCTGAGCTCCCCCTTAGCGTTTTCTCTTCTTTCCAACAAATTTTGTTTCACAGCATCAGCCAACTTGATAGCCTCTCCCAGATCTTGATTTTCTCCTTGAAATACTCGACTCAGAGACAATGTGTGAGAATGCACCGAGCTCAAAATATACATGGATATCTCGAAATTTTGCAGTTTTTATAGCTGAAAGCAGTTGGGAAGCTCCAAACGAAGTCGTTGGGTCTTTCCAGTTGGTGGAAATCACTTCAAGAGCGCGAATTACTGCTGGTTGCAAATAGAGATATGTTCCGACGGACTCATGCTGTTCTAGCCATCTGGCTTAACAAATTTTTTCAATTTCTTCACTCGAGTTTACGATAGATGTTCATTTTCATTTATCGCATCGTGAAAGGCATTTTGGCGTTTCGTATGAATGAAGAAGGAATTGATATTCTCTAGAACTCGCAGGCAATTTTGGCGTTTTGGATGAATGAAGAAGGAATGGATATTCTCTAGAACTCCCAGACAATTTTTGATTCCCGTTATATTGCGCGCAGAGCTTACCGCCAAATTGAAGCTATGAGCAGCACAATGGGAGTAGAGCGCGAGTAGATAAGTTTTTCTGACAACAGCTTGAGCCCCTTGGAACTCTCCGAAAACCGCTCCCGCACCGTCATATCCTTGCCCGAAGAAATACGTGCAATACAAGAATTGAGTTTATACCATCAGCTGCTGATTTTTGAACAAACAATCGAATATCATAGGAGCTGAGATCATTTTTCAAAGAAAAAACCGGCAAAGACGAGCTTTTCGGTACCTCCAAATTAAATTTCACATCTGTAGTAGTCAGTGCTAATCCCGTTTGTGGCTTACATGCGTCATTTTCAGCAATATTTGTGTGAATTTGAACCTCAGTACGACTACATTTGCCAACGTCCTAGCATGAACCAAATAATACTATGCACTTAATACAAATCTGAATTTATGCTGTATTTAATATTATATTAAACTTACATCTTCGTTCTCGCTTCCCCTTATTTTACACAGAAAACGACGAATATCCATGCATTGCGGGAAAGGATTATTTACATATGTATTAAATAAGTATAACTATTATGTAGTAACTACAAGCTTTTAATTCGTTTTTTATGTGTGCGAAAGGGAGATAAAATGCCACATTGCAGTTTAATTATAAGTAACCCCCCTGCCCAAGGGCTTATGCCACCAGAATACCTTGAGATGCATCTTGTTATACAATGGTACCACAACTATAGAGAGTAATGTTTTAAAGTTAAACGCTCGGTTGGAAGAAGTGTTTACGTGTTTTCGTTATAAATTAAAAAATAAGTCTCTTTATGAAAATAAACTCATTTTCAACTTATTATTTTTTTTGCTGCCTTTTAATTGCCTTCTATTTATACAGGTTGTTTTTTTTACAGGTTTGTTTTTCGAATAGAGATAAAACTGGCATTTTGTGGTCAAATCTGGCAACTCTAATGTCACTTATGTTCAGTTTGGTTTGCCATTTCATCATGAACAGGTTGACAAAAGAACAACGCTTGCCAATCGTGCAAATTTATTTCGAAAATAATGGTTCAGTTCGCGAAGTTTACCGTGAGCTCCGTCCATTTTATGGTCGACATAATCGTCCATCAGAGCAATTAATTCGGTTAACCATGGATCGTTTTCGCACTACGTTTACTCTATGTGATAATACGCATCCGCAGAGACGTCGAACAGTGCGCACCGAAGAAACAATTGCCGCTGTAGAGCAAAGTGTTGAAGAGGACCCCAATGAATCGATTCGCCACCGTGCACAGTAATTGGAGCTTTGTCTTGGCTTGCGACCTTACAAGATCCAGCTTGTGCAAGAATTAAAGCCGCGAGACCATGCAATGCGTCGTGATTTTGGTGTATGGGCCGAAAATGAGATTGATTTCGATGCTGATTTTCATCGCAAAATTTTGTTCAGTGATGAGGCTCATTTTTGGTTGAATGGCTACGTCAACAAGCAAAATTGCCGCATTTGGAGTGAAGAGAATCCACATGAGACCCTTGAAACGACATTACATCCACAAAAACTGACTGTTTGGTGTGTTCTATGGGCTGGTGGAGTCATTGGGCCATACTTCTTCCGCAATAATGCTGGAGAGGCAGCTACCGTTAATGGAGACCGGTATAGAGCCATGATAACCGACTATTTTGTTCCCGAATTGGATGGCATGAATGTGGATGAGTTGTGGTTCCAACAAGACGGCGCTACATGCCACACAGCGCACGTCACAATCGATTTATTGAAGGAAACATTCGATGAGCGCATAATTTCGCGGAATGGACCTGTCAATTGGCCACCAAGGTCGTGTGATTTGACACCATTGAATTATTTTCTTTGGGGATATGTGAAGTCGCTCGTCTACACCAACAAACCAGAAACGTTAGGGGAATTGGAAGCCAACATTCGTGGCGTTATTGCCGACATACGGCCCCATATGCTCGAAAAAGTGGTTGAAAATTGGACCTGTAGAATTGGCTATATTCCAGCCAGCCGCGGCGGCCACATGCCCGAAATCATATTTAAACATTAATGGCATAAAATTATCCTTCCAATAAAGCCAAATTGATGGACCTTAAAACGATTTTCTTGTGTTTTATTTCAATTCGAAGTTCTATACCCCAAAAAAACACCCTTTATTTATAGTGCTTTTGTCTGCCTATTGCGTCACATTGTTTTGCCTTTTTTAGAGGTTTTTAGGTCCTAACAATCCTATCCCTGATCACAAACTAACAATTAATATGAAAGTTGTCACTTACGTGTGTTTCCATTTTCTGTTTCGTCGCAAGTAAATACGACTGCATAGTTTTCGTAATCAGTAGCTATAACATAGTCATTGAATGTATTACCTAAAGCTATAAAATAGAATAAATAGTCAAATAAAGAAATAGTAAATGTATTTCAGTTGTTAAGAAAAGTCATAAAACGGAACTTATAATACACTAAGTCCGATTAGAATCATTTAATCTCCGAAACCATTTCAGATATGAAACTTATTTACAAGGCTTGTTGCATCACTTATTACAACCTTTCGTTTGATGCCCATATTTTACTTACATGTTTTCGGTCAAATATTTTAAGTTAAACGTCTAGTAATGCAACGGTAAATATTTCATGCAATTCTTTTCTGGAGCTTTTGAGTGATGCGCGACCAAACATACAGACAGACAGACGAAAATTCTAAAAACTGTTGTTTTGGATTCAATTGGCTCAACAATGACAAGCGATTATAACTAATTTGTTTCTATAGCATTCTTGATCCCCGTTTAGCAGTTATAGGTTAGTTTAGTAATCTATGGTTGAATCAAGCATTTTTAGGACCAATTATAAGGCCTTCTGACCTACAATCGTTGCCTTCTGAGCAGGCTTCTTGTACAAATGAATCTCGTCGATGTGATGGACGTAGATGTCTAACCAATTTATTTTTTTAATCCTCTAAAATTTAGGCAGGTCTATTTTAATGCGTTTTAGTTCGTATTATAAAGTCAGCTGATTGTTTTCAATAAAAACAGTTCTGTCATGAGTTTTGACAGATAAATTGATTTTAAAAAAATATAAATGTATGACGCGATATACAACAGGTATATCACCATAAACCTCCTAATAGATTTAGCGCCAATTGGCGGGACCTGCAGATTTTTGCCGACTTCGAACGGGCATCTTTAAACGAGATGAAATTTTGCTTGCAGAAAGACACTCGGAGAGTTTGGCCGCTGATCAATTTCGCCCAGTTTTACAACAAATAAATCTATGATCCTTTTCAAAATCTTTCGTATAAAATAATTAATATAAATACGTGTGCTAAATTTCGTTTCGATATATTGCACGGTTTTTGATTTATGATTAATATAATTTCAAAATTTGTCCTGATAAAAAGTGGCCGGTGCCACGACCATTTTCAAAAATTTCTTGAAAATTTTATTTTAACATTAATGTACACACCAAATGTAATCCTTATAAGTGTATTATGTACTGAATAGTCATTTTTTTTGTATTTTCGAAAATATTCTATATATAAAAAGTGGACGTGAATAATATCCGATTTGATCTTAAGACGGACTATATTGTGATAAAGAGTTAAGACTCGGCGACCACCTTATTATAGTGGTAGTGTACTGGCCTACCACAACGAATCGCCCTAACTCAGATGACGTGAATATAAACATCTTTTAGAAAAAGCTTTTGCAAAGCAGGCTCGCCTCTCAACAGTGGTCGGCAATCCTCCGAGTGTATTTTTGTCTTGAAAAAGATTTTAAACAAAAATTCGCCTGTAATTGGCAGGTGCCGTTTGGAGTCGGCATTAAACCTGTGGGTCACATCAATTTGTAGGGAAAAAAAATAGAATCAGAACAACTCTAATTGGCGGAGAAGCTCGGCCTCAATCTATGCGGAAGTGTTATTGTTATCAATGAGTTAAGACTGTGCCAAAAGACATTGCCTCAGCGGGTTAGAATATGCCTTCAGCGAGATATGCCAATGGGGGAAGAGGAACTAGTACCACAAAGTGTTAGTTATTCCTGCAAGTGTACATACCTTCACCGAAAGTTTTTTTCAAACAACAACAATAACAGAAACGCCAATAGCTCCTTCAGTATACAAGCAGTGCACAGATATGAGCATAGTAGCAAATTAAATTCCCAGCTGACTGCGAAATGTTATCAAAGAAGCTTCGGACAAACATGTTTTCTTATCGACATCCGAGCAGGGCGAACAGCCCCAATAAGATATGAAAAACAGGGGCCATGCCTTGGTCTCCTTTAGTGTTTTCAGCTAGGACGCGCTTGTACACAATTCTACACTCAAAACATTTAGAGCAGCTCTAACGAAATTAAAACGAGGTCAATACACTGTGTAAAAAAATAAAAGTGATGTTTAGTACGGCAATGAAGGGTGATTAACCCAAGGTTCTACCACCTGAGGCGCAAATCATGTTTGATTTACTTACATCCAATATTAATATTCACCAAAATCCTGGCATTTCCAATCAGGGTTCCGCTTCCTTCTATATCAATTTTTTGGTTGCTGTGAAGAGAAATGTGATTTATATAAAATACGTTGAAAATAATCTAATCTTATTTGTGTTAGCTGTAGATAATTGCAAACTCTGAAGAAATCCAAATCCTTCTAAATATTACTATTACTTTTTTTTTTTCAAAACAGTCTTTCACACAATCTTTCGGGCGTTATTGAATTTCACCTGGAGTTCTAGTTACACTCTCATATCAAGTCGCAACGTAGCAGATAGCCCCGAATGTGACTTGTGAGCTGGAGAGTCATGTATGTATTTAGTTCATTTCAATCTGGAGGCAACGATATTTTACATAAGAAGTGCCGGAATATTGCAATCGTCGTGGATTGGAGTGTCAAGTTCACCATCTCCCTAGGAACTTAGCCATGAGGAGAACTGAAGCTTGCGAATAGCATTGAGCATCGCCATTCTCCTATCATTCATAGCAATAAAAATATAGAACAAATCATCAATAATTGAATAAATTTCATAACTTGTTCTATTATAGATAGGTAGGTAAAATGGTTGCCACCCAGGTTGCCCAAGTAGCTTTAAGAAGCCGTTTGAATGCCATGAAAACTCGTCGAACCCACTAATGTAGTACGGATATATGTATGTTAAAGCCTCCCAGAGTTGCTAATAAACTAAAGGATGTTTGGAATTCCTATATGAGATATCGTCTCCAGGTTCTGCTCAACGGTCTCTTTGGCAGTCACGTCCTTACAACTTCTGCAGTGGTCATGGTGCGCCCAGTGACCTATGTAGACCGCTGCTAAGTAGACTCCTTGTCCTCCTTTCACTATAGTCTGGCCAGGTGCATCTTGATATGGCACCATGAGTGGTATTCTTCCACTCCAGTCGCGCTTTGTTCCGGTGGTACTTTTGAATGTTACCCCTTAATTTCTAAGCTAGTTGTTTCCTCATTTCCTTCTGATTAGCCCAGCTTATTGGTTCTCTCATTACCCTCAATGGGTAATTCAAGGTCGGTCAATGTAGCCAAAATTTGCTTGCATTCCAGCACCACATTCGAACTAGTAGGTGGCGTTGCTATTACCTTTACTGCTGCCTGGTTGTCAAAACTTTATTGCTGGCAGGGTGATAGAACTTGAATTACTTTTTCGATGCACTAAAATTCTGTTACTGCAAAGCTCTTTAAGCTTCCTGGTTTTTTCGTGTTATTTTCTCTGTCCAACTTGTTATTATTGTAAATTATTTCAAATATGAAACACTTACCTGCCATCTAAGCGTGAAGAAACTATCTTAAATTGTGTTGAACTGATCTTTGGGCCATATATTGCCAACAAGCAATGACTACCCGTAACTAAAGAACCGAAATTTTTTTCATATACCACCCAGCTACGAATGTACTGAAAATAATGACAACATTTTTTATTTTAAAGAAAATATTCGGTAGATGTTTCCGCATTCTATGACTTCCTAATCTTGATAAAAGGATATGAGGACATAGAGTTCGTCCTCTTCTGGGATGACTGAAGTCATGTAAAACCGGTAATAAGAAAGCTGTCGTCCTTTCTTTCACAAACACGAATTACGATTCTCACTTCCCGAGTCTAACTATTTAATTCTTGTAGTTATAGCTCAATCCTCGCTCATCGTAACAATCAATTGTATATAGCCCCATATATGTACGTAATATTGACTATAGTACCTTAGTCGGTTTGCTTTCAAACAGACAGAGACGGGCATGGTTAAATCGACTTAGTCCACCGTATTGATTATTTTCGGCATGCTTCTTCTTCGCATATTTACAAACATCGAAACAAAATTATTTTTATAAAAGTTTTACAGAATATACCAAGTGGGATAATACGTTTATGTTACTCTTTGCGAGGAAATATAACCATTTGCGACCAGCAATTAATTGCTGAACTATTTTCCAAGGACAGGGGAAAAGATTCAAGAACACAGTTGTGTTAAAAGCAGCAAATGGTATTGGGTACATAAGCTAGCGGAAATACAGATATTTCACAGTAGGACTTCCTCAGGACATAGTTACGAGAGAGTCTCTGAGAACATTTGCACTAGCTAGAAAGTGTTTATAAGTTAACAAACTAACCGAAAAAATTTAATGAAACATTGACCTAATCAGCCGACTTTAGTGTATGTGTTCGTGTCTAAAATGATTACTCACCTTCGATAAATCGAAATTTGGCACTACTGTTACTTCAGAACAGTTCCCGGTTCCATAGTATTGTCCTGCTACCGACTTTGTAGACGCCAGAAGAAAAACAAGTGACAAGGAAGCTCTGAAAAGAAAGAAATTAAAATATGAAACATTCAAAAATTCATCGCTAATTATAGTGGCATCACAGGATGAAGTGAGCTATCTTTTTCTAGTTTTTTCTTTGTTCTGTCATTTGGCTTCCTCAAAATGAGTAACCAATGTTGTCCTTGAAAAAATGTGGCTTTTTGTATGACCTATATGGGAAATAGGCTACTCTCAGGTTATACTTAGTACTAGAGTTGTTTTTTGTAGTTGTATGAAAGTAGAAGTTCACTTCATTATAATTCCCTGAATCGATTGAGCTACTTCTTTATGATTTTATTTCGATCACATTGTTGAATCATAAAACAACCAATTAAACTAGTTTGATTTGAAACTCACCAGCAAACAAATAAGCAAACAGAAAAACTTATAAGTGCTCACAATTTTGGGTGCTATCTTACAAGCTACAAGTTCACATTTTAGGGAAATTTTAAATTTTGAAAGAAATTCATTGTGGTATTTTATTTATAAGTCGGTAAGTGTCTACGAAAAAAATGGCTAATATTGGTTGGGAAAAGCAACTTAATTCTTTCGAATTTCTAAATGCAATTTAAAAGAAACTGGCAGAAAAATACTGGTAAAATAAATAAAATTTTTTTGAAAATTGTTTAAAGCAAACTTGCTACAATAAACGATGTGTAAGCTTTTTCAGTTTTAATTTATTTGCAAGTACACTTTTTATAAACTTCAAGAACAAATTACTTTACTTTAAAAGTGAAATACAAATGTTAACAAAAAATCTAAAGATAACTATTTGTCAGTTTATTTCCTTTTAGAAAAGATTTTACATGAGGATGACGACGAAAAAGCAAAAATCAGGGCTGCTTATATCCAAATATCATTAGTTTAGACTAAATAAGTTCAGAGTTATGACGAATTGTAATTCTATGGCGGGGTGCAATAAAGCCATAGGCAAGCAAGCCATATTGATTCATATGACCCATGATCCAATAATACAGGTCGTGTTAATAGGCCAGCTGATTTTTACTTTTGGCTTGAATTTTGACATTACACTCATTTCTCAGTACGATTTTGACGTTAAACTCAGAAATTACAAAAACAAAACACATGGACAATTTTTGAGTGTTTGTATGTTTGTCGAGCTGCTACGACCTGTTGTAGTTGGATCATGGTATGACCTTATTTCTCAACATACTAATCAATATGGCATTATTTCCACTACGTGAAATATTTAACACTAGAGTACACTCGCCCCTTTTTTACACCAATGCACCCGTGGCCTACTATGATAGACCATTTTAAAAAAGCCCGAAATTTTTCAGCCAATTCACAGAAATACGCACGGTACTGACTTTACGACAAGTTTAATGCAGAGGGCTTTCCTTTAACTGCGCCGCTCTAACATACAAGGCTTTTAAGTTATCAACTAAAATATAACCGTGGTCTGCTATATTAGGCCGCGCGTGCACTCTGGTGTTAATGTGATATAAAGTCATAGAAGTTTGAGAAATAAAGCCAAAGAATCACATCGCACACAAAATCCGAAAGGGTCACAAGTTTAGTCCTATTAATTTGAGATTTATTAAAAAAAATCGCCGCAGTCGAAAATTCGGAATAAAAACAGCGTTATTTTTAATTCCAAATTTTCATTTTTATTATGATATAAATTCAAAATATTTAGTCCAATTAATTCCAAATTTTAATTTATTATTATTATAAATTTGAAATATTTAGAGACCACGCACCTTTTAAGTTTTTTCTTCGCAAAAATCATAACTTTTGAACCAATGAGGATATTTTAAAAATTTAAAATGCAAATGAAAGCTAATTATTTGAAGTTTATTGTGCTCAGAATGTCACAGATACAGGGTGCTTCTAAAAAATTCGTCAAAGTTGAAAATTTTTAGAAAAATGCAAAAACAAAATGTTTTTAGTAAAAAATAAAAAAAATAAAATGAGATTTGTCTTATAATGACGTATTTAAGCATTAAATAAGATAAACTCATGATTTTGATAAGATAGCGTGGCACTGCCCAGTTATGACAAAAAGTTGTATCTAAGTATCAATAACTACCAAAATCGATAGACGTATTGTTTCTCTTAAATGGCAATACTCTTATAAAACTCAAATGTCCGTTTTTGGTGCCACAAACACAAGGTGCTTCAAAATTCGTCGTAAAATTTTACATGTTTTTTTTTTTAGTTTACAAGCCAAATATGTATTTTATTAATAACTAAAAGTTATTGAAAGTGGTTCAATGAAATTTTATTTGAGCTAAAGATTAAACAGCCAACGAATTTTGGAAAAGGGGAGTGGCACTGCCCATTTATGCTAAAAAGGAACATATATCTAACAAAGCAACCATTTCTGAGCTATACGCATCTGTAAGATCTTTTTGTGTTCTTACATACCTCATAGATGATATGACTGGATCAGAAGAGATAGCTAACATGTTGAAAAGGTCTTCGTTTTGTCTAGCTCGTGATACTTTGCAGGTGTTCATACATCTATATCTTTTGTAGTCCTTGTTCTTAGATTCTTGAGCTTCTTCAGACAATTCTCCTAATGGTAAGCACTGGTACTCTATTAAATCTTTTCCATGTGCTAAAATTTTATGTACCGTTGGTGTAAGTTTCTTCTCAGGATACTTTTGATGCAGCAACTCTGTAGTTTTAGATGCATATTCTTCAAATTTGGGTCCATTAACATGTTCATGGCAGTTTAAAATATTTAAAATTACTCCCAAATCTTTGCACAATATGCCTATCAACTCCTCTTATGCGAGCAGTCACTTCATCGTTTTCAAAAAATCTTTTTGAGGAGTTACCATCATTTGTATTTCCGTATCAATACTTTGGACAGTCAACTCTAAGGCCAATCTCTTTATAGAATGCATCCTGAATTATTTTTCTGTTCCTCCTGTTTTGTTTCTCCTTACATGTTGTATTGTCGTCGAGAACTTCTCCTTCTTGTGGTAGTGTATAAGCCAGCTTCAAAACAAGTTCCATACATCTTATCCTAGCATGCAAAGGAGATATTCCATACTCATAATTTAGTTCGTCAATTATTGAATCTTCAAGATTTTCAAAGTCCTTTTGGCTCTTCTTACAAATTGGACATTTCATTGTAGATGTCGTATTTGTTATTAAGTTCAAAACTTTTCCATCGACCATTGTTAGAAGAAAATCATGCTGTATTGTAATGACATTAATTATTGTTGGTTCTAATTTGGTAATTTGATTTTTTATATCACTCATTGTAGATTTTATGAGTTCCGAAGACTCCTTCTTGTATTTAAATAATATCGAGCGGCACAATATAGTTGATAACGGACGAGGATTTTCCAATATTCTGAAGCTTCATCTTTTAGTCGTAATGGAACAATAGAAGCCATAAACATATTACTATCTGTAATTGTTTTATAGTCTACATTTTTTTTTTTTATATGCGCGTTGTCCTGATGATCCATCACAGCCCCCCTTAGTTATCAATGCTAGCTCTTTTGGCAGTGATTTTAACTTTTCTTCAGTAAAACTTTGAAGGAGTCGTGTAGACGTATGATCCATTAGGTTTTGTAGCTCAATTTCAGCTGATACTTCGGTTATTTTGGGACTTAGAGGAACTGCTTCTTTCTTGGCTTGAGTAATTTTTTTGTATCCAGGTAAAATATCGGCATTACGTTGCAATAATGACTTACGCTATATAATATATATTTTCTTCGTTAAACCGAGATCTATAAACAGCGCCAAAGCTTCTTCGGGAGTGTATTTCCTAGGTAGCGCATTTGGTGGTGTGGGAATGCTGTTTTTGATCCTCATCAGTCCCACTGGAATTGCTACCGCAACTGCTTCTGTTATATGAGACTTCACGTTTTCTTCGTCTTTTTTGATATTTAATAGCCAGTGCTTCTGTAAGATGAGTCGTGGCCATAGCTTTTGTGATATCAGACAGCTTCCTTTTCCTTGTGTAGGTAGAACACCCTTCTATGGGTTTTGTTGGCCTCCCTCTAGTTGGATTGGTTGACGTACTAGGCGTTCCTTCGTCCAAAACAGTTTTGTTAGCTAGCCACTTTTCATGCTCACTTAGAAATTTTGAATTGTTACGATAGACGTCCTTCCATTTTCTTTCTATCATAATGTATTGTAAACCCATTTTTTCTTCCAGGCCTTCCTTTTCTTGAATGCTTGTTTCACTCGCTAATTCTCTCGTAATAGCCTCAAAGACTTTGTAGATTTAAACACCGCAAATAGTTTCGAGTTTTCTAGATACATATTAAAATTGGCTTCGAGTGTATCTGACTAAATATTAAACTGTGAACTATATTTAAAAATACTATTCACTTTATTTAAGTAAACAGAGTACTAAGTTCCTTAATCTCCAAAAGACGAATGATAGTGTGCATTGTATGATGGATAGCTTTATATACCTACTCAAATTATTAAAATGAATTTCAAGTATACAATTCGTAACTAAAAAAATGTATGTTGTTAACAAGTTCCAATAACAAAAACGACCTTACGGCCGTACTGAATTATATATACCTGCTCAGGTGCGTATTTATGCCCAAGGTTGTTTAACTTTATTTGATGTAAAAAGTGAAGTTGCAGCTGGACGCAGGTAGACTTTATGAATTTAGGTAACTGAATATTTCACAAATAACTCCTATTAATTTGACGGAGCACATATTTTAACATTTTTTTTTTCCATCAAAGTTTTAAAAAGGGCCTAAACATAGGCATTTCGGCATCCGTTTCAATCCTAAATAAAATTATCTTTAATTGCAGCCTTATTTACTCACAAAACCATTTTAAATACAACGAAAAAGAAGAAAAATTTCAAATTATTCCCAATGCTGAAAATTGGTCAACTTTGTGCGGCTCTACCTGGTAAACTATAATTTTCTGTGAAAAACAGTTGTATATTCTTTCATGATTTTTTTGATTTTTGCCATGCTTTAACGGCAGAGGCGCCAATGTGCCGAAATAGGGGTGGGAGCTGCGAGCCAAAGTGAAGAAACGTCAAAGAGGCAAAATTTACTTTTCGCATATTTTAAACTCATATCAAAATATAAAATGAACATTTGGAATAAAAAATTGCGCGATTTTCGCCTGCTGCGCTTTTTTTTAAATAAATGTCAATTTAATAGGACTACAGCAGTCGTGTCTCAGGAAAATGCGGGTTTATTTATGCGATGTCATTGAGATGTCATGTGATACATAAATATCACACGTGATATTACCAAAAGTGCAATAATGCCGTAATGGCTTTATTTCACATTCATTCATCATTCTCAACATGTTGAGAAATAAGGCCATATTAATCAATACGGCTTGATTGCCTGTGGCATTATTGCACCCCGCTAATTTTATATAGCCTGGGGGCATTGCACCGCCCACTTTTGCAAAACTATATATAGCCTATGCTGTAACCAGTGATCCAAAGGATATAATGTGAAAATTTCATAAAAGTCGGTTGAGTACTTTGGACGCCTATAAAGGACACGCACTCATTTTTATTTATAACATAAATAACTTAAGTCCTTTAAAAACTATCGATAATTTTTCTACTTTCGAAAGGCTAACAGATTTTGTATTTACTCACATGGCAAAAAGTTGCTTCTGCATTTTTTATATATTTTTCTTGTATGGATCCTTAGAAGAAGTACCTGAAGTGATAACACCCACCTTTCGATTTTAACACAAAAACTGAAAATCTTAAATTTTTTCGCGCTTTTTATAGTTTTTCTCGCTGTCTTTTGGTCAAACCCAAAAGCATATTAGACCGTTTAAAAAAAAAAAGATTTAATAAATGTTGATTAGGTTTTGCATCCTAGCACACCAAAGGTCTCAGGAAAATAGCATTAGTACTTTAAGAACAGGTTTTCTAAAAACAGGGTGGTCCAAGACAGGGGATGCCAATGCTTAGCGTGTATTTGTGTCATGAGAAGCTACGCTCCAAACATTTCTCTCTCTCTATGGCGCGATATACAACAGGTATATCATCATAAACCTCCTAAGAGATTTTTGCGCCAAGCTTCTCTTCCAATTTGTGGTGTGCCGATTTGAATTTTCCCTACAAATTGGTGGGACCTACAGTTTTTTGCCGACTCCGAACGGCATCTACAAAGGAGACGAATTTTTGCTGAGAAGCCTGTCATGGCAGAAATACACTCGGAGAGTTTGCCAAACCACTGCCGAGGGGCGACCCCGTTTTGAAAAACTTTTTTCAAATCACTTTTGATGTTACCTGTACCAGGGCTCGAACCATGGACCTTTATTGTGGTAGGCCGGCAACACTACCTTCACACCACGGCGGCTCCAAACATTTACTATAGATAAAGTGTAGTCCTTGAAGGTTGGGAAAAAGTATATCATTTCAAACCATAATCATATTACCTCATAGAAGCCTACTTCGGAGTCGACATAAAACATGTAGGTAAAACTGTGGGACCAAATTAGAAGTACACTTTGTTCGTCATTTAATACCGCCGTCTTCAACAAAAAAAAGTAAGGAAGTCTAGATTTGGGTGGAACCGAATATTATTTACCTAGTGGTGATATATTATGTCATCCCAATTTACGCAGGTCTATTTTAATAATTTTCAGTTCATATTATAAAGCCAGCTGATTGTCAATAAAAACACTTCTGTTATGAGCTTTGAAGAGTAAATTAATTTATTTGTATATAAATAGCTTCCCTACCAAACACCGCTAACCAATACATGCACATTTTATGTTTGAAAAATTTGCGTTCAAATAGACGGACGGACATGGCTAAATCAACTCAGCTCATCGTTCTGATTACTTCTGTAAACTTATTGATGAGCCCATCTCTTCTTCCTCTCATACTTACAAACACTTCATGTTCATGGAAGGTATGGAAATCATAATAGATATATAACTTATCTATTGCAGTGGGATACTAACTACTTTCCCCGATATTTTGCTTGTGTGTTACCCGATTTGCCTAATTTTTGCGGGAATATACGACATACTTTTGAGAAGCAGCTGACCAATTTTCATTGAAATATCTGCTTGAAACTACAAGCAATCGCCTTTGAAAATAGCAGAATTTGTATACTGAAAAGTGGGCGGCGCCACCCCTACTTCCCCATTAATCCACAAAATTTTTTCTCGGTCGACTTTTGCTTAAAAGGCTTATTATGTGTGCAAGAAATTATTGATATAGCTTGCATAGTTATGGAAATATCGGGTTTTACATTTTACAAACAAATTTTTCAGAACTATGTTAAAGAGCTGGGCGTGGCCGTTTACCGATTATTCCCATTTTTACAAGAAACATTCACCTTTACATGTATAACATTTTCGCCAATTATCGTTTCGATAAATCTATTTTTACCGGAGTTATGGCATAAAAAGTTTTGTGTAATAATCCACTATAAAAGGAGCGGGACCACGCCCATTTTCGAAAATTTATATTTTTCGACTGTCTTCGTTCACGGACACTTTGAAAGTGAAATAAAAACCATATAACGCTATTTTACGCAAAGTTATTGCCTATTTAATATATCTAAGATCCTTTTCAAAACCTTTCGTATAAAAGTTGGCGTCGAGCCCATTTTTTTCCTTAACATTCCTTGTATTAATATAAATATGTATGCTGAATTTCGTTTCGATATCTTAAACGGTTTTTGATTTATGATTAATAATATTTCGAAATTTGACTTTATCAAAAGTTTTCAAAAATTTCTCGAAAAATTTATTTTCTGCCTTAACGTTAATGTACACACCCAGTTTTGTCCTTATAAGTGTTTATGTACTGAATGATCACGTGTTAACAACGATCGGACGGACGGACATGTCTTAATCCATTTCTTTTTTCCTCCTGAACATTTTGATATACATAAGTCAATATCTATCTCGATCCGTTAAGGCCGTTACATACCACCGTTGGGCCGATAAAGTTAATATACCTTGTGTGCGTAGCATTACTAGGTATAAAAAAAATCTGCTGTTCATACAAGACTTGTCGATTTAGTGTAGTAACCCACCTAACCAAAGTCGGAGCGCTGCGAAATACTGAGCCCGTAATTTGATCTTTTTTGGAGAGTTATTTAGTAAACATTAAAACCCCACTTTTTATAAGATTTAAGGAGCTTTGGGAGAAGAAATGAATATTGCAGAGCTGATAAACTGCAAGGCTGAAATATATCAACGATTTAGAGCTTTTTCTGATCCTTTTTTATTGTACCTAACAAAGCGTTGAATTTTTGTTTTTTATTTTTTATAAACTGTCTATGGTTGGAAGTCAAGGGAACTGCTTTTAAAATAAAACAAAGTTTGATGTTTTGATAAGTTTGTAGTGAAAAATGTATACCCTCAGATGTACGTACGGACTCATACAAATATTTTTACATAGAACTTGAAAATATAAATAAAACTGTATAAACAATTGAAATGTGTATTTTCTTCGAATTAGTTAAACGCAGAAATGAGTCGTGTTGCGATTTGTAGCGACCAAATGTAGTAGACCAAGTTTGTAACAACACGCACTCAGCAGTGTTTAAAATATATGTTTATTAATGAAGCTATAAATACAGTAGTGAAAATTACAAATAAGATATTTTCCTTACTTTGGTCAAAACCTGGATAAATCGGAATAATTTTCCGTGACAAGAAGCCGGGTTCTTCGTGAATGTAAACAAGCGATATCAAAGGACGTCATACATAAATATATAGTAGGACATAATTTGACATATCTTACTTATATTATAAATGCGTAAGTTTGTGAGTGAGTGTGTTTGAACCGTTTTCACGCCCAAACTACAGCACCGATCTGTACGAAATTTTGCACACTTATATCCCGATGTCTCGGATAGGTAACAAGTTTCTTGAAATCTCAATACCTCACATGGTTACGGAGTTATGGGCACTAATGTGACCCAACTAACCCAAAAATGTATTTGATCCAATGAATTCATGCAATTGCAATATGGGTATTGAACGAAAGGGGAAGGCCACAGTATTATTTTGGACTTTGCAGTATTTCGATAAATTAATCGATAACTGAGTTATCGATCAGAATGTGGTTGCCCAAAAAACCACGAATTTGCATACAATATTGGTATCAAACGAATGGGGAAGGCCACAGTATTCTTTTGGACCCTGCTATATTTCGATAGCTTTATCGATAACTGAGTTATCGGTCAGAATGGGGTCGCCCAAAAACCCCTGAATTTGCATACAATATGGATATCAAACGAAAGGGGGAAGGCCACAGTATTCTTTTGGACTCTGCAATATTTCGATCAATTAATCGATAACTGAGTTATCGGTCTGAATGTGGTTGCTTCAAAACCCCTGAATTTGCATACAATATGGGTATCAAACGAATGGGGAAGGCCACAGTATTCCTTTCTCTCTCTATGGCGCGATATACAACAGGTATATCATCATAAACCTCCTAAGAGATTTTTGCGCCAAGCTTCTCTTCCAATTTGTGGTGTGCCGATTTGAATTTTCCCTACAAATTGGGGGGTACCTACAGTTCTTTGCCGACTCCGAACGGCATCTACAAAGGAGACGAATTTTTGCTGAGAAGCCTGTCATGGCAGAAATACACTCGGAGAGTTTGCCAAACCACTGCCGAAAATGTTTCAAAAGGAGCTTAGTTATTTTGCTTATTTCTTTGATGCGAGCGGAGCCGCGGGTAAATGCTAGTAATTTATATTTCTTTTTTGATGTTCATACCTTTTATGAACATGAAATGTTTGTATGTATAAGAAGAATAATTAATTATATCATCAAAAAGTATACTGAAATGATCAGGACCATGAGCCGAGTCGATTAAGCTATGTCCGTCTGACTGTCTGTCCGTTTGTCTATTTGAACGCAAACTTTACAAATATAAAGTGGGCATGTATTGGTATTTCGAAAAAAGGGGGTTAGCAGAAGTTGGTGGTAGGGAAGCTATTTATATACAAATGAACTCATAACAGAAGTGTTTTTATTGAAAACAATCCGCTGGCTTTATATTATGAACTGAAAGTATTAAAATGGACATGCGTAAATTGGTATGACATTATAGATCACTACTATACTCGTATAATGTTCGGCTCCACCCGAACGTAGTCGTCTATACTTGTTATACCTTTTATGAACATGAAATGGCATTATAACTTTGGTCCGATGTTTGTAAGTATGAGAAGAAGAGGCGATAGACCCACCAATAAGGAGACCGAAATGATAAGGGCGATGAGCGGAGTCGATTTAGCCCTGTCCGTCTGTCCGTCTGTCTGTACGCAAACTAGTCCCTCAGCTTTTGAGATACCTTGATGAGATTTGGTATTGAGCCGCCATTTTGCATGAGATTAATCATTTGTCGGAATCAGCAAGATCGTAGCAATACAACGCATAGCTCCCATACAATCGATAGTTTCGATAAATGGGTTTTGGGTTATAAATTTTGCAATTAAAAAGCTAGGAACGTAAAACTTTGCAGGTTTGGTACTTATTATGTATGTAATATGTGTAGTGAAAATCAGCCAGATCGGACCAACATAACATATAGCGCCTATACAATCGATTGTTTCGATAAATGGGGTTTGGGCTCTGTATCTTTAAATTATCAGTTTTTCAGAGTTTTTACTAATTGTGAGTAAGGATCGGACACTTTAAGCCGTGATGCGTATTCATGATAAGTATAAAGTCTTCGGCAGAGTCGAAGACAGCCTTTCCTTACTTGTTTTTATTTCAGATAGGTGCCAACTTGGCAAAAACCTTAAAAGCGGGTAAAAAGTAAATATAATGCCATTAGGTGGCCACACTAGGAGATAGCGCTGCCACGAAAAATATTTCCATATATGGTGATGTTCCACCCAGTCACCGAAATATGAATTTGTATTGAAATGGGTGGAGTTAGCAGCTCTTCATTAATTATATAGACTTATCAGGTTTTATTTATAGTAATTTTTAGCGAGTTTGAAAGTTAAACACAACAATTCTTTCATCGCTATTTACTGAAATCTCACTATTTTCCATGAGTATCAATTTGCCATTTTAAGGGAAAAGTGGACTTAGCAGCCTTTACCGTGGCGGCGATCAAACACATAACATTTTTTTTAAGGTTCTATTGTACACGCGCACTTATACATGGCAGTGAAAGTTGTGTCACTCAAAACAGCCATTTCGTACTGCTGAAAATGTTGGAGAAATCTTTTTTGTTCAATGTTCAAAAACGCGAAAACTTACTCCAAAAAATTACGAAAAGCTGCTTACTCCATAAAGTTTATATTGTACGTACTACATTTTTTAGGGTTGAGTGTAGTTTTCATTCACTTGAGTTTTTTCGTTCTACCCGATAATGCTTCTAAATAGGGTTAACACTATTTACCCATGGGCCAACGATGTACTTTCCCTTTATTGATTATTTTTGATCGAATTGTGTGCTAGTATTAATATATATTTAAGGAAATCGCCCTGCAAGTATTTCAGCAAAGGTTCATTAGAATAACTTTAAGTAAACTTGCTTTGATAAGCGATATATAAGCATATTCAGGGGCCTTTTTTTTTAGCTTTTATGAAGAAGAAATGGTATAATAACTTGGTACGATTTTTGTAATTATGAAAAGTAGAGGAGTCTACCGAAATGATCAGGATGATTACTTGAGTCGATTTAGCCATGCCCGTCTGTCTGTTTCTCCCTCAATTTAAAAGATTAAAACTTGCAACTTGGTGAGATATTTGCTTACAGATAATAAAAAATTTGGTAAAAAAATCGCTAAGTGCGGAGCTATATATAGTATATATCCCATACAACCGATCGTTCAGATAAGAGGATTATGGCCATTTCTCCCTCATTTTGGAAGATTAAAACTTGAAACTTGGTGAGATATTTGCTTATAGATGGTAAAAGAAAATTAAATGTATTGCTGACAAAGTTTTAGAGAACTTTAAACAATGCGTATTTAAGTTAGCACGTATTCATGAAAGGTATAAAGCTTCTGCACAGCCGAAGACAGCGCCGTCCTTACTTGTTTTTAACAAATAAAAGTCATTGGGGCATCTTAATGGCTTTCCGAATTTGTACACAATTGGCTAAAACTACAACACAGCTGATAATCAGGGCTGAGAAAGTGAGGCATTAGAGTTCTTTTAAGATTTCTATGGTGATTTTGAAAAATCTGATCACAGCATTCCTGTACTGTGCCGCTCTAAGTAAGACTTGAGGTCGCTTCTGTAACTACTCTGCAGTCAAAAGACAAACTACTCAGCAAACATTCTAGTTCATTTACCTTACATTTTGTGGACATATTTATACTACTACATACATGTTCATTGCTGTTTTAAACCAGTTGTAAAAAGAACAGTGTAGGCCAAAATTTGTGTTTCAAATAATGTTTAATTATGAAAGTTATGTGAATATACTTGCCTTGATTTCCCACATTAAACAAAGTTTCCGGCTTCAAAAATCACATAGACAACTATTATCGGGATAGTGCAGCAGGTTAAACTTTATAATAGGCCTGACTTGATTTGGAAATATTAGATCAAAGAATGACCACATTAAATCAATCATTGAATCCCTCTATCTCTACGATAGAAAATTCTAAAAACATTGTTCTTCCTAGGTCTGCCTTCGAACTAACGGGACTAAAAGTTAAACCGTTTTTAGAGGTTTTGTGGTCAGTCATTTCCCAGCGGAGACAGCGGATCGAACGTGATAAACTGCGATATTTCAACCCAGAGAAAACACAAATAGTGATTTTAAAAGTAAAATCGTTTGGTCGACCAACACACACGAACCAAATGGAAGATCACCCAAGCACTTATAAACCCTAAAAAAAAACACAACCAAAAATCAAACTATTTTCCAGCCTTCGTTGGATAGGCTACAAGGGGACCGAGAATACCGTAAGATTATCGATTTGACCCGATTTATAAATACTGGTAAACCACCGGAAATTCGTAAGTAACAGATACATCCCGCAGGCAGTTCTTTGCAGCTGTACTTAGAGTGTCTGAAAAACTTGTCACAATGTAACTTCTATGAATAAAAATTCCTTTCCTCTACATTTCTTACTCGCTCTCAGCCCCTTTTCCACCCCTCTGTTTCTAACCTTCCTCTCACTACCGTCCACATGCCCTTCCACTTGCTCGCACTCTCACTTTTACTTCGTTTCAATTTATCTTCTTTGCCTTTCTCTTTCTTTCCACAGTTTGGTAGATATATCGGAGAGGGATCCCATATTGGACTAAGAAACACACCCTAAAACCATTATCAACACCGTCATGGTATGATCTTGATGTACATATATAATGAATAGTATGTGAACTGTTAAATTGCAGATGCAGAGGCTGACTAGTATGCCAATTGGTACTGAAGCAGAAGTGGATAACTGCAATTTCTTGGGACATCGCCGTGCTAAAAATACAAGTCACTAAAATGAAAAAATTACAGAACTTGAACTAGATGCGCCGTTCGGCAAACTAGTTTTGTACATTGGAAGCCAGGTATTAGCGTTAAGCTGAAGTTACTGGTGCGTTATCGGTAACCTTGTAAAACAGCTGATCCGTCCAACCTTATGAGAAACAATGCAATCGAATTTTGGTGCTACATCGTAATTCACTATCCGTAACGTAACCTTACCGACCAATTGCATTTTGGTTTTTCTCTTACGTTAACTTCAGCTTTAATTTCACTCAACAACATTTGTAACGGTTTTCCCTATTCCCTAAGTGTTAACCACACGAAGAGTGATAGATCAGCTGTTTTCACTGACACTTTTATTGTGGTTAGTTATCAATTATCGTTTAAATAGTGTAAAAGAATAACATTTCACGTATTTTCAAAGTAAAATTTTATTATTTATCTTTGTTCCGCCTTAAAAGCAATAAATGAGCAGATGTTGGATTTTATTTTTATTAGAATGATAAATAAATAAAAAATTAATTATTTTAACGATTCTTTTTTGGTCATATATTTTGTTGCATGGGTTGCATTCTTCAATCAAGCACCTTGTGATAGACATTTTTCGTTTTATTATCAGCCGCAAGAACAAATAACGCAGATGGTCTTCCGACCCGTAATTATGCGACATATAATTCACCATGAGAAAAACATGGATTTTCTAGATTCGGATCACAAACTTTCAAGAATTGGACTTGTCACTTGTTAATGGTCATGGCAAAACGACGTCCATTTGCCCAATGTGAACGCTAGAATGCAAGCAGTAATCAGTGCTGCAATCGTATCGAAACGCTGCTCGGTTCAAAACTGTACTTGATAAATTTTCTCCTGTGCGTCGAAAATGATCTATTTGTTGATTTCTGAGATTTGCTCGACGATTTCGTGTTGCCAACTGAGCCGTTTCTCGGGTTGCCTCTCTTTGCTCTTGTAATTGAGAAGCACGAAGTTGAACCATACTTATGCGGCGCTCTTCAAGTGCAATTTCTAGCTCTTCTTCAGTCCTTTAATTTGCAATGTTTCGAGTTCCACTTGTTTACGGTTTTTTCGTGAAAGATTTGATTGCCTTGGTCGCGGCATGATATTGGTAATGATAATATCGGCACAATACACTAATTGTAACTCGAAACACACACATCAACCGATCAATTTCAAAATATTAAATTTTTAAAACTTTCAAAGAAGTGTCAGTAAAATGAGAATGACGAAAAACTTTCTCGAAACGCAAAAAGAAAAAGGTTCCCGCTTAACAGGAATCCGTAAATACTTGCAAGAAAAACTGCTTTTGGATTTTTCATTGGTTAATGCTTAAATTTTAAAAATTTTGTTGTTGCTTTCCTATGTCACGACCATTTGTTTTTGACTTGCAACTCTCTCTCCCAATGAAATGTCAAAATGCGCTCTCTCCCTGCAAATCTTTTTTTCGCAACATAAATAAAAGAAAATTAGAACAGGTCGACCCCTGGTCCACTTCCCGAAAAAAAAGAATATTAATTATCAACAAAAGCAAAGTGATACCAATATATGAAATCAAATCGCACCATAAATAAAAAATGTTTGAATAGGTCCGCCCCCGGTCCACTTGCCAAATCGGTCCAGCCGTTCTTGAGTTATAAAAAGTAAGGAAAGGGCTGTCTTCGACTGTGCCGACGACTTTATAATTTTCATGAATACTCATCACGGTTTGAAGTGTCAGATCCTTACTCAAAATTAGTAAAAACTCTGCAAAACTGATAATTCAAAGATACATAGCCCAAACCCCACTTATCGGAACAATCGATTGTATGGGAGCTATATGTTATATAGATCCAATCTGGCTAATTTTCACTACACACATTACATACATAATAAGTACCAAACCTGCAACACTTTACGTTCCTAGCTTTTTAATTGCAAAATTTATAGCCCAAACCCCATTTATCGAAACTATCGATTGTATGGGAGCTATGCGTTGTTTTGCTCAGATCTTGCTGATTCCGACGAATGATTAATCGCATGCAAAATGGCGGCTCCATACCAAGTTTCATCAAGATATCTCAAAAACTGAGGAAATAGTTTGCGTACAAACAGACAGACGGACAGACGGACATGGCAAAATCGACTCAGCTCATCGCTCTGATAATTTCGGTATACTTATTGGCGGGTCTATCTCTTCTTCTTCTCATACACAAACATCGGACCAAAGTTATAATACCATTTCATGTTCATGAAAGGTATAAAAACGCAGCTAACGGAACTTTCTTTTATTTATATAGATACTAAACCCCACTCGCTTAGCTGCGTCACAGACCTAATAATAAACTGAGTCCAATTTTCATCATTAGATCCCATACCAGATAAGATATTGCCGCACTCATTGTCACCTTTCGTTTGATACTCATATTTTACTAACAAATTTTGGGTCAACTTGGTCCATAAATCGGTCTTTATTTATCCCGTCGAGCTATCGGAACAAATGATATCTTAAATTTTAAGTTAAACAACGGTAAAATTCCCATTCAATCGCATTCAGTAGTTTTTGATTGATGCGCGCCCAAACATACAGACAGACAAAAATTCTAAAAACAGTTGATTTGGCTTCTATTGTGATAATAATGAAAGAAACAGAAGTGAATCAGAGAGACGGAAGGCGGCCGAAAAGACTTACAGAAGAAAACGTTTCTACTGTGCTCTCTTGGCTGGAGGGGGATTGTACCTTGACTCTTATCCAGTTGAAAGGAAATTTACACGACCACTTTGGTGTGGATATAACCACTACCGCCTTTGCAAACTACCTTGAGGGTCAATTGTATAGCTCCAAAAAAGTGCATACCCAGCCAGTCACCAGGAATTCGTATCGGAATAAGAACAAATATACGTAACTAAACACCTACATTCAAAACGGAAAACAGATACCGTGGGCGGGTGAAACTAATTTTAATTTGTTTTGTCGGATGTCACTTGGCCGGTCAAGGGTTGGACACCGTGCTACCATGCAACTGCTTCAAGAGGGCCAAATGTTCACCTTATACGGCAGGCATATTGGATATCGAAAGGCGGAGGGGTGCTTTCACCATACCAACTTGTTCTCAGTGGAGTGGGGTCCTAATGTCAAAGTGTACTGAACTGGGAAATAATCTAAACGATTTAGTCTTAGTGGCTGACAATGCTCCTTGCCACTCAAGGATAGAGAAAGCCTTAGCTGAGCACTCAAACGGAGCTGCCTGTTTAGGAGCATATTCCCCAATGCTCAACCCGATAGAGAATATATGGTCAAAAATAAGACAGAATGTTAGAGCGCATATACGTATACCATAAGTAAGTGGACCTAGGGTATGCGAGCAAAGGCTGTAGTATATGAAAAGTGCGATAGACCAAGCAAAAAGGTTTGTAACAGGCGGGGACGGCGTAAAAGCCATTCAGCACACAACCACGGTTCCACACAGATGTGCTTAACTTCATTGATATGCAAGTAGGGGTGTAAATAGGTGGCGTTTTTTTTACTTGCATATTGAATAAGTTTTTTGCACTATGCATAATATACCTTAACTACCACTACAACCTTGGCTCACAAGCTCTCAAGTAAATTTGTTAATGTTCTCATCATCAAGTTCGACTTTTTCATTATCAGCTTATTTATTCTCATTATCAACTTTTGTTTTCTCAATATAAACTTGCATATGGTTGTAATTTTTCTCTAATATCAATCAACAAACAAAACATAAAAATTCGAGCACTGCTCCCACAATAATTACCAGTACTTGAGCGACTGAGCTTTGCTCGGCATTCTCATAGGTTGCCATACAATTAGTTTATTTAGATAATCACCAATAAAGATATTCTGGTTGCTTGTATGAATAGTTTTACTTACCACCAGTGAAGTGTTCATCTTGATAATAAAAATATGTTTACAATTTTTTATTAGTAACAAAGTTTGAATACACATAATAACTCCTTGCTGGCTGCTCAAACAAATTTTCGACAAGTCTTCACAAGATTCCTTGCTGAATTGTATGGTTAGCAGCTGTCGATTGTTATCAAATAATCGAGAAAGATTAGGGTCACATGGGTATATTTGTGGGTTAGAGCTCCACATATCGGTCAACATTCTGTGATTTCTTCTTTATTTTTAATGATCGAACTATGCAAAACTTTTTATATTCAATACATATAAAATCTAATGCAACACTTCCTTCCATATCATATTCCGAGTACGTTCCTTTTTTCCGGAAACATTACTTTAAATGTATTTGGTCACTTAACTCTTGAAACGCCACATATAACATACCATGCATGAACATCGATGAATTTAGCTCCACTCCGACAAACTCAAAAGTTTATCCCTGATCTTTATGCGCAGTCATGGCAAATGTTGGCCTTACTGGAAGTTGCAACTTAGCGACTCCTTGGATGAGTGCGATTCTCGGTATATGAACTTCTTTGCCGGATTTTTCTTGTCGAACAAAAGTGGCAACCCTACTTAGAAATGTTTTTTTTTTTCAAAACGCAAAAAAATCTGATAGGTAGCAACTCCGTAAAAACTCCTATAAGGCAACACCTAGATAGGAGTTCTTAGGATGTGGTACCCTATGTACATACCAAATTTTATTAAATGGGTTGACCGGTTTTCGAGATAGTTGTTAAGTAGTTACCCTAAACATAAAATGTATATAAAAATCTTAATAAGTGGCAACCCCACTTAGAAATATTTTGTCTGAAATACGAATGAAAATATCTTTCGTATGATATTGGCATATTTTATTCTATATAAAAAAAATTGAGATAGATGGCAGCCCCAAAAAATATCCTATGTGGCAACACCTAGGTAAAAATTCTTAGAGTGCGGTACACTATCTACATACCAAATTTCATCCAAATCGGTTGAGCGTTTTCAAGATAGGCTGGATATACAAATATACAAGAACTAGCTGGACCCGTGCGCTCCTTGCGCAAAAAAAAAAAAAAAAAATGGTTTGAAACCTTTTGTTAGTCCAGGTCCAGGATGTTTCAAACCTTTTTCTCAAATTATAAAAAAATATTTTCAGCTACACTTGTTATGAGACCACAAAAAATTATAATTCTATACGACAGCACGTAACTGCTAATATAGGTCCAAAAATCTCGGGAAAGGTATCAAACGACGCGTTTTGATCTCTGTATCAATAGTCCGATCCCAAATGGGGGCTTGATCCAAGGTATTTATGTGCACAACACCTTTCTGCGTAGGCTTCAAAAATAACCTTAGCCCTTCCAACACCGGCTACGCGGTCCACAATATTTCTGCACAGAACACATTTCTGCACTTTTCGGTACACCCTAATCTGTGATTACAACAACCAAATGAAAATGACAGAAAAATTTCAACGTTAATTGCAAATATCTCTGAACAGACATAAAATATCGAATTTCCGCTTTCGGATTTTTGATACGAAGGTTAAAACCCGTCGGTTGATACCTTTCCCGATATTTTTGGACCTATATTAGCAGTTACGTGCTGTCGTATAGAATAACCAAAAAATTATACAAATATGCGCAAACAGCTATTTGAAATTCCACCACTTATATTACATTCACATTGAGCCATAAACTTGAGTTGATTGCCAACATCAATATGAATTAACTCGAAAAATGTCCCTTTAACTCGAATTTATGACCCAGTGTGAACGCAGTCTTATTCACTTATTTTAGCAATGTTCAAGTGTAGATGGCGCGCTCGCCTTTAATTATTCTAGCACTGTTCAGTCTTACTATTCAACTGTAGATGTCGCGAGGTATATGAATGTCACAGTCACAATAGCGTTGCAGTACAAATTGATTTTTTTGTGCATCCACAATCGTTTATTTTAAAGAATTTATTTTTATAAAATACGCTTAAACAAAAGCACTCCGCTAATTAAAACATGGTTTCGCATGTAGGGCTAACCCCCACCTTTAAAACGATACCTTATTTATTAATATTGGTTCAAAATGAGAGCAGAAAATTAGGAAATAACACAAAAAGACGTTACAGAAATATACAAGAATAGCTCGTTTAAAGTAATAAGATAACTATAATTGATACAGGTACAGTGTGGGTGCGTAACAAATAACACGGAAGTGTTGATATGCATAAAAGCACCTCTGTATCTAAACTGTTCTATGAACACGCCTAAAAATATTCTACTTTCATTGAGTTGACATATAAAATATATGTACCAAAGAATGTATAAAAGGAATAAAGCAAATGCTCATTAGAGGAAAAATGCACAGTGATGATACAGGGCATCATAGCTTAGTTGTTAGAGTACTCTAACAGCAGCTTTGGTGCAGACACTTGGGTTCGTATCCCAGTGTCCGAAAAGGGTCTGATGAGAAGTTGGGCACTTCGAAACATGCCATCCCATACCCTGGGTTCGTATCCCAGTGTCCGAAAAAGGTCTGATGAGAATTTGCGCACTTCGAAACATGCCATCCCATACCCTGTGCATATCCTTGTAAATTTTCTCTAATATCAATTACCAATTTAAAAGGTGTAGTTGCATAATTTTCCTGCGTTTTTCGTTCAAGGTAATAGTATGACAAAAAGTGTAAGTATGTATATAGTAAATATCAGATAAAAAGAAGTAAAATATTAGTTTACCACCGACTCTCCAGGTCAAAATTCAGAAATTTGCCTTGCAAGAGAAGCGCAATCATTAGCATAGATGACTAGATGCGAAACTTCGCGCTCTCTGAGAGCGCTCTAAAAGTGGTAATTTTTTATAACATTTTCCAATGGTGCCAGTAGGGTGAAAACAAAAGGTGGGCATTTTGTCCAGCTTTTTGGGTATTTTTCAGTTTCCACACCACGATTAGGTTTGCAAAAGGCGAGTTACCGAATTCATTTCTGGGTGCATGGCTCCCCAGTAGGTCTATATCACCCATATCATCTTGTACGTATAAAATATGCTCTAATTAATAAAATATATTTAAAATAAAATCAAAAACTCAAATAAATAAAAATAAATGAAAAATAAAATTATGAATAGTTCATAATATAAATTTAATTAAATAGAAATTAAAAAATAAAACAAAATACATTTATTTATAAAATAAGGAATAAAAATAATAATTTTTATTATTAATTTACCTTTTTTTGTAATAAAATGAAAAACGACAACAAATATTATTTTCAATGGAAATAATCATAAACCACATTCTGCATTAAATGCAAGATGAAAAAGAAAAGATTATTTCCCCAAGAAGTGTGAGAAATACAAGGTTTGCTTAATAGCTACCCTGCAGTCAACTGCCAAACCGTAGACATTCCAGTTCAGTAACTAGAATTTTGTGGTGTTATTCACACCAGTGTGAGCGACTGCAACGTTTTCGCTATCGTAAGCAGCAACAACCCTCTAAAACATGCATACGCGAGCGAAAAAGAAAAAAATTCAGTACTAGGCAAAGATGACTTGATACAAGACTCTCTCCCGCTCTCTTATTTCGGTTCTCGATTATGCAGTGTTGCCAACTACCAAACATATGAAATAGTTGGCTACACTGCCTAATCGAAGGTCGTTTGACATGAGATACATAAACAATGAGGAGCCACAAGCAAAAAACAAACCAAAACAATTTGCATAAATCAGTGATATTTCATTTGTTGCGATTTTTAATTTTTCTTTACAGATCGACACCCATAATCTGTTTTCGGTGGTTTTTCCTCAGATCTCTTGCCTCATTTTCAAATGTGAATTATTATTTTCATATTTACATCCAAATCTTGTATTTCTCACACTTTTTGGGGAAATAATCTTTTCTTTTTCATCTTTCAGAATGTGGTTTATAATTATTTTCATTAAAAAATATTTCTTGTCGGTTTTAAAACAAAAAGTTAACTTAATAATAAAAATTATTACTATTTTTATTCTTTATTTTATGAAGAAATGTATTTTATTTATTATTTTGATGATCATGATCACACTACGAACTGTCAAATGGCGGAAGTGGTTCATGCATATGGTAAAGAAGAATAGAACTAGGAGTTTAGATGACATCAAAACCAGGGTATTGTTAGCTTAATGGTTAGCCATGCGTGCCAAAATTTCTCTGATGAAGAAGCTTAACAGCTTCCGAAATGGATCTATAAGAAAAGCTATGGCAGTTGTCTCTTAACATTTTTCCTACTCTATTCAATCAAAAAACTTTTAATAAATAATTAAATGATTATTAAAAAAATGAAAAACAATAATAATTTTCATAAAAATTCAAAAGGTGAAAAATTACACGGTGCTACAAAAAAAAAGTGAATATACTTTTGAAACGACCTAGTAGGGATTGTTCATCTGGTCGAATTATACACGAAACACCGTTCCGGAAATTCCTAATACCCCCAAAATCTTGTTTTAAGGTCAAAAAACCGTTTTTTCAGTGTATTCGTAAAGAAAAATTCATTAAAAAACAAATTTTCAGCCGATTTCAAAATTCTCAACGGTTTTGGATAGATAAATGTTGACGCTTTCGAAATATATATAGTGCTCTGTTCATTTGAAAAGAGCATGACATGTTTTTCACTCGAGAACATGTTTTTCACCAGTAAATATCGGTGGTCGCTAATTACTGCTGGTCGCTTAAACGTGAAACGCAGAAGATCCAGCAAACATTTTTAAGTCAAATTGTGTTCATATCGGCATCGTTCCTCAATTCATTGTTGTGTCTAAAATGTATCTCATGAGTGTAAAATTTTGTGAAAGATATATTGTATGTTATCAATCTAAATATCGCTAAAAACGACTATTTTTTCTTTTAAATTATAATCACTGTTCTTACAGTTCACCACTTTCACACAGTCCCCCTGTAGGGCGCTTGAGACCAAAATATTCTATTTTGGATTATGCAGCTTGAGTTGAAAACTTGAAGTCCTTTCCAAAAAAAAAATTGGCATATTTAAAGAGTGATTGCCTGCCGATGATATACGAGTATGTCCAATAAACAGCATTCATTGCCAATTAGTGCTAAAAAAATGACGTCAAAATCGGAAAAACTGAAAAATTTTTCAAAAAATTCAATTTCTCGTGTGAAAAACATGTCATGCTCTTTTCAAATGAACAGAGCACTATATATATTTCGAAAGCGTCAACATGTATCTATCCAAAACCGTTGAGAATTTTGAAATCGGCTGAAAATTTGTTTTTTAATGAATTTTTCTTTACGATTACACTGAAAAACGGTTTTTTGACCTTAAAACAAGATTTTGGGGGTGTTAAGAATTTTCTGAACGGTGTTTCGTATATAATTCGACCAGATGAACAATCTTTACTAGGTCGCTTCAAAGTAAAAAATCACTGTGGCACTGTGTTATTATTCTTGGCCTTGAGCTCGTTTCATGAATACTTGAAAATGTACAGGCCGTAAATCAACAAAAATTGTTGGTATAAAAAAGCAATAACAAAACCGGGAGCACGCGGTAAGGCAGTTCTGCTGATAAAACAGATCTGTCAAAAAATCCATCATGATCACACTACTAACTGACAAAGTTATTATTCTTGGCCTTGAGCTCTTTTCATGAATATTTATTATTTTGTTTTATTTTTTAATTTCTATTTAATTAAATTTATATTATGAGCTATTAATAATTTCATTTTTAATTTATTTTTATTTATTTGAATTTTTACTTTTATTTTAAATATATCTTATTAAATATAGCATATTTTATAAGTATATGATGATATGGGTGATATGGGACTGCCGAGCACCCAAAAATAAATTCGGTGACGCGCCTTTAGCATACCTCATGGTGGTGTGGAAACTGCAAAATACCCAAAAATCTGCTCAAAATGCCCATATTTTGTTTTCACCCTACTGGCACCATTGGATAATGTTATAAAAAATTACCACTTTTAGAGCGCTCTCAGAGAGCGCGAAGTTTCGCATCTAGTCATCTTTGGCATTTTTTTATATGTAACTATCTATATACATATCTTATAACTTTAAACGAGCTATTCTTGTATATTTGTATATCCAGAGTATCTCTAAAACGGGCCAACCATTTCTAAAAAATTCTACAGAGGTTTTGCCACTTAGGTTGCTTTTTCGGCGTTGCCACCTATCTGATTTTTTTTTAAATGAAATGAAGTTATTGGTATATCAACATGATTCAATAACTACAAGGTTAGCTCTCTAGTGACATATTTTGACAATTTCCGCCATCTTGCTGCCTGAAAAATTTTCATTTACATTCTGGGTTGCCTTTTATCGAACTTATGTAAAAATAGTAGTTAAAACATTCCGGTATGTAGCAATGTCTGTCTTAAAATGTTGTCCCTGCATACTTATATACTTACTTAGGTCAATCGTGATTTTAAAACTGTTCCATATGTGATTCGATGTTTTGTTTTTAACAAAACCTAACTACTATTATCTGGGTTTGAAAATCAGTTCTGGCTTAGCTTAAGTATAAAGCAACAGTTTTAAGTCAACTTTTGTTTTAGGTGTGCATGAATAATAGGAACCAATCCTATCTTATTGAAACTTATCAGCTTACTATCCACTTGGTAGACCATGTCCGTTTGTCTTTATGCCTTGAAAGGCTTCCAACAAATATGCATCTTGTAAATTTGTCATTATAATTAAAAAAAACATTGAGTTGATTTGGTTTTGTGTTTTTCCGACAGGGTGGATACTGGATTTATATTGGAACGAATTTTCGTCATCCCTTGTCAATTTTGGTTTTGTAACAAACCGGTTTCGGCGAACCGCCATCTTCAGTGCTTGATTTCGTTCTCGAATGTGCAATTATTCAGAGTTTGAGTTGATACGTTTACTGTATTTGCCATTGAAGGTTCTAAGTTTGACGAAAATCTCTGGTATCATGCTTACACCGAAACCACAATATTTTGATGTCCATGTACACCGAATGAGCCGAAATCAAACTTTTAATCTTGTTTTACCAATATTTTAATTTTAGCACATTCATGATTCTGGTAAGAAGGCCGTGACCGTTTTTTATTGTTTTTTAATTGATTATAGAGAAAATTTACAACGATTTATACAGTGATAGTATGGGATGACACGTTCCTATGTTGTATTGACTTTACAAAATGTATTACTACTAATTTCCTACTTTTTTGATTTTTCTACTACCATTTCCTAGACAAATGAAAAAAATACTCCTACTTTTTTCGTTCGAAATAGAAGCCCAGAAAACGGAAGTGTCAAAAGTAAACGTCAGCTAGAGAGCTAACCTTCTTGTAATTGAATCATGGATATCAAAAGAAAGATATTTTCATTCGTATTTCAAACAAAAATATTTCAAAGTTAGGTTGCCAGTTATTGAGGAAAAATAAATATTTCTAAGTAAGGTTGCCACTTTTATGTATGTTATATGTGAGGTTTCAAGAGTTAAGTGATCAAATACATTGAAAGTAATATTTCCGGAAGAAAGAGACCTACTCGGCACATGGTATAGAATGAAGTGTTGCATTAGATTTCATATTTATTGAATATAAAAAGTTTTGCATAGTGCTATCTTTAAAAATAAAAAAGGAATAAAAGAATGTTGACCGATATATGGAGCTCCAACCGGCAAATATACACATGTAACCCTATTCTTTCTCGATTATTTGATAAAAATCGACAGCTGCTAATCATACAGTTCAGCAAGAAATCTTTTAAAGACTTGTTAAGTAACCACCAAATCAAATGTCATATCTAGAAAAATTAAAATATATTAGTACAGAAGGTTGACTGCTAAATATAGAATTGAAAAACTAATTGTGTGCTAAGATCTAAATTTTTTATTTTTTTCTCTTTCTTATGAAATAGATTAAGGGAACTATAACCATCCCTACCTGACATGACACACTAGCAGGAGGAAGCATTAGATGGACCTACTGATAGAAAAAATCTTTAAATATATCAGAGACAACGAAGAGGTCATCAATGATATTTTCACAGTTATTCAGAGGAATAGTCCGCTCACCACCGATGCCGTTCTGGTTGATAATACTATTAACAATCTCCCATTCCTTCTTAGTGTTGCCATTACAATCCAGTAACCTATTTCGAAAAGTGTCTCGCTCCGACTTAAGACTCTTTCATATTTGCTTGCAGAATTTTTTGTATCGAGAATGAAGTTCTTGGTTGCTTGAAATAATGAAAGTAACCTTTTTCTAATAAAAATTCTTTTAACAAATTCATAAGAAAATATTGATTTAGTTTCATTTTTCCGGGGTTGACTTATCGTAATTGTGAAATGCAGTTTTCATAAAAAAAATAATGAGGAATAACGGAATGGTTTAGAAGCTGCAAAACCAAAAATGGCGAACAGAGACACGTACAATAACAACTTACACATTATGTACTAGCATGCCATACTCGATTTACCTACATGTTTATTTGCAAAAGAACTCCGAAACCCATAATTTTCTTTACAAACAGCGCAAGGCGAATTTATACAGGTGGCCGCAGGAACATATGTATATGTAAATTTCCCATGTATTTTGTTTTTGTAAATCGGATGCGAGCTGTCAAAATCCAAATTCGCCTTATGGATTTGCCTTGGGCGCCATTTCTAAAACTCGAATTCGCCTTGAATTTGGCTGAGTTTGACATTACCCTTTCGACTGAAAATAAAAAAAGTTCAATACATATACATATGTCACCAACGCCACCTGTAATGAATTCGCCTTGCAAACAGCGCATCTTTCCCTGAATTTTTTTAATTTTATATAAGTATGGATTAGATTCTATCTGAGATTAATATTTAAATTTTCCATAAAATATTTCAAGGAAATTTAAAGATTCCCGCCTGTGAAATCAATTATAAAATTCACTGAAAAAATTACTATTTAGAAAAGAAGAAATTTACTTTTTATGAATGCTTTCCAAGGCTAACTAGTATCATACCGGTGTGTGTTCTGACTAGTATGTAGACTGGTATAATCCTGATGTAACTACGGACTATTATGTTGAATGGTATAATCTTGATGTATATAATGACTAGGATGTTAACTGTAATATTGGTGATGAAGAGACTGACTAGTATACCAATTGGTATGGTGCTGATGTAGAAATGAACAATTAACATCTTGTAGGACATCGCCGTGTTAAAAATACCAGTTGCTAATATGGCAAAATTAAAGAGCTCGAACTAGTGGCAAACTAGTATACAACTAGTAGAACTGACTACAGGGTATGTTCATTTACTTTTCCAGTAAATACCTTAAAGAATAGTGTTACTGTGAAATGAAGCGTAGTTTCCTTAGAAGAGAAAAACTTAGCATAAAAGTAAATGAACAAAAATTGGTAAGCAAAAAAATTTACTAATAAAACTTAGCAAGTCTCTCAAACTCTTACCTTTTCGATTTGTTTTTCTTTTACAAATTTTTCGAGTTAATGAAAATTTGAGAGTAATTATTGAACAGACCTTTTGTACAAATATACAAAATTATTCGCACACAGATTTTTTTCATAATTTACTAAAGTGTTTTGTAAATAGAAAGAAAAATTTCGTAGATCATACTTAAAAATTGCCTTACGAAAGTCCTTTCATATTATCCACGGAAGGTTTGACGGGAACCTGGTGTCTTTTTGAAAAATTCGTTCGCATTATTGACAAAAGTTTCGTAAATTAAACGAAAATCACTACGAAATTTGAATAAATTCTACTAAATACTTAAAAAAAAATAGTGATTCTTCTACAAAGGCAGAATAGTTTTTGCTGATACCTGTCCCCGTCACTTGAAACTTTGACCGATCGGTATTGTTGTCGATATCTAAAAACTCTTTTTTGACATTTTGTAAAACCAAAACGGGATTGTAGGATAAAGGAAATATCTTAACGCTTACAATTTACCATTATACAAATAAAATAACTTTTCTCTTTTGTATTAACATTTTATTTCAATTATCAAAAACTGAATTCAATTATGGACAATTTTCATGATTTTCTTTTTGGAGTCCAACCATGGGTATACCTTGTGCTTTTATAGCATCCTCTGCTATTTTTACAATATCCGCGGAGGGATTACTAGAACCAGTGAGAACCGATAAGTACTCTGTAAAATTGTAAAAAGAAAAGAAATATTGTAAAGTTAAAAGTTTTTCACACTTCTTAAATATATATAAGTAGGTAAGTATCATTTTGTGTGACCAGGTTAGCCTTTTTGGTATTAATTTTCAGTAATGCGGTGGTTGAAAGAATTTTTAGTGCCATGAACATTTTAAAAACTAAGTTGAAGAACAGATTAAAAATTAAAATGCTTAAATCGCTGCTTAATATTAGATGTTCTGTAAAACGCTTATCCAAATGTTGCACTGATTTTGAAATTACCGATGACCTTATCTCTATGATAAATACCCAAACTTTGTCCGCAGACTCAAGTTCTTCTGTATCATCAGCCGAAGAAATTATAAAATTAATTAGTTTGCAGTTATTTTTCTGTAGTATGCGTTTCTTTGAAAGAATTCCTAGTCAAGAAAAATGTGCCTGAATTGTGTTTAATTAAGAGTAGTTCCTTTAAGTTATGTCTACAGCTTTATATACAAATAGCTTCAACTGAAATAAAAATTTTGAAATCGATTTCGTAAAATAAATGTTGTACTATTTGGGAAGACATTTCGTTTCCATATTATTATTACTCTTCGTTGAATAGTGTTCGATACTAAAACAAGTTGGAGAAGTATTAAATATTTCTAGTGATATTCAAAAGCGGCTTACAAGCGCAAGGACCCTCTTCCATTGGGAATTTTTAATTTACTACCGGTTTTCAGCCAAAGTATTATTAGCAACAGTGAGGAGTGCTGATAAAATATTAAATGGCTATGAGAAAGCCTTAATACCTGATAATTTTAAAGCTTACAATATTTCATATTTTAATTGGGCACCACTCAATGCAGGTCTAGCGCACTATAAGTAGATTTGAGGCGATAATCGAATGAAAATTCCACCTCAGGCCCATGCGCAGAAAATATCCGAGGGGGGCGGTTTAAACTCAAGTTACGTATTTTATTGCCAAAAGTTATATTTAGTTACAATTATTTAATAAATCAACTCTTCGAGGTACTGAAAAAAACTCTTTCAAATTTATTTGCGGATCGATTTTAACGTCGCGATGTACATTGAGTGAGGCTAAACCGATCTTCAGACATTGTTGATTTCAAATACGTTTTTAGTCGTCGCAAAGTTGAGAAGGATCGTTCATTCGTCGCTGGTGTCACAGACAAAACTGCCATAACGCGAAGCATTTGGTTGACATTTGGAAAGGCATCTTCATTACAAATATCGAGTCCTTCAAGCGAGACCTTTCTTTCGTTTCCGGCAAGGAGCTTCCGCCAAAGTTGTACTTCGTTCACCCAGATGGCACGGCAATGGTCATGCAAAATTTAACAGTACTCTTCATCGAACATTTTCATTTTGTTGGGAAAAAGGCAAGCGAAATTTGATAAAGTATTGCGGTGATTTAAGAATCGATCTTGCAATTGTGTCATAAACGCATCAATGTACGGTATGTACATTGTTATACGGAAATAATCTTCAACTGAATCAGTTTGTACGTTGGAACGTTTGGTCTGGTTCGACGCAATCCTTGGCTTTCGCTATTCAATTTCGTATTGCTCGCTAATTTCGCTCACGGGTAAGAAAAATTTGTCTGAGCTCCTCCTTAGCGTTTTCTCTTCTTTCCAACAAATTTTGTTTCACAGTATATACTTGTAGGCACTTCACTGCACTTTCACTTCCCGATTCACTCACCTTGGCACTCGATAGCTCAAAAAAAAGACTTTTATTGTTTTAAATTTAAAATTGGGCGCTTTATTTCGCGGAGCGAAAACCAGATAGATGTGGCGGGTACAAAAGATAACACAATTGTGTTTTTTGTAAAAGTGTAGGCGTTTTTTGGTGTTGACAATTTGTGTGTGTGTAACTATGTTAGTGTGCGTGTGAAGGGTGGTGAAGTGGGCGACCGCAGGGTTGCTGCGATCGCTATGTTTGTTACGGCTCAGTTAGCCATCCCGGCCCCCCTAGGCGAGTCATCAGCCTAGCAATCGCTGTAGCTGCTGCAGTGCCTCCACGACGTTGCTTAACCCGGTTGGGCGTCGGTTGCGTTGCCTAGGTGGTGGTTGACGTGGTGAGGATGCTGGGTTACGGTACCGAGCACCCGGATGAGACCACGACTGTGGTTGCTGTTGTGACTGCCATGGTGCACGCCGAGGTTGTGAGGCGCGTGATAGTTGCGATCTCGGTCGCACGTTGTTGCGTGGCGGTGGTGCCACGGGTGCGCTACGCCTGGCTGTTCGGTGCAGTAGCGTGTGGTGTGGCCTGTCGCACAGTTGGCACAAAATGTTAGATGGGCACGCTTGTGTGGTGTGCCACAGGGCCAAGCAATTGAGGCAGTAGCCATGCGCTTGCGCTACCTGTTGCCGTTGCTGTGGTTGCATGGCCTTAAAAATGCCGCATAGGCGCAACGCATGCGGACGACGACAAAGCGGACAGCGTACACTGTGTGCCGCTACGGGATCCCTTGGGGACGGTTCTTCAATGGCCGTTGCATTAGACCCAGCCGTGGCCCTACGTGGTGCTGGCGACGGTGTATTTGCCGCCCGAGGAGCGTTGGCGCGAGGAGTGGCAACGGGCGTTGCTCGTGCTCGTGGCACGGTAACCGCCGAGCGGATGCTTGGTGTCGGGGCGACTGGATCGACTTCCATGTGCGTTGACATCTGTTGGAAAATACAATCGACTTTAGTGTCTTATAAAGGCATGTGGGGTGCTTAGTTTAAGCACTATATCAATACATACATATGTGTAATTATTATACTTATAAGGCTTTAGCATTGTATGTATGATTAGCGGTTTTATTTGCGATATAATGTGTTAGTGCTCGCGCTTTTCGTTCGAGGAATCTAGTCCTTCGAGCTACCTCTTTATGGGTAAGGTAATGAATTACAGTTTGGTAGTAACATCGCTTGGTGGATGCATTGCTGTATATTTGATTTACGATTATTGATTTTAGTTATTTGCGCGATTGGTATTAGACTCGGTTGGAAGAAAGCAAAGTTTGACGAGCGGTCGCGTTAATTTTCCGTTTTGCGTACGTAGGTCAACTACCCGGATGTGACCGTCGGAACCGTAATGTACCTTTTCGATGCGGGCTAGCCGCCATTCGGTAGGTGGGAGACAGTCATCATGAATTAGGACACATTCTCCAATTTTTGGTGCTTCTTGAGTGTTTTTCCACCGATATCTTTTATGGAGGTCTTTCAGATACTCTTCCTTCCATCGGCGACTAAATTCATGATGGAGAATTTTGATTCGTTCCCATCGATTTATGAGAGAGAGTGAGTCCACGTTTGGTTCTGGTATAGCCAGAAGTGGAGCTCCTCGAAGAAAATGCCCAGGCGTGAGGGCTGTAAAGTCGGAGGGATCTTGCGAGAGCGCTGATAGCGGCCGTGAATTAAGAACGGCTTCAACTCGAATGAGTAGCGTTGTGAACTCTTCGAATGTAAATTTGTGATTGCCAGCGGCTTTCTTGAAATGCGATTTAAAGCTTTTAACCGCTGATTCCCATAGTCCACCCATATGTGGGGCGCTCGGGGGGATGAATTGCCAATTAATGCCTTGAGGTGCGTATTTTTCTATGACATGCGGCGAGACTTCCTTTGCGAACTGTACGAACTCTTTTTCGGTTGCGCGTTGGGCACCGATGAAGGTTTTACCGTTGTCGCTCATGATTTTGGAGGGAAATCCTCGCCGTCCGACAAAGCGTGCAAATGCCGCGAGAAAAGCTGACGTTGTCAGATCGGAGCATAACTCTAAGTGCACTGCTTTTGTCGTAAAGCATACAAAGACAGCCACGTAACCTTTCGTTATGGTAGATGACCTTAGCATCGAGGCCTTTAACTGGAAAGGTCCGGCAAAATCAACACCCGTGATGGTGAAAGGCAGAGAAAAATTGCAGCGTTCAGGTGGTAGAGCTGCCATGATCTGCGTGCGCATCTTTTGCTTATGTAGCGTACAGACTTTACACGTAGCCTCTCCCAGATCTTGATTTTCTCCTTGAAGTACTCGACCCAGAGACAATGTGAGAGCATGCACCGAGCTGAAAGCAGTTGGGAAGCTCCAAACGAAGTCGTTGGAAATCACTTCAAGAGCGCGAATTACTGCTGGTTGCAAATAGAGATATGTTTTGACGGACTCATGCTATTCTAGCCATCTGGCTTTACAAATTTTTTCAATTTCTTCACTCGAGTTTACGATAGATGTTCATTTTCATTTATCGCATCCTGAAGGGCATTTTGGCGTTTCGTATGAATGAAGAAGGAATGGATATTCTCTAGAACTCCCAGACAAATTTTGATTCCAGTTATATTGCACGAATAGCTTACCGCCAAATTGAAGCTATGAGCAGCACAATGGGCGTAGAGCGCGAGTAGATAAGTTTTTCTGACAACAGTTCGAGCCCCTTGGAACTCTCCGAAAACCGCTCCCGCACCGTCATATCCTTGCCCGAAGAAATACGTGCAATCCAAGAATTGAGTTTATACCATCAGCTGCTGATTTTTGAACAAACAATCGAATATCATAGGAGCTGAGATCATTTTTCAAAGAAAAAACCGGCAAAGACGAGCTTTTCGGTACCTCCAAATTAAATTTCACATCTGTAGTAGTCAGTGCTAATCCCGTTTGTGGCTTACATGCGTCATTTTCAGCAATATTTGTGTGAGTTTGAAGCTCAGTACGACTACATTTGCCAACGTCCTAGCATGAACCAAATAATACTATGCACTTAATACAAATCTGAATTTATGCTGTATTTAATATTATATTAAACTTACATCTTCGTTCTCGATTCGTCTTATTTTACACAGAAAACGACGAATATCCATGCATTGCGGGAAAGGAGTATTTACATATGTATTAAATAAGTATAACTATTATGTAGTAACTACAAGCTTTTAATTCGTTTTTTATGTGTGCGAAAGGGAGATAAAATGCCACATTGCAGTTTAGTTATAAGTAACCCCCCTGCCCAAGGGCTTATGCCACCAGAATACCTTGAGATGCATCTTGTTATACAATGGTACCACAACTATAGATGTAGTTTTTAGATAGATGTAATGTTTTAAAGTTAGACGCTCGATTGGAACAAGTATTTAAGTGTTTTCTTTATAAATTAAAAAAAAAGTCTCTTTATGAAAATAAACTCATTTTCAACTTATTATTTTTTTTTGCTGCCTTTTAATTGCCTTCTATTTATATTTATAGTGCTTTTGTCTGCCTATTGCGTCACATTGTTTTGCCTTTTTTACAGGTTTTTAGGTCCTAACAATCCTATCCCTGATCACAAACTAACAATTAATATGAAAGATGTCACTTACGTGTGTTTCCATTTTCTGTTTCGTCGCAAGTGAATACTACTGCATAGTTTTCGTAATCAGTAGCTATAACATAGTCATTGAATGTATTACCGAAAGCTATAAAATAGAATAAATAGTAAAATAAAGAAATAGTAAATGTATTTCAGTTGTTAAGAAAAGTCATATAATATAGATGCAATGCGATGATGAGGATGTCCAAAATTCTTTTTGCTACGTCACGGAACTTATAATAGACTAAGTCCGTATAGAATCATTTAATCTCCGAAACCATTTCAGATATGAAACTTATTTACAAGGCTTGTTGCATCACTTATTACAACCTTTCGTTTGATGCCCATATTTTACTTACATGTTTTCGGTCAAATATTTTAAGTTAAACGTCTAGTAATGCAACGGTAAATATTTCATGCAATTCTTTTCTGGAGCTTTTGAGTGATGCGCGACCAAACATACAGACAGACAGACGAAAATTCTAAAAACTGTTTATTTGGATTCAATTGGCTCAACAATGACAAGCGATTATAACTAATTTGTTTCTATAGCATTCTTGATCCCCGTTTAGCAGTTATAGGTTAGTTTAGTAATCTATGGTTGAATCAAGCATTTTTAGGACCAATTATAAGGCCTTATGACCTACAATCGTTGCCTTCTGAGCAGGCTTCTTGTACAAATGAATCTCGTCGATGTCATGGACGTAGATGTCGAACCAGTTTATTTTTTTAATCCTCTAAAATTAAGGCAGGTCTATTTTAATGCGTTTTAGTTCGTATTATAAAGTCAGCTGATTGTTTTCAATAAAAACAGTTCTGTCATGAGTTTTGACAGATAAATTGATTTTAAAAAAATATAAATGTATGACGCGATATACAACAGGTATATCACCATAAACCTCCTAATAGATTTAGCGGCAATTGGCGGGACCTACAGATTTTTGCCGACTTCGAACGGGCATCTTTAAACGAGATGAAATTTTGCTTGCAGAAAGACACTCGGACAGTTTGGCCGCTGATCAATTTCGCCCAGTTTTACAACAAATAAATCCATGATCCTTTTCAAAATCTTTCGTATAAAATAATTAATATAAATAGCTGTGCTAAATTTCGTTTCGATATATTGCACGGTTTTTGATTTATGATTAATATAATTTCAAAATTTGTCCTGATAAAAAGTGGCCGGTGCCACGACCATTTTCAAAAATTTCCTGAAAATTTTATTTTCTGCCTTAACATTAATGTACACACCAAATGTAATCCTTATAAGTGTATTATGTACTGAATAGTCATTTTTTTTGTATTTTCGAAAATATTCTATATATAAAAAGTGGACGTGAATAATATCCGATTTGATCTTAAGACGGACTATATTGTGATAAAGAGTTAAGACTCGGCGACCACCTTATTATAGTGGTAGTGTACTGGCCTACCACAACGAATCGCCCTAGCTCAGATGACGTGAATATAAACATCTTTTAGAAAAAGCTTTTGCAAAGCAGGCTCGCCCCTCAACAGTGGTCGGCAATCCTCCGAGTGTATTATTGTCTTGAAAAAGGTTTTAAACAAAAATTCGGCATTAAACCTGTGGGTCACATCAATTTGTAGGGAAAAAAAATAGAATCAGAACAACTCTAATTGGAGGAGAAGCTCGGCCTCAATCTATGCGGAAGTGTTATTGTTATCAATGAGTTAAGACTGTGCCAAAAGACATTGTCTCAGCGGATTAGAATATGCCCTCAGCGAGATATACCAATGCATGACAGGGAGGTTAGAGTTGTAAAAAAACCTTCCCAGGGGAAGATGAACTAGTACCACGAAGTATTAGTAATTCCGTCAAGTGACCATACCTTCACGGAAGGTTTTTTTTTTTCAAACAACAACAATAACAGAAACGCCAATAGCTCCTTCAGTATACAAGCAGTGCACAGATATGAGCATAGTAGCAAATTAAATTCCCAGCTGACTGCGAGCAGGGCGAACAGCCCCAATAAGATATGAAAAACAGGGGCCATGCCTTGGTCTCCTTTAGTGTTTCCAGCTAGGACGCGCTTGTACACAATTCTACACTGAAAACATTTAGAGCAGCTCTAACGAAATTAAAACGAGGTCAATACACTGTGTAAAAAAATAAATGTGATGTTTAGTACGGCAATGAAGGGTGATTAGCCCAAGGTTCTACCACCTGAGGCACAAATCATGTTTGATTTACTTACATCCAAAATTAATATTCACCAAAATCCTAGCATTTCCAATCAGGGTTCCGCTTCCTTCGATATCAATTTTTTGGTTGCTGTGAAGAGAAATGTGATTTATATAAAATACGTGGAAAATAATCAAATCTTATCTGTGTTAGCTGTAGATAATTGCAAACTCTGAAGAAATCCAAAACCTTCTAAATATTACTCTTACTTTTTTTTTTTTCAAAACAGTCTTTCACACAATCTTTCGGGCGTTATTGAATTTCACCTGGAGTTCTAGTTACACTCTCATATCAAGTCGCAACGTAGCAGATAGCCCCGAATGTGACTTGGGAGCTGGACAGTCATGTATGTATTTAGTTCATTTCAATCTGGAGGCAACGATATTTTACATAAGAAGTGCCGGAATATTGCAATCGTCGTGGATTGGAGTGTCAAGTTCATCATCTCCCTAGGAACTTAACCATGAGGAGAACTGAAGCTTGCGAATAGCCTTGAGCATCGCCATTCTCCTATCATTCATAGCAATAAAAATATAGAACAAATCATCAATAATTGAATAAATTTCATAACTTGTTCTATTATAGATAGGTAGGTAAAATGGTTGCCACCCAGGTTGCCCAAGTAGCTTTAAGAAGCCGTTTTAATGCCATGAAAACTCGTCGAACCCACTAAAGTAGTACGGATATATGTATGTTAAAGCCTCCCAGAGTTGCTAATAAACTAAAGGATGTTTGGAATTCCTATATGAGATATCGTCTCCAGGTTCTGCTCAACGGTCTCTTTGGCAGACACGTCCTTACAACTTCTGCAGTGGTCATGGTGCGCCCAGTGACCTATGTAGACCGCTGCTAAGTAGACTTCTTGTCCTCCTTTCACTATAGTCTGGCCAGGTGCATCTTGAAATGGCACCATGAGTGGTATTCTTCCACTCCAGTCGCGCTTTGTTCCGGTGGTACTTTTGAATGTTACCCCTTAATTTCTAAGCTAGTTGTTTCCTCATTTCCTTCTGATTATCCCATGCGTGACAGCTTATTGGTTCTCTCATTACCCTCAATGGGTAATTCAAGGTCGGTCAATGTAGCCAAAATTTGCTTGCATTCCAGCACCACATTCGAACTAGTAGGTGGCGTTGCTATTACCTTTACTGCTGCCTGGTTGTCAAAACTTTATTGCTGGCAGGTTGATAGAACTTGAATTACTTTTTCGATGCACTAAAATTCTGTTACTGCAAAGCTCTTTAAACTTCCTGATTTTTTCGTGTTATTTTCTCTCTCCAACTTGTTATTATTGTAAATTATTTCAAATATGAAACACTTACCTGCCATCTAAGCGTGAAGAAACCATCTTAAATTGTGTTGAACTGATCTTTGGGCCATATATGGCCAACAAGCAATGACTACCCGTAACTAAAGAACCGGAATTTTTTTCATATACCACCCAGCTACGAATGTACTGAAAATAATGACAACATTTTTTATTTTAAAGAAAATATTCGGTAGATGTTTCCGCATTCTATGACTTCCTAATCTTGATAAAAGGCTATGAGGACATAGAGTTCGTCCTCTTCTGGGATGACTGAAGTCATGTAAAACCGGTAATAAGAAAGCTGTCGTCCTTTCTTTCACAAACACGAATAACGATTCTCACTTCCCGAGCTTAACTATTTAATTCTTGTAGTTATAGCTCAATCCTCGCTCATCGTAACAATCAATTGTATATAGCCCCATATATGGACGTAATATTGACTATAGTACCTTAGTCAGTTTACTTTCAAACAAACAAAGAGACGGGCATGGTTAAATCGCCTTAGTCCACCGTATTGATTATTTTCGGCATGCTTCTTCTTCGCATATTTACAAACATCGAAACAAAATTATTTTTATGGTGATTGTTGTTGGAGCAAAGCTCGAATTTTTATGTTTGTTTGTTAATTGATATTAGAGAAAAAATTACAACGTTATGCACAGCGATGGTATGGGATGACATGTTTCGAAGTGCCCAGCTTCTCATCAGACCCCTTCTCGGACACTGAGATACGAACCCAAGTGTCTGCACCAAAGCCGCTGTTAGAGTACTCTAACAACTAAGCTATAAAAGTTTTGCAGAATATACCAAGTGGGATAATACGTTTATGTTACCCTTTACGAGGAAATACAAACCATTTGCAACCAGGAATTAATTGCTGAACTATTTTCCAAGAACAGGGAAAAAGATTCAAGAACACAGTTGTGTTAAAAGCAGCAAATGGGATTGGGTACAGGATCTAGCGGAAAGACAAATATTTCACAGTATGACTTCCTCAGAAGCTGTAAGGACATAGTTACAAGAGAGTCTCTGAGAACATTTGCACTAGCTAGAAAGTGTTTATAAGTTAACAAATTAACCGAAAAAATTTATCGAAACATTGACCTAATCAGCCGACTTTAGTGTATGTGTTCGTGTCTAAAATGATTACTCACCTTCGATAAATCGAAATTTGGCACTACTGTTACTTCAGGACATTTCCCGGTTCCATAGTATTGTCCTGCTACCGACTTTGTAGACGCCAGAAGAATAACAAGTGACAAGGAAGCTCTGAAAAGAAAGAAATTAAAATATGAAACATTCAAAAATTCATCGCTAATTATAGTGGCATCACAGGATGAAGTGAGCTATCTTTTTCTAGTTTTTTCTTTGTTCTGTCATTTGGCTTCCTCAAAATGAGTAACCAATGTTGTCCTTGAAAAAATGTGGCCTTTTGTATGACCTATATGGGAAATAGGCTACTCTCAGGTTATACTTAGTACTAGAGTTGTTTTTTGTAGTTGTATGAAAGTAGAAGTTCACTTCATTATAATTCCCTGAATCCATTGAGCTACTTCTTTATGATTTTATTTCGATCACATTGTTGAATCATAAAGCAACCAATTAAACTAGTTCGATTTGAAACTCACATCAACTAACTCTACGTTAATAATCATCCGTCATATCTGTTGTAACGAGTTTAGGCAGGACAAATTGGATTTATCACACAAATTTTCATGGCTTTTGCTCAAAAAACAAGGACCATAAACCAAACTGGGAATTTTTTTTCTGCTTGATTGAATTTGTAAGGGCGACCTTCTCCATGGCCGGATTTTAAATCGTCACATCGATGCTTAATATAATTGTTTCTGCTTGCATAATTTGAAAGCAACAAACAAACAAGTAAGGAAAGGACTGTGCCGAAGGCTTTATACCTTTCATGAATACGCATCACGGTTTTAAGTGTCCGATCCTTACTAACAATTAGTACAAATTCTTCTTTTAATTTAAAGATACATAGCCCAAACCCCATTTATTGGAACAATCGGCTTTATGGGAGCTATGCCTTGTATTGGTTCGATCATGCTGTTTTCGACAAATTATCAATGCTTTACAAAGTGGCGGCCCCACACCAAATTTCATCCAGATATCTCTAAAACTAAGGGACTAGTTTGCGTTCAAACAGACAGACGGACTGTCGGACAGACGGACATGGCTAAGTCGAATCAGCTCATCGCCCTGATCATTTCGGTATACTTATTGGTGGGTCTATCTCTTCTTTTTCTCATACTTAAAAACATCGGACCAAAGTTGTAATACCATTTCATGTTCATGAAAGGAACAGAAAAACTTATAAGCGCTAACAATTTTGGTTGCTATCTTACAAGCAACAAGCTCACATTGAATTTTCAAGGGAAATTTCAAATATTGAAAACAATGCATTTTGGTATTTTATTCATAAGTCACTTAACGTCTACGAAAAAAATTGGCTAATATTGGTTGGGAAAAGCAACTAAATTCTTTCAAGGACGCAGCTTTTTTTTTGTAATTTAATTGCTTGCCTTATTTTAAAACAAACTGGCAAAAAAATTCTGCAAAAGTAAATGCAATATCGAACAGAAATGTGGGGAAAAACAAATTTATTTTGAAACTCTAATAATAAATTAAAATACATAAGATTCACTTGCAATATTCCACACAAAAGTTTCGTTCACTTAAGCGAACTAGTTCAACTCGTTTTTTTTTATTTCCAAAACAAAGTATTAGTACTCAGCCCGACTCTAAACGAAAAATCGGCACGTATCACTTTTATACATTAATATCGTGTTGCTTTTGTGGTTTTAGGACGACAAGTATGAATAAGCTGCAAATATTAACTTTAGTAAGCCTTATGCAAGGGCAGCCGGAAATTTTCGTGCCTTCTATAAAGGAAGAATGGAGGCGCTGAATAGGTTTTGGCAAAATGCGGACCACTTAATTAAAATAAATTTGTTACCGCTTACAATGATTCCGGCACTCAAGTGCGTTCTTATAGACCTCTGTTGAGGTTCCTGTGCTAAATAATCTTCGCTTTCTTCTTCTGCTACCATTCCAAGGGCAATGCATTTTGATTTTTAATTTATTTAATTTACCAACTTTTTATCAGAAATTTTAATGTTTTCCATTCACTGATCACAAAAAGTAACGTCAAGCGGCAACACAGCTGTTTTCGAATTTTCGAAATTCCTCTTCACCAATTTTTCTGTTCACTAGCGCAAGAACAATTTCCGCAAGGCAAAGAACCATGACACAATAAGAAGGAACAATTCACCATAGCGTGCGATGTTTGGCGTTGGACCTTCTTATTGTTTGAACGTTCTTTGCGCAAGGAAAGAAATCACAGCGGGTATTTAAAATCGGGCTGACTATAAAATTTCGTGGACAGCGACGCTGGCGTAAATAGTTTCTGTTTGTTCTTAGTTCTGACTAACAAATCGGCAAAGCAATTGACAGGCAAGGTTTATATTATAAACATAGTTAAATTAGACCTTCAGAAAACCAAATTATTACAGTTATCCACCTTTGAAGAAATTTTAAATTTTTAGTCCACTTTTTGCAAAGTCGGGTACAAATTCGATGAGATTCTACACGGCCCCCTTCACATCTTTTCTTTTACTGCAACAATGATCCAAAAGATCTGAAATTCAAAGAGGATTTGATTCAAGTTGAGAAATACTGACACATCTCTTCAAAAGCATTTTCACTGGAATCGGATTTGAACCCGTACTTTTCAGACATTAAACTTAAAGTTTAATACTCGCAGATTTATTGAATAAAAAGCATGTATTTCGGCAGCCTTGCTTCCTAAACAAGCAAAGAAGAAGTCTCTCACAGTTTAAAATCTGTAAATATCAACAGTGACATGGCTGCCAAGGCGAAGCTGTGCCGCTTCTTTTTTTTTTGATCAGTTTTGGTCTTTTTTAAAAGTCACCCTTACTTTAAGAATGGCCTACGAAGAGAGAATGTCCTTTGATGAAGAATTTAAGCACTAAATTTTTGTGCAGGACAAAGTCTTTCGGGACTGCTAATTTTTTAAAAATTATAAGTAACTTAAGTATTATAAAAACTTTCGAACACTATCGATAATTTCCCTACTTTAGAAAGGATAAGAGATTTTGTATTTACTCACATGGCAAAAAGTTGTTGCATTTTTTATATATTTTTTTTGTATGGATCCTTAGAAGAAGTAGATAAAGCGATAACACCCACCTTTCGGTTTTAAAACAAAAACTGAAAATCTTCAATTTCTTCGCGCCTTTTATAGTTTTTCTCGCTGCCTTTTGGTCAAATCCAAAAGCATATTAGACAGTTTTGAAAAAAAATTTTTTTTTAATTGTTGACTAGGTTTTGCCTCCTACCACACCGAAGGCTCAGTAAAATAGCATTAATACTTGAGGAACAGGTTTTCTAAAAACAGGGCCTCGTAAAAAACATTTATTTTAAACAAAGTGTCGTCCCTGAAGGTGCTACAATTTGTCAGCGGAAGGTGGAGGAAAAATTTGAAATGAAAAGTATTTAATTTTAAACGATAATCATACTAGCCCATGGAAGCATACTTTGGAGGTAGCATAAAACTTGTGTGTCAAACTGTAGGATCAAATTAGAAGTACACTTTGTTCGTCATTTTATGCCGCTGCCTTCAATAAAAAAATAATCTGCTGTCCATAAAAGACGTGTCGATTTAGTGCAGTAACCCAACTAACCAAAGTCGTAACGCTTCGAAATAATGAACCAAAAAGAGTCCGTAATTTGAACTTGTTTCGAGTGTTATTTAGTACGCATCATAAAAACCACTTTTTTTTTAAAAAATTATATGAATGATTTAGAGCATTTTCTGATCCTTTTTGTTATACGCGTAAAGTAAGAAAATAAACAATAGGAAAGTTTTTGAGTATGTTCTAAACTTTTTTATTGTGCCCAACAAAGCGTAAAGCTTTTTGTTTTTTGATTTTTTATAAACTGACGAAGGTCAAGAAAACTGCTTTTAAAATTAAACAAAGTTTGATGTTTTGATAAGTTCGTAATGAACAATGTACACTCTAGATGTACTTACTTATACAATTATTTTTACACAAAACTTGTAGATAAATAGAATTATTTTTTAATATTAAATAAATGGAACTGTATTAACCATTAAAAGCGTACTTTCTTCTAATAAGTTAAACGCAAATATAAGTCTGGGAAATAAATCAATAAAAGCATTCAATATAAATCCAAAAATCATTCAAAATGAAGAAAAAGAAGTGCCTAAGAAAAGTTAAAAAGGCTACAAAATGTTACACAAAAGCAATTAGTAAGAAGTTCCAAAAAGACTTCTAAGTAAATTTAAAATGAGTCATAAAACGCACCAAATTCATCGCATTCGGTGTAGTGTTGGACTCTGTTTTATGACACCTTTCAGGGTGCCCCCGTCGAACGATTTTTTGTTCCAGCTCCGAGAAATGTGCGTTTCATGGCTCCGAATAGAGTCTTTTTTCCTACTTTTGGTTAGCTGGGAAGTTACACTTGGGAGCACAAGCTTTGTCACACATAGTCTCACACAGCCCGTCAAAAAGAACTTTGTATTGTAAATAATATCGCTTCCTTGAAAGATATGATATTTGGCAATATATCATTTTTCTCAGCAAGTTGCGCTCATGCTCAGGGCTCCTAAAGATTCCTAGAAGGTGGTATCACATTAGGACTCCTAAACCATAAAACGCTATATCAAATAAACCGAAAGGTCTCCGTACGTCCCCACACTGGCAATTATCAAAAAAAATAAAAATACTACAAAGTGCATCAGATAACGGTTAACATTTGATTTATTTAGGAGCAGACCCTGCAGACGTTGTCCTGCTTAAAATTTGAGTCGCCTACATTTACTAAAGTGTACTCTCTTCCCGCCCTACTTGGCGCTTTCCACTTATTTTTTCCTATATCCCAATTTTTCTTTCTGCTTTTGGGATGAGAAAACTCCTTTATCCTTCTTTACCCTCTTCATTTCCCTTTAACACCTCCTCTAATTCTTAAAATTTCTATTCCTACCCCACTTTTTCTCAATTTTCCTCTGCTGATATGTACATAGTTTCGAAGATATAGCGGTTTGGTATTGGTACCGCTTACTTTTTCCACGGTCTTTTTATGTACACGGCTAAAAATTTTAGCCTAAGTGTGAAACTTTTTTGGGCTTCATATAGTCCAAACCAAATTTGGTTTAAAATTCAAGTTATGTTTAAATTATGAGAATGTTTTTGTTATTGTGCTCTATCCGTAGTATTTGAGTAATATTTCTTAGGAGCTTTTTTCGAAGCTTTTACGAAATGCACGATGTGTAAATGTATGTGCGTGGTAATCACTGATTAAGGCCCGTTTATTCGATGTCTGGTTATGATAAACTTTACCACATGATAACCTAATCACGGCTTGCCTCAGAATGACATTTTCGTTTACCCAAACGTCTGATTTAGTTATCACGAATAAAAAGTGCCAGCTGCTCCAAGAACGAACCATTTTAGCGTACAAATTTCGATTGTGATATTTCTTTATATGAATATTATGCTATTATTCGATAATCAGACATTGAGTAATGGTTTTTGGGCCAACCTCTGATAAAGTCTTGACTAAGCGGTAAATCAGACATTAAGTAAACGGCCCTACGTGGTTTAAAAACGCGAGTCTGTTTTCATAGATAAAGGACTCACCAGACCTTCCTACTTTTTATTTAAGCCCTACGGCGTCCCAAAGCCATTAATGCGGACATAAAATCCCAGAGTTGGAAACTCGGTATCGAAATTTGACTATCACGTATATATGTACTATTAGTCCTCCGATTGGCGGCCGCCGTGGTGTGAAGGTAGTGTTGCCGGCCTACCACACCGAAGGTCCATGGTTCGAGCCCTGGTACAGGTAACATCAAAAGTGATTTGAAAAAAGTTTTTCAAAACGGGGTCGCCCCTCGGCAGTGGTTTGGCAAACTCTCCGAGTGTATTTCTGCCATGACAGGCTTCTCAGCAAAAATTCGTCTCCTTTGTAGATGCCGTTCGGAGTCGGCAAAAAACTGTAGGTCCCACCAATTTGTAGGGAAAATTCAAATCGGCACACCACAAATTGGAAGAGAAGCTTGGCGCAAAAATCTCTTAGGAGGCTTATGATGATATACCTGTTGTATATCGCGCCATAGAGAGAGAGAGAGTCCTCCGATTTTTTAGATCGATCCTGGAAACGAGTAACAGATCGATACCCAGCTGTATTAGCATACAATATAGTGTAGAACTGATTATATTTCCTAAACCATACTTCTATCTTTGTTAAAAATCAAGCACACTTTAATAAGACGAGTATTTAATTTTTAGTAAAATTACACTTACTTACTTCATTTCTTTTTGCCTTTGTTTTAACTCTTCACTTTACGAGGTGTGTTCAAAAAGTATCGCAAATTTTGTGTTTTTTCAAAAATTATTTATTTATTCATGAATATCTATTTTGTCCCCTTCAAAGTAATCCCCATGAGATATTATACACTTGTGCCAATGGTTTTTCCAATCTTCGAAGCACTTCAAAAAATATTTTTTTTGTATCTTGTTCAGCTCCTCCTTCGATGCCGTCTTTATCTCGTCAAGAGAAGCGTAACGTCGTCCTTTCATGGGCCTCTTCAGTTTCTATCTATCTATGGCGCGATATACAACAGGTATATCATCATAAACCTCCTAAGAGATTTTGCGCCAAGCTTCTCTTCCAATTTGTGGTGTGCCGATTTGAATTTTTCCCTACAAATTGGTGGGACCTGCAGTTTTTTGCCGACTCCGAACGGCATCTACAAAGGAGACGAATTTTTTGCTGAGAAGCCTGTCATGGCAGAAATACACTCGGAGAGTTTGCCAAACCACTGCCGAGGGGCGACCCCGTTTTTCAAAAACTTTTTTCAAATCACTTTTGATGTTACCTGTACCAGGGCTCGAACCATGGACCTTCGGTGGGGTAGGCCGGCAACACTACCTTCACACCACGGCGACCGCCTCTTCAGTTTAGGGAACAAGAAAAAGTAACAGGGGGCCAGATCTGGGGAATACGGTGGCTGCGGCATCATTAGTGTGTTGTTTTTGGCCAAAAAGTCGCGCACAAGCAACGATGCGTGAGCAGGGGCGTTATCGTGGTGCAAAAGCCAATTTTTGTTCTTCTTTGCACATCTTCTCGGCCTTCTGAGAACATTTTGTACCACCGATAAACGTTGCTTCGGTCCAAGGTAGCTTCTCCGTATGCCACAGTCAACATTCGGAATGCATCCGCGCACTTAATTTCGTTTTTCACACAAAATTTGATACAGGTTCTTTGATCCATTTTTTTGAATAGGTAAAAATCGAAGACGATCCAAAACACGTGCAAGCAAAGGAGCTGTCAACAATTAACTGAACATTCAAAATGGCCGAGCTTGTCGGCATAAGTGAGAGACATGAGTACCAACATAACGCCACAAAAAATTCGAAATTCGAATATACGTAACCAGCGAAAATTCAAAATTCGCGATACGTTTTGAACACACCTCGTATACAAAGATAATATATCGAGATTTTGGCAAAACGGTCTAATGTTAGCGAGTTTATAATCACTTGTGTGTCATTTTCGGCGGCGCATGTACTTAAGCAAATATTTTTTTCCATTGCACTCTTGCATTGTTGGTTTTAACTTTTCAAAGTTTGTTATTATTATACCTAGTATTGCTACACACACAAGGTATATTCATCGAGATATAATTGTCTTATATATATAAAAATGTTCAGGAGGAAAAGGAAATTGATTAAGCCATGTCCCTCCGTCCGTCTGTTAACACCATAACTTGAGTTAATTTTCAGATCTCAATGAAATTTGGGATTTAGGTTTCTTGGCATTCATCTCGAAATCGGATGATAGCCACGCCCACTTTTTATCTATAGAACTTTTTCAAAAATACAAAAAAAGTGATTATTCATTGCTTAATACACTTATAAGGATTAAATTTGGTGTGTACATTAATGTTAAGGCAGAAAATATATGCTTCAAGAAACTTTTGAAAATGGGAGTGCCACCGCCCACTTTTGAATAAGTCAAATTTAGAAATAATATTAATCATAAATCAAAAACCGTTCAAGATATCGAAAGGAAATTTAGCACTCACATTTATATTAATACAAGGTATGTTCCGGAAAGAAATGTTTAAATCGGTTAGGAACCACCCCCACTTTTATATGCAAGATTTTGAAAAGGATCATAGATACGTTCAATAGGCAATAACTTTGCGTACAAAAGCTTTATATCCTTTCTATTTCACTTTAAAAGTGTCCGTGAACGAGGAAAGTCGAAAAATATAAATTGTTGAAAATGGGCATGGCCCCGCCCCTTTTATAGTGGATTATTCCACAGAACTTTTTATGCCATAACTCCGGCAGAAATTGGTTTATCAGAACGATATTTGGCGAAAATTTTCAACATGTAAAGGAAAATTTTTGTTGTAAAAATGGGCGAAATCGGTGAACGGCCACTCCCAGGGTTTTAACATAGTTCTAAAAAATTTGTTTGTAAAATGTAAAGCGCGATATTTCTATAACCATGCAAACTGCATCAATATTTCTTGCACGCATAGTAAGCTTTTTAAGCAAAACTTTCCCTACTTTAGAAAGGATAAGAGATTTTGTATTTACTCACATGGCAAAAAGTTGTTGCATTTTTTATATATTTTTTTTGTATGGATCCTTAGAAGAAGTAGATAAAGCGATAACACCCACCTTTCGGTTTTAAAACAAAAACTGAAAATCTTCAATTTCTTCGCGCCTTTTATAGTTTTTCTCGCTGCCTTTTGGTCAAATCCAAAAGCATATTAGACAGTTTTGAAAAAAAATTTTTTTTTAATTGTTGACTAGGTTTTGCCTCCTACCACACCGAAGGCTCAGTAAAATAGCATTAATACTTGAGGAACAGGTTTTCTAAAAACAGGGCCTCGTAAAAAACATTTATTTTAAACAAAGTGTCGTCCCTGAAGGTGCTACAATTTGTCAGCGGAAGGTGGAGGAAAAATTTGAAATGAAAAGTATTTAATTTTAAACGATAATCATACTAGCCCATGGAAGCATACTTTGGAGGTAGCATAAAACTTGTGTGTCAAACTGTAGGATCAAATTAGAAGTACACTTTGTTCGTCATTTTATGCCGCTGCCTTCAATAAAAAAATAATCTGCTGTCCATAAAAGACGTGTCGATTTAGTGCAGTAACCCAACTAACCAAAGTCGTAACGCTTCGAAATAATGAACCAAAAAGAGTCCGTAATTTGAACTTGTTTCGAGTGTTATTTAGTACGCATCATAAAAACCACTTTTTTTTTAAAAAATTATATGAATGATTTAGAGCATTTTCTGATCCTTTTTGTTATACGCGTAAAGTAAGAAAATAAACAATAGGAAAGTTTTTGAGTATGTTCTAAACTTTTTTATTGTGCCCAACAAAGCGTAAAGCTTTTTGTTTTTTGATTTTTTATAAACTGACGAAGGTCAAGAAAACTGCTTTTAAAATTAAACAAAGTTTGATGTTTTGATAAGTTCGTAATGAACAATGTACACTCTAGATGTACTTACTTATACAATTATTTTTACACAAAACTTGTAGATAAATAGAATTATTTTTTAATATTAAATAAATGGAACTGTATTAACCATTAAAAGCGTACTTTCTTCTAATAAGTTAAACGCAAATATAAGTCTGGGAAATAAATCAATAAAAGCATTCAATATAAATCCAAAAATCATTCAAAATGAAGAAAAAGAAGTGCCTAAGAAAAGTTAAAAAGGCTACAAAATGTTACACAAAAGCAATTAGTAAGAAGTTCCAAAAAGACTTCTAAGTAAATTTAAAATGAGTCATAAAACGCACCAAATTCATCGCATTCGGTGTAGTGTTGGACTCTGTTTTATGACACCTTTCAGGGTGCCCCCGTCGAACGATTTTTTGTTCCAGCTCCGAGAAATGTGCGTTTCATGGCTCCGAATAGAGTCTTTTTTCCTACTTTTGGTTAGCTGGGAAGTTACACTTGGGAGCACAAGCTTTGTCACACATAGTCTCACACAGCCCGTCAAAAAGAACTTTGTATTGTAAATAATATCGCTTCCTTGAAAGATATGATATTTGGCAATATATCATTTTTCTCAGCAAGTTGCGCTCATGCTCAGGGCTCCTAAAGATTCCTAGAAGGTGGTATCACATTAGGACTCCTAAACCATAAAACGCTATATCAAATAAACCGAAAGGTCTCCGTACGTCCCCACACTGGCAATTATCAAAAAAAATAAAAATACTACAAAGTGCATCAGATAACGGTTAACATTTGATTTATTTAGGAGCAGACCCTGCAGACGTTGTCCTGCTTAAAATTTGAGTCGCCTACATTTACTAAAGTGTACTCTCTTCCCGCCCTACTTGGCGCTTTCCACTTATTTTTTCCTATATCCCAATTTTTCTTTCTGCTTTTGGGATGAGAAAACTCCTTTATCCTTCTTTACCCTCTTCATTTCCCTTTAACACCTCCTCTAATTCTTAAAATTTCTATTCCTACCCCACTTTTTCTCAATTTTCCTCTGCTGATATGTACATAGTTTCGAAGATATAGCGGTTTGGTATTGGTACCGCTTACTTTTTCCACGGTCTTTTTATGTACACGGCTAAAAATTTTAGCCTAAGTGTGAAACTTTTTTGGGCTTCATATAGTCCAAACCAAATTTGGTTTAAAATTCAAGTTATGTTTAAATTATGAGAATGTTTTTGTTATTGTGCTCTATCCGTAGTATTTGAGTAATATTTCTTAGGAGCTTTTTTCGAAGCTTTTACGAAATGCACGATGTGTAAATGTATGTGCGTGGTAATCACTGATTAAGGCCCGTTTATTCGATGTCTGGTTATGATAAACTTTACCACATGATAACCTAATCACGGCTTGCCTCAGAATGACATTTTCGTTTACCCAAACGTCTGATTTAGTTATCACGAATAAAAAGTGCCAGCTGCTCCAAGAACGAACCATTTTAGCGTACAAATTTCGATTGTGATATTTCTTTATATGAATATTATGCTATTATTCGATAATCAGACATTGAGTAATGGTTTTTGGGCCAACCTCTGATAAAGTCTTGACTAAGCGGTAAATCAGACATTAAGTAAACGGCCCTACGTGGTTTAAAAACGCGAGTCTGTTTTCATAGATAAAGGACTCACCAGACCTTCCTACTTTTTATTTAAGCCCTACGGCGTCCCAAAGCCATTAATGCGGACATAAAATCCCAGAGTTGGAAACTCGGTATCGAAATTTGACTATCACGTATATATGTACTATTAGTCCTCCGATTGGCGGCCGCCGTGGTGTGAAGGTAGTGTTGCCGGCCTACCACACCGAAGGTCCATGGTTCGAGCCCTGGTACAGGTAACATCAAAAGTGATTTGAAAAAAGTTTTTCAAAACGGGGTCGCCCCTCGGCAGTGGTTTGGCAAACTCTCCGAGTGTATTTCTGCCATGACAGGCTTCTCAGCAAAAATTCGTCTCCTTTGTAGATGCCGTTCGGAGTCGGCAAAAAACTGTAGGTCCCACCAATTTGTAGGGAAAATTCAAATCGGCACACCACAAATTGGAAGAGAAGCTTGGCGCAAAAATCTCTTAGGAGGCTTATGATGATATACCTGTTGTATATCGCGCCATAGAGAGAGAGAGAGTCCTCCGATTTTTTAGATCGATCCTGGAAACGAGTAACAGATCGATACCCAGCTGTATTAGCATACAATATAGTGTAGAACTGATTATATTTCCTAAACCATACTTCTATCTTTGTTAAAAATCAAGCACACTTTAATAAGACGAGTATTTAATTTTTAGTAAAATTACACTTACTTACTTCATTTCTTTTTGCCTTTGTTTTAACTCTTCACTTTACGAGGTGTGTTCAAAAAGTATCGCAAATTTTGTGTTTTTTCAAAAATTATTTATTTATTCATGAATATCTATTTTGTCCCCTTCAAAGTAATCCCCATGAGATATTATACACTTGTGCCAATGGTTTTTCCAATCTTCGAAGCACTTCAAAAAATATTTTTTTTGTATCTTGTTCAGCTCCTCCTTCGATGCCGTCTTTATCTCGTCAAGAGAAGCGTAACGTCGTCCTTTCATGGGCCTCTTCAGTTTCTATCTATCTATGGCGCGATATACAACAGGTATATCATCATAAACCTCCTAAGAGATTTTGCGCCAAGCTTCTCTTCCAATTTGTGGTGTGCCGATTTGAATTTTTCCCTACAAATTGGTGGGACCTGCAGTTTTTTGCCGACTCCGAACGGCATCTACAAAGGAGACGAATTTTTTGCTGAGAAGCCTGTCATGGCAGAAATACACTCGGAGAGTTTGCCAAACCACTGCCGAGGGGCGACCCCGTTTTTCAAAAACTTTTTTCAAATCACTTTTGATGTTACCTGTACCAGGGCTCGAACCATGGACCTTCGGTGGGGTAGGCCGGCAACACTACCTTCACACCACGGCGACCGCCTCTTCAGTTTAGGGAACAAGAAAAAGTCACAGGGGGCCAGATCTGGGGAATACGGTGGCTGCGGCATCATTAGTGTGTTGTTTTTGGCCAAAAAGTCGCGCACAAGCAACGATGCGTGAGCAGGGGCGTTATCGTGGTGCAAAAGCCAATTTTTGTTCTTCTTTGCACATCTTCTCGGCCTTCTGAGAACATTTTGTACCACCGATAAACGTTGCTTCGGTCCAAGGTAGCTTCTCCGTATGCCACAGTCAACATTCGGAATGCATCCGCGCACTTAATTTCGTTTTTCACACAAAATTTGATACAGGTTCTTTGATCCATTTTTTTGAATAGGTAAAAATCGAAGACGATCCAAAACACGTGCAAGCAAAGGAGCTGTCAACAATTAACTGAACATTCAAAATGGCCGAGCTTGTCGGCATAAGTGAGAGACATGAGTACCAACATAACGCCACAAAAAATTCGAAATTCGAATATACGTAACCAGCGAAAATTCAAAATTCGCGATACGTTTTGAACACACCTCGTATACAAAGATAATATATCGAGATTTTGGCAAAACGGTCTAATGTTAGCGAGTTTATAATCACTTGTGTGTCATTTTCGGCGGCGCATGTACTTAAGCAAATATTTTTTTCCATTGCACTCTTGCATTGTTGGTTTTAACTTTTCAAAGTTTGTTATTATTATACCTAGTATTGCTACACACACAAGGTATATTCATCGAGATATAATTGTCTTATATATATAAAAATGTTCAGGAGGAAAAGGAAATTGATTAAGCCATGTCCCTCCGTCCGTCTGTTAACACCATAACTTGAGTTAATTTTCAGATCTCAATGAAATTTGGGATTTAGGTTTCTTGGCATTCATCTCGAAATCGGATGATAGCCACGCCCACTTTTTATCTATAGAACTTTTTCAAAAATACAAAAAAAGTGATTATTCATTGCTTAATACACTTATAAGGATTAAATTTGGTGTGTACATTAATGTTAAGGCAGAAAATATATGCTTCAAGAAACTTTTGAAAATGGGAGTGCCACCGCCCACTTTTGAATAAGTCAAATTTAGAAATAATATTAATCATAAATCAAAAACCGTTCAAGATATCGAAAGGAAATTTAGCACTCACATTTATATTAATACAAGGTATGTTCCGGAAAGAAATGTTTAAATCGGTTAGGAACCACCCCCACTTTTATATGCAAGATTTTGAAAAGGATCATAGATACGTTCAATAGGCAATAACTTTGCGTACAAAAGCTTTATATCCTTTCTATTTCACTTTAAAAGTGTCCGTGAACGAGGAAAGTCGAAAAATATAAATTGTTGAAAATGGGCATGGCCCCGCCCCTTTTATAGTGGATTATTCCACAGAACTTTTTATGCCATAACTCCGGCAGAAATTGGTTTATCAGAACGATATTTGGCGAAAATTTTCAACATGTAAAGGAAAATTTTTGTTGTAAAAATGGGCGAAATCGGTGAACGGCCACTCCCAGGGTTTTAACATAGTTCTAAAAAATTTGTTTGTAAAATGTAAAGCGCGATATTTCTATAACCATGCAAACTGCATCAATATTTCTTGCACGCATAGTAAGCTTTTTAAGCAAAACTCGCCCGCAAAGAAAAAATGTGTGGATTTTCTGGAAGTAAGCGTGGCGCCGCCCACTTTTCAGCATACAAGCTCTGCTATTTTCAAAGGCTTGTAGTTTGAAAAAGATATTTCAGTCCAAATTGGGCAGCTGCTTTCCAATAGTATATTATTTTTCCTGGGACCGATCGGTATTGCAGTCGATATCTAAACACCATTTTTTGTTATTTTATATCCAAAAAGGGGTTGGGGTTACGAGACCTCCTATTGAGTATCATAACTGTAGCATAAACAAAGTTTTAACGTTTACAATTCACCATTATACAAATCAGGAATGGGTGTTTTCAAAAATTTCAGTGACGAGTGACGAAAATATCTCTACATATAATAATATTCTAAAAAAAAATCGATGTCTAATTTAAGAACAATCGATAGAAGGGATCATTGTTTGGCCAATAGAAGCCAAATCAACTGTTTTTAGAATTTTTGTCTGTCTGTCTGTATGTGGATGGAGCTTTTACCGTTGTATTACTAGTTGTATTAACTTGAAATTTAAAACATCATTTGTTCAGATAGGTAATTTCCTGGTGAAGCGTAACATAGGTCATGTGAAGGTCGCGGTAGCTTCTCCGCAAGCAAACGGTCAGGTCGAAAGAGTCAACCGAATACTTAAGGCGAGGCTAAGCAAACTGACTGAGTATACTGAGCACAGTGATTGGGTTTCCAAACTCTCCCATGTTGAGTACGCCATCAACAACACTGTTCACAGAACAACTAGATATACGCCTAGCGAATTGCTGTTTGGCGCGAGCCAGCGTGGCTGCGTGGTGGATGAATTAACTGAGTTAAGTGGTCAAACGATAATCCTAGGGATCTAGATAATATGCGCGAAAGGGCTAAGGAGAAAATTGAAAAGTCGCAAGAATACAACCTTAAATATTTTCTCAAAAATAGTGTGCCAGCAAAACAATATTCGGTCGGTGACTTCGTAGTAATTAGACATGTTGACACATCGGTAGGAACAAACAAAAAGTTTATTCAGAAATATCGGGGCCCTTATATAATACACAAGTATTTGCCTAATGATCGTTACGTTATTAGGGACATTGAAAACTGTCAGTTAACGCATTTACCCTATGATGGTGTCGTCGAATCTACAAAACTTCGGAAGTGGGTTTCACCAATTCCAGAGAATGATCACTCTCTTCAGTCTTCATCGCAAATAGGTCACGCTGCTCCAACACCTAATTGTAAGTCTTGATTGAGGTCAATCAAATTAGTCAGGATGGCCGAGCTGTAAAGATTATATTATTTTGAAGTAACATGAGTTACCCCATGTTTTAGAATATTAAGATATATGAAGTACCCTGTTAGTAAAAAGCAACTCTGATGTATTATACTAAATCATACATAGTGCCCTGTGAAAAGCAACTCTGCGGCCGGATTGGACAGATGCGATAGAGGACGCAAATTAAGGAGCAATAAGAGAAATCAAGGAATTGCTGTGCAATCCTGTTTTCGAATAAAATTTAAATAAAGAAGTTTCATAGCATCAAATTAAATTTTTTTTGGCAACGAAAAAAAGTATTTCTCATCCATTACAGTTATCAAGCAACGTAAAAAATAAACGTTGACAAATAACTCTTATCCCCAGAAAATAAAATAAACGTTGACGCGTAACTCTTATTTGAAAAATAAATTTTTTTCTTCATCGAATAATTGTTATGAAGCAACGTTTATTCGATAAAACTTATAACTGTTATGTCTTTGAAAATAACGCATTTAGATACAGCAAAATTATACCCGTATGTGCATATGGGTGTTTCCTAGAAAAAGTCAACCAACGAGGAAATTTTAAAGTTGCTTAAATTATGAAATTAAATTGTTTCTAGAAGTGCTTAGTGTTTATATTATCTGATACAAAAGCAGGCATTAACATATTGCCTGCCTTTCATTGCAAAATTTATGAATTGCCATTTCCACTTTTCAAACTTAGTAATGGTACTCATTTAATGTCGCAAGTTTATTGCATTTGTTGCAAACGTCGCAATGTCGCAAAGTCCCAACTCATGTGTTCATTTTTCCATGCAATTTGTTTTGCGATATATTGGCAACTATGCGAGGCTGATTTGAGTGGCATTCATGGTAATTTGTCGCAAATAAAAATCAGCTGATTTGTCAAATTGTTTGCAGAAAAGCGCGCTTTTAATTTTTCTTTTTATAAAATGGAAGAAGTAAGTATATTTAACTTTATTATATATATATATTTACTATTTTTTCAATTACTAACGTGTGAGAAATATATATACATGCACGTGTTTACAGAAAAAACGTTCGCGCATAAATGGAAAATTCCGATGGACAGAGCAGCAGACCAAAGATTTGCTCGCAGTTGTAGCGGAAAACGTAAGGGCGAATCCGGAACAGTTTGAGGTAATATTATTACACTTTTCAATTAAAATATATCTAAACTTTTCTCAAATTACTTTAGAAACCAACAGCACAAAAATTTTATGAGCGAATAACGCAAAATGCACAAACCTTACAGACTATCAAATGGGACGTTATGCGCAGCAAAATGAGGCACCTCAAAACAAGTTTATCTTCCGCCTTGAAATGGAAGGGTGAAACAGGTGCAGGACTGCTGGAAAATGGAGATGTAAAAAGTGTGGAAGAGTATATTAAAAAAATATGTCCATTGTATGATGACCTGTACGATATATTTGGACGTCGCGTAAATGTGCAACCGCCGGCCATCTATCAATCGAGTGAGCCTACGTTATCATTGGAAACGATTGAAGTCGCTGTGTTGTCAGAAAGTGATGCTGAAACATCTTCACCAAGTCTACTAGAAAGCCCTTTGGCCAGTCCGTCTTTTGTGTTTTCATCTAATTCAGAACATGTAGCAAATCCGTCTGTTCCACCAGGTGTTTGCACGCAAAACATAACCTCCACGCCGCATGCAGCAAGACCGTCTATCGCATCAGGTGTTTGCACACCAAAAAGGAATTTAAAAAGACCTCATAACTCTAACCCATTTGCATTACTTTTTGAAATTCAAGCAAAAAAGGTTGATCTAGAATGGAAAAAACTAGAATTCGAAAAAGAAAAAGAGGAAAACAAGTTCGTGTTGCAGAAACTTCAACTGGAGAAAGAAGAAAGAATAGAAATGGAAAGGCTCAGATTGGAGCACGAAAGATTGAAAAGTCTAGATAAACCATAAGTTTCCGAAATATGTTGTAGCTTTCTGTAGCTCACTTATAGACTCGCTATCATAAAAATAGGCACACAATATTAAAGTAATTTTATTCGTAACATACATATATTTACTTATCCAGTTTTAATTATTTTCACGTGAAAAAATGTCAATATCCATATAAAATATTTTGTACACAATACCCCGCTTATATAAGGGTCATTCCATGCCAAATCGACAAATTTTTTACCTGACCCCCTTCGATTTCGCTAAAAATTTGCTAGAAAATTTGTCGATTTGGCATGGAATGACCCATAAATAAAAAAAATTTGAATGAACTGAGCACAGTATTACATATGTATGTTACTAATAAAATCATTTCAATCTTTGTACCTATTAATATGAGCAGAAGTGTATATTCTTAACCTCCTTGTATGAATAAAATGTTGTACAAACTAATGCTTGTTGTTTTTCATTACCTTATAATAGTGAAAATGATAAATTAAGAAACCAACGAAAATACCTGGTTTTCCATTCCGCGATGACCTCAACTCTGGACCTAACTGCTTCTGCTGAAGGAAAATATATCTACGGATAATCTTTTTAAGATTATCACAAAGCTACGAAATGAAGATTTTTTAAAAATTTGTTAACAAACTTGTCTTTGTGTTTTTCTTTTGATATATAAACCAGAACGGAAACGAAATAAATGTTAAAGAACGAAACCAGAACCTAAACCCAAAAAAAAGGCTAAATAAAACCAAAAAAAAAAAACGTTATTTTACAAAAATGCATGCACTTTGGAGGTCTTTAACTTGAAAATTTCTGTTGTAACCTATAAAAAACCAAACATATTCTTCTTAAGCATCTCAATCTACCAATGAAGACCCCTGTCAGTCTAACTCAACTTCGATCTGGATAAGTCACAATTTAAACTGATGCTTATCCAGACTCAACTTAATAAAAGTCCTACATCGGAAACTGTCGTCGTGATAGAAATCACCAATCAATTTATTTGGTAATATAAATTCATTTATTGATTGTTTGCATAACTTAGCATTTCGTAGATGGTTTGTCGCAGTGCTTCCCCTTCATTACTTCGAGTACCTGGTGATAACTCTCCAATATCGTATTCTGATTGCTCAAGTTCGTAATCGAAACGATCATCTTGTTGGAGTATAAGATTATGCAACAATACGCAGCAGAGAATCCATCTGTTAACTTTTTTCATGCCATTGGCATCTTTGATTTGAAGTCTCAAATGTTTCAAGCTGCCAAACCTTTCTTTCAACATGCCATAACAGTGTTCAATTCTAATCCTATAGCGGCTGAATATCTTGTTGAAAAAAATTCGTTGACTCTGTGTTAGCTCTCTTGAATTCTCTCTAAACGGTGTTATAACAGTGCGAGACAATTTATAGGCACTGTCACCAGCGATCCATTCAGCTCCTCCAAAAAATGTTTGGCCTTCATTTGACAATTCGCAATCATTATAAATACGCGCATCATGCACGCTTCCTGGATAGCCTAGCACCACATGTCTTATTTGAAGCCTATGATCACAAACGGCTTGCAGTTTAACGGAGTATTGATGCTTTCGTGAAAAGTAAGCTTCTGGGTCTTGTGAAGGTTTTTCCGCCAATGGAATTCCAGTACCATCGACGTATCCCAAGCAGTTCGGCAATTCATCCCAAGTCTCTGACACGAGCTTCTTACGTTCATCGGCATTTGGCCAATACAGATACCGATCTTTGTGCTTTAATAGCGCACTAAAAATTCTCTCAGTCAAATTCTGAGAAAAAGAAATATGAATTATAGATGTTTCTGAGACAAAATTTAACTAACTACTATTTATATCAGGAAACAACGGCGGGCACTGACCTGAATAACACCACCATCACTAACTCCAAACAAGCCAGCAATCTTGGAGAGCGCTGCACCTTCCCCGCTTGATCCTAAGCGGTATAATACGATTGCTAGTTGTGTTTCGACAGGGAATTGTTTGCAAGAACGGGAGTGGTTGAAGACCTCATCGTCCTTTATTAAATTTAAAATAACCTCAAAGGTTTTCCACTCTACGCGTGTGATCTTCTTGAGCCTACTCTCGTCAAGCTCCCATAACACGTCGTTTAAAAATGTCTTGCTCTTAGGTACACTATTTTGAATATATGGCACACAGTATCTGCATTCTTCTCCCATGGCCAAGACAAACAGAAGTTCTTCCAAAATTTCATCTTCTTTTCTTCCCTTCTCTTCTACTAGTAAAGATTAAATTTGACTCTTATCAAGTTGAATACAATTTAAATGCATACCTTCGTCCTCACAAAAAAAATCCAAAATCATTAAATCATTTAAAGCTGCAATTTCTAATAGTTTAAGCAGTTTTTGTTTTTCGCTTGTTTTCGGCATTTTCCAACTTTTACTTTAGACAAATAAACAGCTGACTTTTAAAAGATTTGCCATCACGTTTCGCTATTGGGCACTCATTTAACAATGGTGGCAACTGCGCAACTTTGCAATTATTGCATAAATGCGACATTAAATGAGTACCATTAGTATTTCGTCATTTACTTGCATTCTTCTAAAGTCTCTCAGTAGTCGTAGAAAAAAGATTCTTTTGACAAAATTGACATTTCAACAAGAATTTTTCATTCTGCATTAGGATTTATATTACAAAATATCGTATTTTTCAATAACGCGAATTTTTTGCAAACTTTAAAACTTATTCTGACGCGTAACGTCCCCAGCGCAAAAAGCCTTTCTTTTTCATTAAAGTTTAACGGGTGCTACAATATTTGTTATATTGGAAGCCTACACAAAAAATTGCGCTTTAATTTATATATCTTAAAAAGATTCCGCGAAAATACTTTTGTTTGGCAAAAAAAGATATCAAAAAATCTGTTACGCCCGCAACGGTAAGTGTGTGATAAGAAAAAATAATTATTATTGTGACTAAATTATTTCTATTTTATTTACAAAAAATATATATATGGACGCATTTGTAGATGGTTAACCCAAAAGACAAAACATCAGCAAAAAGGTCAAGCAAATGGCGCATTCGTCTAAGAGAAAATATGGAAAAATTTAAACAATTCCAGCAAAAAGAGGTATGAGAGCTGCTCGGACTGCCATTTCTAAAAAGTACAAAATAAAAATTTAAAGCTGCAACTTAGGTATATAAACATTTATTCACTCATCTTCTTAAAATCTTCTCATGCAAGCCACTTTTATCCTACTTTGTCAAAAACTGTGAAATAATTTTAAAATATGTATATTTTTACATGTATCATAAAAACATCTCCTAAATTTCTTATCATACAAACCATTTTTATCTAGCTTTTAGTCAAAAACCTTTAACTAATTTTAAAATATGTATATCATTATATGTATCAGAAAAAAATGTAACGTCCGCAACAAATATATGTAATGATAGCTTACAAAAAGCTTTTCCTATATCATTTTTGTCTTGGTTTTTAGGAACTCACTACTTTCATCTTTAATTTATCTTTAAAGATTTTGTATCTTTATACTGCGAAGTTCGCAGAAAATTGCCAATTTACTTAGGCGCGCTTTCACAATCTATACTTATGTTTAACTTAAGTTTTAGTTAGGAAAAATTTTAGCCAAGCATAACTTAAGTTTTTACTCAAGTTTACGTTTTACAATGCATACTTAAGTTTGGAAAATATTTAATGATAATGAAGGAATTTTTTAGTGAAAATCAATACAAATTTGTTATGACGAGTACCTGAAGACTTTTCAAAAGGTAATTTTATTTGAAAAGCTTATTTTTGACTGAGTAACATTGTAATTTCTTGAACTGAACTATGAATTAAATTATCTAAAAAAAAATTACATACGTCTTTTATTTGTTGGATATAAGCAAAAGTATTTTACCATCTCTAATGTTCAATCACATTTCGCCTTTATTCTATTTAACAATATAATATATACATATGTATTTTGCTTTCGTATAAAAATGTCATTTGAAGTTTGCTTGTTATATTTTCTTTTCCCGCCACTCTTGTAAAACTTTTCAACCATTAAACACGTGTTAAATATATCTCTCGAAATTGTAATTTCACAGAATAGACACACACTGATGGATTTTAATCTAAAGGATCTAGGCAGCTGAATATCATCAGGATTAGATATTCGGCATATCTATTAATTTCTACATTATTGTGGTGGGCAAACAATTAACTTTTTACATATTCGCAAAGTAGTTATTTATCAAAGACGTTCTTGTGGAGATGCTGGAAATTTGATCATCTCTAGAATGATTGTGAGGTACAGAGAGTACATTATTAGCCGCACTCTCTGAATCTTCCGATAGTTGCGGAGCTATCCACATCTCGAGTGTCACAGCAAATATTATGCAGTTGCTACAATAATGGCCTCCACCTTTTTTATGTCCATACGCAATCCAACTTTTAGTACATGAAACCGGCACTTCCAGACTCCATATGAGCACTCTACGCAGTTTCGTGTGCGAATTTGGGATTCATTAAATAAGTTTTCGCCAGTTTCAATCTGCGAGAGTAGTGTGATAACCCTATTCGTATTTTGGTACCCGCTGTCGGCGACAACAAGTCCGTTGCCCCTGCGGGTTAGGGGTTTAGAATATGCCCGAGGTAGGCATACCGGTCGTAAGAGGTGACTAATATACACAAAGGTAATGACGTGCAACTCGATGGTTGATCTACGGATATGATGCCTCTCACCTCTCATTACCCACCTTAGCCTTCCTTACGGAAGGAAGGGTGACATGACCTAGAAGGTTTCACTGGTCATAAATCGCTACCACGACAGTCGGGCAGTACTGCAAGGGAGTACCGGAGCGCACCGGGTCCAAATCCGGCCAAGGACTGTTAATTCGACAACACTCCCCAAAACCTTCGGGGAGTGTTTTTGTCGCTACCACAACAACAACAACAACAACAAGTCCGTTTTCAAACTCGCCAGATTCTAGGCGAAACTGAATTCTTGAGTTTCGAAATATCATTGAATCATGCATCGAGCACCAATATCTTGTATGCGAAGCTGACTGTCGCAAAGCGTTTGAACGTTAATGGAAAAAAGTCCTTTCCTATTCCGGAATAGTTCCGCATCTGCGCCGCCTAAAAAAAGTCTATCTATCTATGGCGCGATATACAACAGGTATATCATCATAAACCTCCTAAGAGATTTTTGCGCCAAGCTTCTCTTCCAATTTGTGGTGTGCCGATTTGAATTTTCCCTACAAATTGGTGGGACCTACAGTTTTTTGCCGACTCCGAACGGCATCTACAAAGGAGACGAATTTTTGCTGAGAAGCCTGTCATGGCAGAAATACACTCGGAGAGTTTGCCAAACCACTGCCGAGGGGCGACCCCGTTTTGAAAAACTTTTTTCAAATCACTTTTGATGTTACCTGTACCAGGGCTCGAACCATGGACCTTCGGTGTGGTAGGCCGGCAACACTACCTTCACACCACGGCGGCCGCCTAAAAAAAGTATTTCATATAAATCCTATCAACTTTTAAAATATTTTTTATATTCAAATTTACCAGGAGATAAAATCTGTATGTGTGAGCAATCAATAGCTGCAAATACTCTGGGAAATTTAGCCAATTTAAAAAATTTCTTTTGACACTCTTTCATATCCGCTCCTTTCGGATATTTTATGAAATTTTTCCCAAGAAGTACTAAGTGGTGTGAAGTTAATGTTATTGCCCTTGACGAAGTTGCTTTGGAGACCCCAAATAAGTCGCCAACAGTTTGCAGCATTCCTCCTGTTGCATAAAATCATAGTGTCAATAAAAGCATCTTCTCTGGACACAAAGCAAAATTCCTTAAACCAATAAGATAATTAATAATCCTTCAGAAATTATTGAGAAAGGTAAACACAAACCTGCCAGTTTCATGTTCTATATCATCTTTAATAAATCTGAGGACATTCCAAGCAGTTTGTTTGTTAACTTGAAAGCGGTCGCGGAAATCTTTTTCATCGTAAATAATAAATAATAATAAATTTCCTTCAATTTTCTCAACCAGATTTTCCAAATTGTATTTTGCAACATATAATCAGCTATTTATAAAGATAAGAACAACTTACGTCGTCAAAGTTGGAGACTTAAGTTCAACTTAAGTTCAGCTAAAAAGTTGTTGGTGAAACGCAAAATCTTAAAGTATACTTAAGTTCTCCTTAAAAATGTTTTGTGAAACCCGCCCTTAGTTACCTAAACACTACCTCTATTTTGAGTAACGTCCGCAACGCAGTTTTGTTGGCTAAAACAGCGCCATCATACTATGTTTGCGTAGGCAAGATACTTTTACCGACAGTAGGTCCCTACATACGCTTATATATAACAAATCGATTCCAGTTTTCACAATACTTCTTCCTTGAAATTCAATAAAATGGTTCGAACGTAACGTCCGCAACGCTAGGAAATGCCCATATAGACATCATGTGTATTAATAAAGATTTTTGTGGTTATTTCGTATAAATTGAGATTCGCTGAGTTGATTGGATGCAAGTTCGGGACCATTGCTGGATAGAATAAGGCTTTTGGCGGGATTCCTTCAATGTTTTCGGGATAGTTTTAGGAACTATTTTGTGACTTTTCCAGGGTGATTTCGGGGCATATGCTGAATTGTGTTGTGGGCTTTACCGGGACATTTCGGTATGGTTTTTGGGACTATTTTCGAATCATTAAGAGACTTTTTTGGATAAATTTCCCTGAAAAATCCGAAAATTATCCCTTCAAACTTTCCCAAAATCACCCTGAAAAACACCAAATAGTCCTCAAGTAGCCTTATTTTGAGCAACAATGATCCCGAAATTGAATCAAACAAACTCGGTGGATCTCAATTTATACAGAAATAACCAAAAAATTCTTTACTAATACGCACTATATCTACTATATGCACATACCGATATAAATTTGCTGAATCTCGGTGTGTTATTTTTCATTTTCAAAAGCTTGAATAAAAATTGAAATTTTACTTTTTAATCAAAATTTTTGAATAACCAATAGTATTTTACTCATCGCTCAAATTTTTTTTTATTAACAAGCAAAACTTAATTTTTTATTTTTTAATTCAAAATTTTTGTATTCAAAGTGACCTAACCCTGATACAAATGAAATAACTTTCCCCTTTGGTATTTACATTTTATTGCAATTATAAAAAACTCAGTTCAATTGTGCACAATTTGTTTGATTTTCTTTCTGCATTCCAACCATGGTTAAACCTTGTGCTTTAATAGCAGCCTTTGCTATTTTTACAATACGCGCTGAAGGATTACGAGAACCAGTGAGAATCGATAAGTTCTCTGCAATTGTAAAAAGAGAAGAGATATGGTAAAGTTAAAACTTTGTCACAGTTCTAAAATTTAACAAATATACATATACATATAAGTAGATTAGTATCCCTACAAAAAATTCAATCAATGTCAGTTTCGGTTTACTTTATAAAGGTTGAAAGGGATCATTTTGTTTGAGCATATCCTAGGAAAAGATGTCCTACAGAGAACTCGCCTTTGTTCCAGTGGGGGTGCGGTCGGATAATTTTACTTTCAAGTTTACGGAAATCTTTCAACTAAGCCTTTAAGGCAATAGTTTGGATCAATTGGAGCCCAGTCTAGACGAAAGCAATCGATCGTGAAAGAATAAGAAATAATGAAATCCAATTTTTCTGCAGCATAAAGAGGGATAGGATTTTATGGAAATTGCTTTTTTATGATAACAGATATGGTGATTTTGATTGACAATGATCACGAATTAGCTTCAGCTGATACCAGCTATACACATTTTTTTGCCTTTCTGAATGGTTTGTCCTCTTTCTAATTTTTAAAAGCAATAGCTTATTTGCGTTGCCTGTGCTTATGTCATAACATGATCCAATAATACAGGTCGTGTTAATAGACCAGCTGATTTTTACTTTTGGCTCGAATTTTAACATTACACTCATTTCTCAGTACGATTTTGACGTTAAACTCACAAATTACAAAAACAAAATACATGGGAAATTTTTGTGTGTTTTTATGTTTGTCGAGCTGCTACGGACCTGTTGTAGTTGGATCATATGTGATAACTGCACTGCCGTTTAATACTTTTTCAGTGTGTTGGTTTAATTTTTTTAGTACCAAGTGTGACCAGGTGATAGAAAAAAGAGGCTAAATCGGCAAAAAAAAAGAAAAGGCTGAAACTAAGAAAAAAAAGAAGATAAAATAAGTTAGAAATTTTTTTACTAAATCTATTTCAAATATTTTATTTTAGTTTAGACTATTTGTATATAAAGCTGCAGACATGACCTAAAAGAAATATTCTTGTTTTAACACATATCAGGCACATTTTCCTATAGTATGTATTTTTCTATAGTATGTAGTTCTTTGAAAAAATTCCTGGTCATGATAAAATACATCCGACGTTGTACCTTTCAAAGAATTATCAACTGAGAAAAATATATCTTTTATAAAGAGTTCATATTATCAGGTAGGCGATCGTTCAATAGGCTTATCAACTGCATTAAAATTAGTTGACAATTTTTACGAATAATTTTCAGCATTTCGTCATCAATACTACCTTCATTTGACTTTAATTGTATATGAAATATATGGTGTTGGGACCAAAAAGGTTTGCAGTGAAAAAAGGCTGAAAAAGCCACTAAGCTAAAACCAAAATTATGATGCTAAAGGACAAAAAAAGACTAAATCTAGCACACTGCTAGTAACGTGCGGTGTGACGACCACGAGAAACGGCATTTTATGTGAGCAGCACAGGAACACGCCAAGATTGTCAAGTTTTGCTCTTTGCAATTGATTGAGCGAATAATCATTTGCTTAACTTTTTTGGTTAATATAAAGAACCACAAATAAATTTTGTACTATTTGAGAAGACATTTCGTTTCCATATTGTTATTACTCTTCGTTGAATAGTCTTCGATACTAAAACAAGTTGGAGAAGTATTAAATATTTCTAGTGCTATTCAAAAACGGCTTGGAAATTTTTAATTTACTGCCGGTTTACAGCCAATGTATTATTAGCGACAGTGAGGAGTATTGATAAAATATTAAATGGCTATGAGAAAGCCCTAATACCTGATAATTATAAAGCTTACAATATTTCATATTTTAATTGGGCACCACTCAATGCAGGTCTAGTACATCTGAGGCAATAATCGAATGAAAATGCCACCTGAATACCTTGAGATGCATCTTGTTATACAATGGTACCACAAATATAGAGAGTAATGTTTTAAAGTTAAAAGCTCGATTGGAACATATGTTTTTTAAGTGTTTTCTTATAAATTAAAAAATAAGTCTCTTTATGAAAATAAATTAATTTTCAACTTATAATATTTTTTTTTGCTGACTTTTAATTGCCTTTTATTTATATTTATAGTGCTTTTGTCTGCCTATTGCTTCACATTGTTTTGCCTTTTTTACAGGTTTTTAGGTCCTAACAATCCTATCCCTGATCACAAACTAACAATTAATATGAAAGATGTCACTTACGTGTGTTTCCGTTTTCTGTTTCTTCGCAATTGAATACGACTGCATAGTTTTTGTAATCAGTAGCTATAACATAGTCATTGAATGTATTACCGAAAGCTATAAAATAAAAGAAATAGTAAATGTATTTCAGTTTTTAAGAAAAGTCATATAATATAAATGTAATGCGATGATAACCACAATTAGATTTCTTTTCTCTGAGCCACAGAACTTATAATGGACTAAGTCCGATTGGAATCATTTAATCTCCGAAACCAGTTGAGATATGGAGCTTATAACATAAACATACAGACAGACAGACGAAAACTCTAAAAACTGTTGAGCGATCAAAACTAGTTTGTTTCTATAGCATTCATAATCCATGTTTCAACGTTATAGGTGAGTTTATTTATCTATGCTTGTATCAAGCATTTTTAGGACCATAAGGCCTTATGACCTACAATATTTTGCTTCCAGAGCATTGATGAAATGAATGAGTCGATGTGATGGATGCAGATGTTGAAGAAGCTTATCTTTTTATGCCAATCCATGACGGGAAGGTTCGAGTTGTAAAACAAATCGTTCCCAGGGGCACAAGAACTAGTACCACAAGAGACTAGTATCGGGTTTATTCAACAACAACAATAATAGCAACACCAATAGCTCCTTCAGTACGAGCTGTGCACAGATATAAGCATAGTAGCAAATAAGATTCCCAGCCAGCTGCGTCATATTAAGCTAATTGGCAAAGAAGCTTCGGGCAGACACGTTCTCTTATCGACATCGCATGAGGGGAAAACAGGGGCGATGCCTTGGTCTCCTTTAGTGTTAGTTAAGAGCAACTGTAGCGAAATTAAAAAGAGGACAATACACTGTAAAAAAATAAAAAAGTGAAGGGTGATTAGCCCAAGGTTCTACCACCTGAGGCACAAATCATGTTTGATTTACTTACATCCAAAATTAATATTCACCAAAATCCTAGCATTTCCAATCAGGGTTCCGCTTCCTTCGATATCAATTTTTTGGTTGCTGTGAAGAGAAATGTGATTTATATAAAATACGTGGAAAATAATCAAATCTTATCTGTGTTAGCTGCAGATAATTGCAAACTCTGAACAAATCCAAGTCCTTCTAAATATTACTGTTACTTTTTTTTTTTCAAAACAGTGAATTGCTATCTCTCGGGCGTTACTGAATTTCACCTGGAGTTCTAGTTTCACTCTCATATCAAGTGGCAACGTAGCAGATAGCCCCGAATGTGACTTGTGAGCTGGACAGTCATGTATGCATGTAGTTCATTTCAATCTGGAGGCAAACGTTCTTCCAACGATATTTTACAGAAGAAGTGCTTTTTTATTTTTCAGGCGGAATTTTGCAATCGTCGTGGATTGGGGTGTCAAGTTCATCATCTCCCTAGGAACCAAGCAATGAGGAGAACTGAAGCTTGGAAATAGCATTGAGCATCGCCAGCTATCATTCATAGCAATAAAAATATAGAACAAATCATCAATAAGGGAATAAATCGTGTCACTTGTTTTACAAGGTGGCGCAAAAGTAAGCTTCCGATGTTCAGCATATCGGTTGTGGCACGTGCAGTGTGTGCTGTTGCACCGTCTTGTTGGAACCACATGTTTTCCAATCCCAATTCATCAAGTTGCGGCAAAAAGAACTCGTTGATCATTGCTCTGTAGCGCTCACCATTCGCAGTAACCGTTTGGCCCCGACCGATTATTGGTCAAATAAATAGTCAGCAATATTCCACGTTCTGGAGCAGTGTAGCGTAACATTGTTTATTAACGTGTATTTCGCATGTGTTTACTACACAAATGTCAAAACAGAACTGACTTTAGGGGCCAATCGCAAAATTTATAGCATTTTCTGATAGGAGGATTACTTTTGCGCCACCTTGTATAATAGATAGGTAGGTAAAATGGTTGCCACCCAGGTTGCCCAAGTAGCTTTAAGAAGCCGTTTGAATGCCATGAAAACTCGTCGAACCCACTAAAGTAGTACGGATATATGTATGTTAAAGAGTTGTTAATAAACTAAAGGATGTTTGGAATTCCTAAATCAGATTTCCTCTCCAGGTTCTGCAAAAAGGGGCTCCCAAAGCACTTTAAATGCATTTGCACAGGAAATGCTCAACGGTCTCTTTGGCGGTCACGTCCTTACAACTTCTGCAGTGGTCATGGTGCACCCAGTGACCTATGTAGACCGCTATAAGTTTGTAGGTGTCAACCCCGGACCTGCTAAGTATACTCCTTGTCCGCCTTGCGCTATAGGCTGGCCAGGTGGATCTTGCTATTGCACAATTAGGTAGTACTTTGAATGTTACCCATGGCTACTGCTAGGTGTACATTAATTTCTAAGCTAGTTGTTTCCTCATTTCCTTCTGATTAGCCCAGCTTATTGGTTCTCTCATTACCCTCAATGGGTAATTCAAGGTCGGTCAATGTAGCCAAAATTTGCTTGCATTCCAGCACCACATTCGAACTAGTAGGTGGCGTTGCTATTACCTTTACTGCTGCCTCGCTGTCAAAACTTTATTGCTGGTAGGCTGTTAGAATTTGAATTACTTTTTCGTGTTATTTTACAACATCCCAACTTGTTATTATTGTAAATTATTTCAAATATGAAACACTTACCTGCCATCTAAGCGTGAAGAAACCATCTTAAATTGTGTTGAACTGATCTTTGGGCCATAAATTGCCAACAAGCAATGACTACCCGTAACTAAAGAACCGGCATTATTTTCATATACCACCCAGCTACGAAGGTACTGAAAATAATGACAACATTTTTTATTTTATAGAAAATATTCGGTAGATGTTTCAGCATTTTATGACTACTTAAGCTTGATAAAGCGCTATGAGGACACCGAGTTCGTTCTCTTCTGGGATGACTGAAGTCATGTTAAACAGATAATAAGAAAGCTGTCGTCCTTTCTTTCACAAACACGAATTACGATTCTCACTTCCCGAGCCTAACTATTTAATTCTTGTAGTTATAGCTCAATCCTCGCTCATCGTAACAATCAATTGTATATAGCCCCATATATGTACGTAATACTGACTATAGTACCTTAGTCAGTTTACTTTCAAACAAGCAAAGAGACGGGCATGGTTAAATCGCCTTAGTCCACCGTATTGACTATTTTCGGTATGCTTCTTCTTCGCTTATTTACAAACATCGAAACAAAATTATTTTTATAAAAGTTTTGCAGAATATACCAAGTGGGATAATACGTTTATGTTACTCTTTGCGAGGAAATACAAACCATTTGCGACCAGCAATTAATTGCTGAACTATTTTCCAAGGACAGATTCAAGAACACAGTTGTGTTAAAAGCGGCAAATGGTGTTGGGCACAGGATCTAGCGGAAAGACAAATATTGGACAGTATGACTTCCTCAGAAGCTGCAAGGACATAGTTACAAGAGAGTCTCTGAGAACATTTGCACTAGCTAGAAAGTGTTTATAAGTTACCAAATTAACCGAAAAAATTTAATGAAACATTGACCTAATCAGCCGACTTTAGTGCTAAGTCTAAAATGATTACTCACCTTCGATAAATCAAAATTTGGCACTACTCTTACTTCAGGACATTTTCCGGTTCCATAGTATTGTCCTGCTACCGACTTTGTAGACGCCAGAAGAACAACAAGTGACAAGAAAGCGCTGAAAAGAAAGAAATTAAAATATGAAACATTCAAAAATTCATCGCTAATTATAGTGGCATCACAGGATGAAGTGAGCTATCTTTTTCTAGTTTTTTCTTTGTTCTGTCATTTGTGGCCCATGTGGCCTTTTGTATGACCTATATGGGAAATAGGGTACTCTCAGGTTATCCTTAGTACTAACTAGAGTTGTTTTTTGTAGTTCTATGAAAGTAGAAGTTCACTTCATTATAATTCCCTGAGTCCATTGAGTTACTTCTTTATGATTTTATTTCGATCACATTGTTGAATCATAAAGCAACCAATTAAACTAGTTCGCTTTGAAACTCACATCAACTAACTCTACGTTAATAATCATCCGTCATATCTGTTGTAACGAGTTTAGGTAGGACGAATTTGATTTATCACACAAATTTATTCATGGCCGGACTTTACATCGTCACATCGATGCTAAATATAATATTTTCTGCCTGCCAAAAAAACATTTGACTTGAAAACAGCAAACAAATAAGCAAACAGAAAAACTTATAAGTGCTCACAATTTTGGGTGCTATCTTACAAGCTACAAGTTCACATTTAAGGGAAATTTTAAATTTTGAAAGAAATTGATTGTGGTATTTTATTTATAAGTCGGTTATTGTATTGAATTTGTAAGTGCAATTTAAAAAAAACTGGTAAAATAAATAAAATTTTTTTGAAAATTGTTTAAAGCTACAATAAACGATATGTTAGCTTTTTCAGTTTTAATTTATTTGCAAGTACACTTCTTATAAACTTCAAGAACAAATTAATTTACTTTAAAAGTGAAATACAAATGTGAACAGAAAATCTGAGGAAAACTATTTGTCAGTTTATTTCCTTTTAGAAAAGATTTTACATGAGGATGACGACGAAAAAGCAAAAATCAGGGCTGCTTATATCCAAATATCATTAGTTTAATAATAATAATAATTCCCAACGGATTACCCACCATATCCCGCCCGACCGGCGCGAGGGGCGCATCCGAATTACGCGCGGATTATTCGTTCGTGCCGAGTCGTTGAAAGACTTTGGTTTGTTAATCGTCGAGATCTAAAACTGCTTAGCTACAGAGAAAACCTCATCAGCTAAGTAAAGTAGATATAGGATAGATTATACATTAAGACATAACTAGTTAACAGAATAAAATCAATGTTAAAAGTTAAAATAGAAGTCAAAGAATAAAAAACAATTAGTAGCTATGAATTTAGGATAGAAAGAATTGATTTTTTTATGCTGAAAAGCGAGTCTGAAATATCAAATCTACCAGAAAGAGAGTTATAATCTTGACACAAACAGCGAAAAGGCTCATTTAACTGAAAATTGGTTCGGCTATGTTTTAGGACTAGAGGTTTAAAATGCCTTGAAGGACGAGACGGTACATTGAAGTTCACTTCACTTAGAAGAAATGGGCTGGATAGTGAACCATTTAGCAATTTAATCATAAAAATAATTCCAAGCATTTCCCTCCGACTAGAAAGTGTGTGCAGATTTATGAGTTTTAAACGATTCGTATAGGGTGGCAGATTGTACAAGGGATCCCAATGAAAATCTCTTAAGGCAAATAGTAAAAATTGTTTTTGAACTGATTCAAGGCGATCTACATGAACCTGGTAACGCGGGTTCCAAATTATAGAAACATATTCAAGTATCGGTCTGACTAATGTAGTGAAGAGGGCTTTAGTTACATAAGGGTCGCTAAATTCTTTAGACTATCGTTCAACGAATGCTAGGACACCTCTAGCCTTATTGACTGTTGTGTTAATATGGCGGTTGAAACTGAGTTTATAGTCCATAGTAACCCCCAGGTCAACAAAATCATACACTTACTCAATACTATAATTTTTAATTGTATAGGAAGCCGGCTGAGAGATTGCACGCGAAAAGCCCATGTGTTTACATTTTTTAAGGTTAAGTGGCATATAATTTAAATCACACCAAGTAACTAGTGTATCTAGATCTGATTGTAGCTTATTTCTATCTTCAAATGACGCGAATGACATGAAAAGCTTTACGTCGTCGGCATACATTAACATTTTAGAAAATTTTATTATTGTAGAAATATCATTTATAAACAACAAGAACAGAATCGGGCCAAGATGGCTTCCTTGAGGAACCCCCGAAGAGACATAAATAACATCGGATAGTAAATTTTTAAACACTACTCTTTGTGTCCTGTCACTAAGGTAAGAAGAGATCCAGCGATTGAGACCCGGCTGGAAGCCCAACTGATCGAGTTTATGAATAAGTAATGAGTGACACACTTTGTCAAAAGCTTTGCTGAAATCCGTATAAATAACGTCGGTGTGCAGATTTTTTCTAAAGGCATTTGAGACATGACTGGTAAACTCAAGTAAATTCGTAACTGTGGACTTTCCCTTACTGAACCCGTGTTGGCAGTCAGCTATCAAAGTAGAGATCGGACCCGTAAGTTGATTTGTAACAATAGCTTCAAACAATTTTGGGATGGCAGAAAGCTTTGCGATGCCACGATAGTTCTCTATAGAAGACCTACTCCCGCTTTTATGCAGCGGTAGAAGAAACGATTCTTTCCACGCAGTTGGAAAAACACCACACTTTAGTGATAGATTGAACAAATTGGTAAGGGGTTGGTAAATATGGTTCGCATAGTTTTTCAAGAAACATGTAGGAATCCTATCAGGACCGTATTTAACAGATTCTTTTAAGGTTTTAAGGTAAACTAGCAGGACCCGTGCGCACCTCGCGCAAAAAAAAAAAAAACCAAAATGGTTTGAAACCTTTTGTTAGTCCAGGTCCAGGATTTTTCAAACCTTTTTCTCAAATTATAAAAAAAGATTTTCAGCTACACTTGTTGTGAGACCACAAAAAATGGTAATTCTATACGACAGCACGTAACTGCTAATATAGGTCCAAAAATCTCGGGAAAGGTATCAAACGACGCGTTTTGATCTCTGTATCAATAATCCGAAAGCGGAAATTAAATAATTTGTTTCAGTGAAAAGTTATTAGTAAAAAACCCAAAAATTGCCTAGGTCCGATCCCAAATAGGGGACTTGATCCAAGGTATTTATGTGCACAACACCTTTCTGCGTAGGCTTCAAAAAAATAACCTTAGCCGGTCCAACACCGGCTACGCGGTCCACAATATTTCTGCACAGAACACATTTCTGCACTTTTCGGTACACCCTAATCTGTGATTACAACAACCACATGAAAATGACAGAAAAATTTCAACGTTAATTGCAAATATTTCTGAACAGACATAAAATATCGAATTTCCGCTTTCGGATTTTTGATACGAAGGTTAAAACCCGTCGGTTGATACCTTTCCCGATATTTTTGGACCTATATTAGCAGTTACGTGCTGTCGTATAGAATTACCCAAAAAATTATACAAATATGCGCAAACAGCTATTTGAAATTCCACCACTTATATTACATTCACATTGAGCCATAAACTTGAGTTGATTGCCAACATCAATATGAATTAACTCAAAAAATGTCCCTTTAACTCGAGTTTATGACCCAGTGTGGACGCAGTCTTATTCACTTATTTTAGCAATGTTCAAGTGTAGATGGCGCGCTCGCCTTTAATTATTCACTGCACTGTTAAGTCTTACTATTCAACTGTAGATGTCGCGAGGCATATAAATGTCACAGTCACAATAGCGTTGCAGTACAAATTGATTTTTTTGTGCATTCGCAATCGTTTATTTTAAAGAATTTATTTTTATAAAATGCGCTTAAACAAAAGCACTCCGCTAATTAAAACATGGTTTTGCATGTAGAGCTAACCCCCCTTTAAAACGATACCTTATTTATTAATATTGGTTCCAAATGAGAGCAGAAAATTAGGAAATAACACAAAAAGACCTTACAGAAATAATATATATGATTAGAACATCTTTGGCGCATATAATTGGTGAATTAATTGAATTTGTCCCGTGTAGCTTATAAGGATAGTTTTGAAAGTTTGAATTGGTGACAGCAGAATAGTTAGAAGTGAAAAATTGAGCAAAAAAATTTGCGATATATTGATTATCGCTAGATATAATGTCTTGATATTTCATGGCTGAGGGAAACCCTGATACTTTTCGTGTAGAATTTACGAAACCATAGAATGACTTTGGATTGGGAATAATGTCTCTTTTGGTTTTAAAGATATAAGCTTTATAGCACTTTTTATTTAAATCTATGTACTTCTGACATAGACTGGAATACAGTAAGTAATGTTTATTTAATCCAGATTTCTTATATAAATTAAATGATCGCGTTTTCCTATTTTTAAGAGCCTTAAGCTCTTTAGTAAACCAAGCTTGCGTAGGATGATCATAAGTTAATTTCTTGTAGTTTGCTTTGGACTAGTTAAAATCAAAGCTACTACATGAGTAGCATTGAGTGCCTTGGCCATTAGTTATGGTTTCGTAGACTATTTCCATACAAGGATGGTAAAGGTCTTCTGGTAAAACCAACGGATCACAACGATTTACAGAAAATTGGTTTATATCATTAACATACACTAAATCTAAGACTTTCCCAAACTTGTTAGCGGTAACATTTATTTGATTAAGGCAAAGATCGGAAATTCCATCTAAAAATTCATTGTACCCCAGCTTGGACGGATTTGAAATAATGTTACCATCAGATATGTTCCACGATATATGAGGTAACTTAAAATCACCCAAAACAATAATTGAATCTGAAGCTTTAGTCATAAAGTTAACAGTTTTGAGCAGAGAGACATGTTGCATGTAGACTGAAAAATCTGACGCTGGAGGGATGTAGCAAACAAATAAGTACATAGAGACGTTGTCTAGTTGAAGGCGGATGCATTTGAACTCAATGAATTCGATTTTAGGAATATTAACCTCTTCTGAAGGGATGGAGGAATGAACGGCAAGTAGAACACCACCCCCGACTCTGTTCAAGCGATCATTTCTATATACTTGATATTCATTACAAAAAAACTCTGAATTGACTAAATAAGTTCAGAGTTATGACGAATTGTATTTTTATGGCGGGGTGCAATAAAGCCATAGGCACTAAAGCCATATTGATTAATATTACCCATGATCCAATAATACAGGTCGTGTTAATAGACCAGCTGATTTTTACTTTTGGCTTGAATTTTGACATTACACTCATTTCTCAGTACGATTTTGACGTTAAACTCAGAAATTACAAAAACAATACACATGGGCAATTTTTGAGTGTTTGTATGTTTGTCGAGCTGCTACGACCTGTTGTAGTTGGATCATGATCTGACCTTATTTCTCAACATACTAATCATCGGCCGCCGTGGTGTGAAGGTAGTGTCCATGGTTCGAGCCCTGGTACAGGTAACATCAAAAGTGATTTGAAAAAAGTTTTTCAAAAAACGGGGTCGCCCCTCGGCAGTGGTTTGGCAAACTCTCCGAGTGTATTTCTGCCATGACAGGCTTCTCAGCAAAAATTCGTCTCCTTTGTAGATGCCGTTCGGAGTCGGCAAAAAACTGTAGGTCCCACCAATTTGTAGGGAAAATTCAAATCGGCACACCACAAATTGGAAGAGAAGTTTGGCGCAAAAATCTCTTAGGAGGTTTATGATGATATACCTGTTGTATATCGCGCCATAGAGAGAGAGACTAATCAATATGGCATTATTTCCACTACGTGAAATATTTACCACAAGAGTACAGTCGCCCCTTTTTTGACACCAATGCACCCGTGGCCTACTATGATAGACCATTTTAAAAAAGCCAGAAATTTTTCAGCCAATTCACAGAAATACGCACGGTACTGACTTGACGACAAGTTTAACGCAGGGGGCTTTCCTTTAACTGCGCCGCTCTAACATACAAGGCTTTTAAGTTATCATCTAAAATATAACCGTGGTCTACTATATTAGGCCGCGCGTGCACGCTAGTGTTAATGTGAAATAAAGCCATAGAAGTTCAAGAAATAAAGCCATATAATCACATCGCACATAAAATCCGAAAGGGGTCACAAGTATAGTCCTATTAATTTGAGATTTATTAAAAAAAATCGCCGCAGTCGAAAATTTGGAACAAAAACAGCGTTATTTTTAATTCCAAACTTTCATTTTTATTATGTTATGAATTCAAAATATATAGTCCAATTAATTCCAAATTTTAATTTTTTATTATTATAAAAATTTTAAATATTTAGAGACGACGCTAGAGTAGTAACGCCGAAATAGGGATGGGAGCTGCGAGCCAAGGTGAAGAAACTTCAAAGAGGCAAAATTTACTTTTCGCATATTTTAAACTCATATCAAATAAATGTCAAATTAATAGGACTACAGCAGTCGTGTCTCAGGAAAATGCTGTTTTATTTATGCGATGTCATTGAGATGTCATGTGATACATAAATATCACACGTGATTCATCATTCTCAACATATTGAGAAATAAGGTCATATTAATCAATATGGCTTTATTGCCTATGGCCTTATTGCACCCCGCTAATTTTATATAGCCTGGGGGTATTGCACCGCCTACTTTTCTAAAACTATATATAGCCTATGCTGTAACCAGTGATCCAAAGGATATACTGTGAAAATTTCATAAAAGTCGGTTGAGTACTTTGGATGCCTATAAAGGACACGCACTCATTTTTATTTATAACATAAATAATTCAAGTCCTTTAAAAACTTTCGAAAACTACTTTAGAAAGGCTAACAGATTTTGTATGTACTCACATGGCAAAAAGTTGTTTCTGCATTTTTTATATATTTTTCTTGTATGGATCCTTAGAAGAAGTAGCTGAAGTGATAACACCCACCTTTCGATTTTAACACAAAAACTGAAAATCTTAAATTTTTTCGCGCTTTTTATAGTTTTTCTCGCTGTCTTTTGGTCAAACCCAAAAGCATATTAGACCGTTTAAAAAAAAAAAGATTTAATAAATGTTGATTATTTGCATCCTACCACACCGACAGCTCAGTAAAATAGCATTAATACTTGAGGAACAGGTTTTCTAAAAACAGGGCTTCGTAAAAAACATTTATTTTAAACAAAGTGTCGTCCCTGAAGGTGCTACAATTTGTCAGCGGAAGGTGGAGGAAAAATTTTAAATGAAAAGTATTTAATTTTAAACGATAATCATACTAGCCCATGGAAGCCTACTTTGGAGGTAGCATAAAAGTTGTATGTCAAACTGTAGGATCAAATTAGAAGTACACTTTGTTCGTCATTTTATGCCACTGCCTTCAATAAAAAAATAATCTGCTGTCCATAAAAGACGTGTCGATTTAGTGCAGTAACCCAACTAACCAAAGTCGTAACGCTTCGAAATAATGAACCAAAAAGAGTCCGTAATTTGAACTTGTTTCGAGTGTTATTTAGTACACATCATAAAAACCACTTTTTTTTAAAAAAATTATATGAATGATTTAGAGCATTTTCTGATCCTTTTTGTTATACGCGTAAAGTAAGAAAATAAACAATAGGAAAGTTTTTGAGTATGTTCTAAACTTTTTTATTGTGCCCAACAAAGCGTAAAGCTTTTTGTTTTTTGATTTTTTATAAACTGACGAAGGTCAAGAAAACTGCTTTTAAAATTAAACAAAGTTTGATGTTTTGATAAGTTCGTAATGAACAATGTACACTCTAGATGTACTTACTTATACAATTATTTTTACACAAAACTTGTAGATAAATAGAATTATTTTTTAATATTAAATAAATAGAACTGTATTAACCATTAAAAGCGTACTTTCTTCTAATAAGTTAAACGCAAATATAAGTCTGGGAAATAAATCAATAAAAGCATTCAATATGAATCCAAAAATCATTCAAAATGAAGAAAAAGAAGTGCCTAAGAAAAGTTAAAAAGGCTACAAAATGTTACACAAAAGCAATTAGTAAGAAGTTCCAAAAAGACTTCTAAGTAAATTTAAAATGAGTCATAAAACGCACCAAATTCATCGCATTCGGTGTAGTGTTGGACTCTGTTTTATGACACCTTTCAGGGTGCCCCCGTCGAACGATTTTTTGTTCCAGCTCCGAGAAATGTGCGTTTCATGGCTCCGAATAGAGTATTTTTTCCTACTTTTGGTTAGCTGGGAAGTTACACTTGGGAGCACAAGCTTTGTCACACATAGTCTCACACAGCCCGTCAAAAAGAACTTTGTATTGTAAATAATATCGCTTCCTTGAAAGATATGATATTTGGCAATATATCATTTTTCTCAGCAAGTTGCGCTCATGCTCAGGGCTCCTAAAGATTCCTAGAAGGTGGTATCACATTAGGACTCCTAAACCATAAAACGCTATATCAAATAAACCGAAAGGTCTCCGTACGTCCCCACACTGGCAATTATCAAAAAAAATAAAAATACTACAAAGTGCATCAGATAACGGTTAACATTTGATTTATTTAGGAGCAGACCCTGCAGACGTTGTCCTGCTTAAAATTTGAGTCGCCTACATTTACTAAAGTGTACTCTCTTCCCGCCCTACTTGGCGCTTTCCACTTATTTTTTCCTATATCCCAATTTTTCTTTCTGCTTTTGGGATGAGAAAACTCCTTTATCCTTCTTTACCCTCTTCATTTCCCTTTAACACCTCCTCTAATTCTTAAAATTTCTATTCCTACCCCACTTTTTCTCAATTTTCCTCTGCTGATATGTACATAGTTTCGAAGATATAGCGGTTTGGTATTGGTACCGCTTACTTTTTCCACGGTCTTTTTATGTACACGGCTAAAATTTTTAGCCTAAGTGTGAAACTTTTTTGGGCTTCATATAGTCCAAACCAAATTTGGTTTAAAATTCAAGTTATGTTTAAATTATGAGAATGTTTTTGTTATTGTGCTCTATCCGTAGTATTTGAGTAATATTTCTTAGGAGCTTTTTTCGAAGCTTTTACGAAATGCACGATGTGTAAATGTATGTGCGTGGTAATCACTGATTAAGGCCCGTTTATTCGATGTCTGGTTATGATAAACTTTACCACATGATAACCTAATCACGGCTTGCCTCAGAATGACATTTTCGTTTACCCAAACGTCTGATTTAGTTATCACGAATAAAAAGTGCCAGCTGCTCCAAGAACGAACCATTTTAGCGTACAAATTTCGATTGTGATATTTCTTTATATGAATATTATGCTATTATTCGATAATCAGACATTGAGTAATGGTTTTTGGGCCAACCTCTGATAAAGTCTTGACTAAGCGGTAAATCAGACATAAAGTAAACGGCCCTACGTGGTTTAAAAACGCGAGTCTGTTTTCATAGATAAAGGACTCACCAGACCTTCCTACTTTTTATTTAAGCCCTACGGCGTCCCAAAGCCATTAATGCGGACATAAAATCCCAGAGTTGGAAACTCGGCATCGAAATTTGACTATCACATATATATGTACTATTAGTCCTCCGATTGGCGGCCGCCGTGGTGTGAAGGTAGTGTTGCCGGCCTACCACACCGAAGGTCCATGGTTCGAGCCCTGGTACAGGTAACATCAAAAGTGATTTGAAAAAAGTTTTTCAAAACGGGGTCGCCCCTCGGCAGTGGTTTGGCAAACTCTCCGAGTGTATTTCTGCCATGACAGGCTTCTCAGCAAAAATTCGTCTCCTTTGTAGATGCCGTTCGGAGTCGGCAAAAAACTGTAGGTCCCACCAATTTGTAGGGAAAATTCAAATCGGCACACCACAAATTGGAAGAGAAGCTTGGCGCAAAAATCTCTTAGGAGGCTTATGATGATATACCTGTTGTATATCGCGCCATAGAGAGAGAGAGAGTCCTCCGATTTTTTAGATCGATACTGGAAACGAGTAACAGATCGATACCCAGCTGTATTAGCATACAATATAGTGTAGAACTGATTATATTTCCTAAACCATACTTCTATCTTTGTTAAAAATCAAGCACACTTTAATAAGACGAGTATTTAATTTTTAGTAAAATTACACTTACTTACTTCATTTCTTTTTGCCTTTGTTTTAACTCTTCACTTTACGAGGTGTGTTCAAAAAGTATCGCAAATTTTGTGTTTTTTCAAAAATTATTTATTTATTCATGAATATCTATTTTGTCCCCTTCAAAGTAATCCCCATGAGATATTATACACTTGTGCCAATGGTTTTTCCAATCTTCGAAGCACTTCAAAAAATATTTTTTTTGTATCTTGTTCAGCTCCTCCTTCGATGCCGTCTTTATCTCGTCAAGAGAAGCGTAACGTCGTCCTTTCATGGGCCTCTTCAGTTTCTATCTATCTATGGCGCGATATACAACAGGTATATCATCATAAACCTCCTAAGAGATTTTGCGCCAAGCTTCTCTTCCAATTTGTGGTGTGCCGATTTGAATTTTTCCCTACAAATTGGTGGGACCTGCAGTTTTTTGCCGACTCCGAACGGCATCTACAAAGGAGACGAATTTTTTGCTGAGAAGCCTGTCATGGCAGAAATACACTCGGAGAGTTTGCCAAACCACTGCCGAGGGGCGACCCCGTTTTTCAAAAACTTTTTTCAAATCACTTTTGATGTTACCTGTACCAGGGCTCGAACCATGGACCTTCGGTGGGGTAGGCCGGCAACACTACCTTCACACCACGGCGACCGCCTCTTCAGTTTAGGGAACAAGAAAAAGTCACAGGGGGCCAGATCTGGGGAATACGGTGGCTGCGGCATCATTAGTGTGTTGTTTTTGGCCAAAAAGTCGCGCACAAGCAACGATGCGTGAGCAGGGGCGTTATCGTGGTGCAAAAGCCAATTTTTGTTCTTCTTTGCACATCTTCTCGGCCTTCTGAGAACATTTTGTACCACCGATAAACGTTGCTTCGGTCCAAGGTAGCTTCTCCGTATGCCACAGTCAACATTCGGAATGCATCCGCGCACTTAATTTCGTTTTTCACACAAAATTTGATACAGGTTCTTTGATCCATTTTTTTGAATAGGTAAAAATCGAAGACGATCCAAAACACGTGCAAGCAAAGGAGCTGTCAACAATTAACTGAACATTCAAAATGGCCGAGCTTGTCGGCATAAGTGAGAGACATGAGTACCAACATAACGCCACAAAAAATTCGAAATTCGAATATACGTAACCAGCGAAAATTCAAAATTCGCGATACGTTTTGAACACACCTCGTATACAAAGATAATATATCGAGATTTTGGCAAAACGGTCTAATGTTAGCGAGTTTATAATCACTTGTGTGTCATTTTCGGCGGCGCATGTACTTAAGCAAATATTTTTTTCCATTGCACTCTTGCATTGTTGGTTTTAACTTTTCAAAGTTTGTTATTATTATACCTAGTATTGCTACACACACAAGGTATATTCATCGAGATATAATTGTCTTATATATATAAAAATGTTCAGGAGGAAAAGGAAATTGATTAAGCCATGTCCCTCCGTCCGTCTGTTAACACCATAACTTGAGTTAATTTTCAGATCTCAATGAAATTTGGGATTTAGGTTTCTTGGCATTCATCTCGAAATCGGATGATAGCCACGCCCACTTTTTATCTATAGAACTTTTTCAAAAATACAAAAAAAGTGATTATTCATTGCTTAATACACTTATAAGGATTAAATTTGGTGTGTACATTAATGTTAAGGCAGAAAATATATGCTTCAAGAAACTTTTGAAAATGGGAGTGCCACCGCCCACTTTTGAATAAGTCAAATTTAGAAATAATATTAATCATAAATCAAAAACCGTTCAAGATATCGAAAGGAAATTTAGCACTCACATTTATATTAATACAAGGTATGTTCCGGAAAGAAATGTTTAAATCGGTTAGGAACCACCCCCACTTTTATATGCAAGATTTTGAAAAGGATCATAGATACGTTCAATAGGCAATAACTTTGCGTACAAAAGCTTTATATCCTTTCTATTTCACTTTAAAAGTGTCCGTGAACGAGGAAAGTCGAAAAATATAAATTGTTGAAAATGGGCATGGCCCCGCCCCTTTTATAGTGGATTATTCCACAGAACTTTTTATGCCATAACTCCGGCAGAAATTGGTTTATCAGAACGATATTTGGCGAAAATTTTCAACATGTAAAGGAAAATTTTTGTTGTAAAAATGGGCGAAATCGGTGAACGGCCACTCCCAGGGTTTTAACATAGTTCTAAAAAATTTGTTTGTAAAATGTAAAGCGCGATATTTCTATAACCATGCAAACTGCATCAATATTTCTTGCACGCATAGTAAGCTTTTTAAGCAAAACTCGCCCGCAAAGAAAAAATGTGTGGATTTTCTGGAAGTAAGCGTGGCGCCGCCCACTTTTCAGCATACAAGCTCTGCTATTTTCAAAGGCTTGTAGTTTGAAAAAGATATTTCAGTCCAAATTGGGCAGCTGCTTTCCAATAGTATATTATTTTTCCTGGGACCGATCGGTATTGCAGTCGATATCTAAACACCATTTTTTGTTATTTTATATCCAAAAAGGGGTTGGGGTTACGAGACCTCCTATTGAGTATCATAACTGTAGCATAAACAAAGTTTTGACGTTTACAATTCACCATTATACAAATCAGGAATGGGTGTTTTCAAAAATTTCAGTGACGAGTGACGAAAATATCTCTACATATAATAATATTCTAAAAAAAAATCGATGTCTAATTTAAGAACAATCGATAGAAGGGATCATTGTTTGGCCAATAGAAGCCAAATCAACTGTTTTTAGAATTTTTGTCTGTCTGTCTGTATGTGGATGGAGCTTTTACCGTTGTATTACTAGTTGTATTAACTTGAAATTTAAAACATCATTTGTTCAGATAGGTAATTTCCTGGTGAAGCGTAACATAGGTCATGTGAAGGTCGCGGTAGCTTCTCCGCAAGCAAACGGTCAGGTCGAAAGAGTCAACCGAATACTTAAGGCGAGGCTAAGCAAACTGACTGAGTATACTGAGCACAGTGATTGGGTTACCAAACTCTCCCATGTTGAGTACGCCATCAACAACACTGTTCACAGAACAACTAGATATACGCCTAGCGAATTGCTGTTTGGCGCGAGCCAGCGTGGCTGCGTGGTGGATGAATTAACTGAGTTAAGTGGTCAAACGATAATCCTAGGGATCTAGATAATATGCGCGAAAGGGCTAAGGAGAAAATTGAAAAGTCGCAAGAATACAACCTTAAATATTTTCTCAAAAATAGTGTGCCAGCAAAACAATATTCGGTCGGTGACTTCGTAGTAATTAGACATGTTGACACATCGGTAGGAACAAACAAAAAGTTTATTCAGAAATATCGGGGCCCTTATATAATACACAAGTATTTGCCTAATGATCGTTACGTTATTAGGGACATTGAAAACTGTCAGTTAACGCATTTACCCTATGATGGTGTCGTCGAATCTACAAAACTTCGGAAGTGGGTTTCACCAATTCCAGAGAATGATCACTCTCTTCAGTCTTCATCGCAAATAGGTCACGCTGCTCCAACACCTAATTGTAAGTCTTGATTGAGGTCAATCAAATTAGTCAGGATGGCCGAGCTGTAAAGATTATATTATTCTGAAGTAACATGAGTTACCCCATGTTTTAGAATATTAAGATATATGAAGTACCCTGTTAGTAAAAAGCAACTCTGATGTATTATACTAAATCATACATAGTGCCCTGTGAAAAGCAACTCTGCGGCCGGATTGGACAGATGCGATAGAGGACGCAAATTAAGGAGCAATAAGAGAAATCAAGGAATTGCTGTGCAATCCTGTTTTCGAATAAAATTTAAATAAAGAAGTTTCATAGCATCAAATTAAATTTTTTTTGGCAACGAAAAAAAGTATTTCTCATCCATTACAGTTATCAAGCAACGTAAAAAATAAACGTTGACAAATAACTCTTATCCCCAAAAAATAAAATAAACGTTGACGCGTAACTCTTATTTGAAAAATAAATTTTTTTCTTCATCGAATAATTGTTATGAAGCAACGTTTATTCGATAAAACTTATAACTGTTATGTCTTTGAAAATAACGCATTTAGATACAGCAAAATTATACCCGTATGTGCATATGGGTGTTTCCTAGAAAAAGTCAACCAACGAGGAAATTTTAAAGTTGCTTAAATTATGAAATTAAATTGTTTCTAGAAGTGCTTAGTGTTTATATTATCTGATACAAAAGCAGGCATTAACATATTGCCTGCCTTTCATTGCAAAATTTATGAATTGCCATTTCCACTTTTCAAACTTAGTAATGGTACTCATTTAATGTCGCAAGTTTATTGCATTTGTTGCAAACGTCGCAATGTCGCAAAGTCGCAACTCATGTGTTCATTTTTCCATGCAATTTGTTTTGCGATATATTGGCAACTATGCGAGGCTGATTTGAGTGGCATTCATGGTAATTTGTCGCAAATAAAAATCAGCTGATTTGTCAAATTGTTTGCAGAAAAGCGCGCTTTTAATTTTTCTTTTTATAAAATGGAAGAAGTAAGTATATTTAACTTTATTATATATATATATTTACTATTTTTTCAATTACTAACGTGTGAGAAATATATATACATGCACGTGTTTACAGAAAAAACGTTCGCGCATAAATGGAAAATTCCGATGGACAGAGCAGCAGACCAAAGATTTGCTCGCAGTTGTAGCGGAAAACGTAAGGGCGAATCCGGAACAGTTTGAGGTAATATTATTACACTTTTCAATTAAAATATATCTAAACTTTTCTCAAATTACTTTAGAAACCAACAGCACAAAAATTTTATGAGCGAATAACGCAAAATGCACAAACCTTACAGACTATCAAATGGGACGTTATGCGCAGCAAAATGAGGCACCTCAAAACAAGTTTATCTTCAGCCTTGAAATGGAAGGGTGAAACAGGTGCAGGACTGCTGGAAAATGGAGATGTAAAAAGTGTGGAAGAGTATATTAAAAAAATATGTCCATTGTATGATGACCTGTACGATATATTTGGACGTCGCGTAAATGTGCAACCGCCGGCCATCTATCAATCGAGTGAGCCTACGTTATCATTGGAAACGATTGAAGTCGCTGTGTTGTCAGAAAGTGATGCTGAAACATCTTCACCAAGTCTACTAGAAAGCCCTTTGGCCAGTCCGTCTTTTGTGTTTTCATCTAATTCAGAACATGTAGCAAATCCGTCTGTTCCACCAGGTGTTTGCACGCAAAACATAACCTCCACGCCGCATGCAGCAAGACCGTCTATCGCATCAGGTGTTTGCACACCAAAAAGGAATTTAAAAAGACCTCATAACTCTAACCCATTTGCATTACTTTTTGAAATTCAAGCAAAAAAGGTTGATCTAGAATGGAAAAAACTAGAATTCGAAAAAGAAAAAGAGGAAAACAAGTTCGTGTTGCAGAAACTTCAACTGGAGAAAGAAGAAAGAATAGAAATGGAAAGGCTCAGATTGGAGCACGAAAGATTGAAAAGTCTAGATAAACCATAAGTTTCCGAAATATGTTGTAGCTTTCTGTAGCTCACTTATAGACTCGCTATCATAAAAATAGGCACACAATATTAAAGTAATTTTATTCGTAACATACATATATTTACTTATCCAGTTTTAATTATTTTCACGTGAAAAAATGTCAATATCCATATAAAATATTTTGTACACAATACCCCGCTTATATAAGGGTCATTCCATGCCAAATCGACAAATTTTTTACCTGACCCCCTTCGATTTCGCTAAAAATTTGCTAGAAAATTTGTCGATTTGGCATGGAATGACCCATAAATAAAAAAAATTTGAATGAACTGAGCACAGTATTACATATGTATGTTACTAATAAAATCATTTCAATCTTTGTACCTATTAATATGAGCAGAAGTGTATATTCTTAACCTCCTTGTATGAATAAAATGTTGTACAAACTAATGCTTGTTGTTTTTCATTACCTTATAATAGTGAAAATGATAAATTAAGAAACCAACGAAAATACCTGGTTTTCCATTCCGCGATGACCTCAACTCTGGACCTAACTGCTTCTGCTGAAGGAAAATATATCTACGGATAATCTTTTTAAGATTATCACAAAGCTACGAAATGAAGATTTTTTAAAAATTTGTTAACAAACTTGTCTTTGTGTTTTTCTTTTGATATATAAACCAGAACGGAAACGAAATAAATGTTAAAGAACGAAACCAGAACCTAAACCCAAAAAAAAGGCTAAATAAAACCAAAAAAAAAAAACGTTATTTTACAAAAATGCATGCACTTTGGAGGTCTTTAACTTGAAAATTTCTGTTGTAACCTATAAAAAACCAAACATATTCTTCTTAAGCATCTCAATCTACCAATGAAGACCCCTGTCAGTCTAACTCAACTTCGATCTGGATAAGTCACAATTTAAACTGATGCTTATCCAGACTCAACTTAATAAAAGTCCTACATCGGAAACTCTCGTCGTGATAGAAATCACCAATCAATTTATTTGGTAATATAAATTCATTTATTGATTGTTTGCATAACTTAGCATTTCGTAGATGGTTTGTCGCAGTGCTTCCCCTTCATTACTTCGAGTACCTGGTGATAACTCTCCATTATCGTATTCTGATTGCTCAAGTTCGTAATCGAAACGATCATCTTGTTGGAGTATAAGATTATGCAACAATACGCAGCAGAGAATCCATCTGTTAACTTTTTTCATGCCATTGGCATCTTTGATTTGAAGTCTCAAATGTTTCAAGCTGCCAAACCTTTCTTTCAACATGCCATAACAGTGTTCAATTCTAATCCTATAGCGGCTGAATATCTTGTTGAAAAAAATTCGTTGACTCTGTGTTAGCTCTCTTGAATTCTCTCTAAACGGTGTTATAACAGTGCGAGACAATTTATAGGCACTGTCACCAGCGATCCATTCAGCTCCTCCAAAAAATGTTTGGCCTTCATTTGACAATTCGCAATCATTATAAATACGCGCATCATGCACGCTTCCTGGATAGCCTAGCACCACATGTCTTATTTGAAGCCTATGATCACAAACGGCTTGCAGTTTAACGGAGTATTGATGCTTTCGTGAAAAGTAAGCTTCTGGGTCTTGTGAAGGTTTTTCCGCCAATGGAATTCCAGTACCATCGACGTATCCCAAGCAGTTCGGCAATTCATCCCAAGTCTCTGACACGAGCTTCTTACGTTCATCGGCATTTGGCCAATACAGATACCGATCTTTGTGCTTTAATAGCGCACTAAAAATTCTCTCAGTCAAATTCTGAGAAAAAGAAATATGAATTATAGATGTTTCTGAGACAAAATTTAACTAACTACTATTTATATCAGGAAACAACGGCGGGCACTGACCTGAATAACACCACCATCACTAACTCCAAACAAGCCAGCAATCTTGGAGAGCGCTGCACCTTCCCCGCTTGATCCTAAGCGGTATAATACGATTGCTAGTTGTGTTTCGACAGGGAATTGTTTGCAAGAACGGGAGTGGTTGAAGACCTCATCGTCCTTTATTAAATTTAAAATAACCTCAAAGGTTTTCCACTCTACGCGTGTGATCTTCTTGAGCCTACTCTCGTCAAGCTCCCATAACACGTCGTTTAAAAATGTCTTGCTCTTAGGTACACTATTTTGAATAAATGGCACACAGTATCTGCATTCTTCTCCCATGGCCAAGACAAACAGAAGTTCTTCCAAAATTTCATCTTCTTTTCTTCCCTTCTCTTCTACTAGTAAAGATTAAATTTGACTCTTATCAAGTTGAATACAATTTAAATGCATACCTTCGTCCTCACAAAAAAAATCCAAAATCATTAAATCATTTAAAGCTGCAATTTCTAATAGTTTAAGCAGTTTTTGTTTTTCGCTTGTTTTCGGCATTTTTCAACTTTTACTTTAGACAAATAAACAGCTGACTTTTAAAAGATTTGCCATCACGTTTCGCTATTGGGCACTCATTTAACAATGGTGGCAACTGCGCAACTTTGCAATTATTGCATAAATGCGACATTAAATGAGTACCATTAGTATTTCGTCATTTACTTGCATTCTTCTAAAGTCTCTCAGTAGTCGTAGAAAAAAGATTCTTTTGACAAAATTGACATTTCAACAAGAATTTTTCATTCTGCATTAGGATTTATATTACAAAATATCGTATTTTTCAATAACGCGAATTTTTTGCAAACTTTAAAACTTATTCTGACGCGTAACGTCCCCAGCGCAAAAAGCCTTTCTTTTTCATTAAAGTTTAACGGGTGCTACAATATTTGTTATATTGGAAGCCTACACAAAAAATTGCGCTTTAATTTATATATCTTAAAAAGATTCCGCGAAAATACTTTTGTTTGGCAAAAAAAGATATCAAAAAATCTGTTACGCCCGCAACGGTAAGTGTGTGATAAGAAAAAATAATTATTATTGTGACTAAATTATTTCTATTTTATTTACAAAAAATATATATATGGACGCATTTGTAGATGGTTAACCCAAAAGACAAAACATCAGCAAAAAGGTCAAGCAAATGGCGCATTCGTCTAAGAGAAAATATGGAAAAATTTAAACAATTCCAGCAAAAAGAGGTATGAGAGCTGCTCGGACTGCCATTTCTAAAAAGTACAAAATAAAAATTTAAAGCTGCAACTTAGGTATATAAACATTTATTCACTCATCTTCTTAAAATCTTCTCATGCAAGCCACTTTTATCCTACTTTGTCAAAAACTGTGAAATAATTTTAAAATATGTATATTTTTACATGTATCATAAAAACATCTCCTAAATTTCTTATCATACAAACCATTTTTATCTAGCTTTTAGTCAAAAACCTTTAACTAATTTTAAAATATGTATATCATTATATGTATCAGAAAAAAATGTAACGTCCGCAACGTAACGTCCGCAACAAATATATGTAATGATAGCTTACAAAAAGCTTTTCCTATATCATTTTTGTCTTGGTTTTTAGGAACTCACTACTTTCATCTTTAATTTATCTTTAAAGATTTTGTATCTTTATACTGCGAAGTTCGCAGAAAATTGCCAATTTACTTAGGCGCGCTTTCACAATCTATACTTATGTTTAACTTAAGTTTTAGTTAGGAAAAATTTTAGCCAAGCATAACTTAAGTTTTTACTCAAGTTTACGTTTTACAATGCATACTTAAGTTTGGAAAATATTTAATGATAATGAAGGAATTTTTTAGTGAAAATCAATACAAATTTGTTATGACGAGTACCTGAAGACTTTTCAAAAGGTAATTTTATTTGAAAAGCTTATTTTTGACTGAGTAACATTGTAATTTCTTGAACTGAACTATGAATTAAATTATCTAAAAAAAAATTACATACGTCTTTTATTTGTTGGATATAAGCAAAAGTATTTTACCATCTCTAATGTTCAATCACATTTCGCCTTTATTCTATTTAACAATATAATATATACATATGTATTTTGCTTTCGTATAAAAATGTCATTTGAAGTTTGCTTGTTATATTTTCTTTTCCCGCCACTCTTGTAAAACTTTTCAACCATTAAACACGTGTTAAATATATCTCTCGAAATTGTAATTTCACAGAATAGACACACACTGATGGATTTTAATCTAAAGGATCTAGGCAGCTGAATATCATCAGGATTAGATATTCGGCATATCTATTAATTTCTACATTATTGTGGTGGGCAAACAATTAACTTTTTACATATTCGCAAAGTAGTTATTTATCAAAGACGTTCTTGTGGAGATGCTGGAAATTTGATCATCTCTAGAATGATTGTGAGGTACAGAGAGTACATTATTAGCCGCACTCTCTGAATCTTCCGATAGTTGCGGAGCTATCCACATCTCGAGTGTCACAGCAAATATTATGCAGTTGCTACAATAATGGCCTCCACCTTTTTTATGTCCATACGCAATCCAACTTTTAGTACATGAAACCGGCACTTCCAGACTCCATATGAGCGCTCTACGCAGTTTCGTGTGCGAATTTGGGATTCATTAAATAAGTTTTCGCCAGTTTCAATCTGCGAGAGTAGTGTGATAACCCTATTCGTATTTTGGTACCCGCTGTCGGCGACAACAAGTCCGTTGCCCCTGCGGGTTAGGGGTTTAGAATATGCCCGAGGTAGGCATACCGGTCGTAAGAGGTGACTAATATGCACAAAGGTAATGACGTGCAACTCGATGGTTGATCTACGGATATGATGCCTCTCACCTCTCATTACCCACCTTAGCCTTCCTTACGGAAAGAAGGGTGACATGACCTAGAAGGTTTCACTGGTCATAAATCGCTACCACGACAGTCGGGCAGTACTGCAAGGGAGTACCGGAGCGTACCGGGTCCAAATCCGGCCAAGGACTGTTAATTCGACAACACTCCCCAAAACCTTCGGGGAGTGTTTTTGTCGCTACCACAACAACAACAACAACAACAAGTCCGTTTTCAAACTCGCCAGATTCTAGGCGAAACTGAATTCTTGAGTTTCGAAATATCATTGAATCATGCATCGAGCACCAATATCTTGTATGCGAAGCTGACTGTCGCAAAGCGTTTGAACGTTAATGGAAAAAAGTCCTTTCCTATTCCGGAATAGTTCCGCATCTGCGCCGCCTAAAAAAAGTCTATCTATCTATGGCGCGATATACAACAGGTATATCATCATAAACCTCCTAAGAGATTTTTGCGCCAAGCTTCTCTTCCAATTTGTGGTGTGCCGATTTGAATTTTCCCTACAAATTGGTGGGACCTACAGTTTTTTGCCGACTCCGAACGGCATCTACAAAGGAGACGAATTTTTGCTGAGAAGCCTGTCATGGCAGAAATACACTCGGAGAGTTTGCCAAACCACTGCCGAGGGGCGACCCCGTTTTGAAAAACTTTTTTCAAATCACTTTTGATGTTACCTGTACCAGGGCTCGAACCATGGACCTTCGGTGTGGTAGGCCGGCAACACTACCTTCACACCACGGCGGCCGCCTAAAAAAAGTATTTCATATAAATCCTATCAACTTTTAAAATATTTTTTATATTCAAATTTACCAGGAGATAAAATCTGTATGTGTGAGCAATCAATAGCTGCAAATACTCTGGGAAATTTAGCCAATTTAAAAAATTTCTTTTGACACTCTTTCATATCCGCTCCTTTCGGATATTTTATGAAATTTTTCCCAAGAAGTACTAAGTGGTGTGAAGTTAATGTTATTGCCCTTGACGAAGTTGCTTTGGAGACCCCAAATAAGTCGCCAACAGTTTGCAGCATTCCTCCTGTTGCATAAAATCATAGTGTCAATAAAAGCATCTTCTCTGGACACAAAGCAAAATTCCTTAAACCAATAAGATAATTAATAATCCTTCAGAAATTATTGAGAAAGGTAAACACAAACCTGCCAGTTTCATGTTCTATATCATCTTTAATAAATCTGAGGACATTCCAAGCAGTTTGTTTGTTAACTTGAAAGCGGTCGCGGAAATCTTTTTCATCGTAAATAATAAATAATAATAAATTTCCTTCAATTTTCTCAACCAGATTTTCCAAATTGTATTTTGCAACATATAATCAGCTATTTATAAAGATAAGAACAACTTACGTCGTCAAAGTTGGAGACTTAAGTTCAACTTAAGTTCAGCTAAAAAATTGTTGGTGAAACGCAAAATCTTAAAGTATACTTAAGTTCTCCTTAAAAATGTTTTGTGAAACCCGCCCTTAGTTACCTAAACACTACTTCTATTTTGAGTAACGTCCGCAACGCAGTTTTGTTGGCTAAAACAGCGCCATCATACTATGTTTGCGTAGGCAAGATACTTTTACCGACAGTAGGTCCCTAAATACGCTTATATATAACAAATCGATTCCAGTTTTCACAATACTTCTTCCTTGAAATTCAATAAAATGGTTCGAACGTAGGAAGGAGGGGTGACATGACCTAGAAGGTTCCACTGGTCATAAATCGCTACCACGACAGTCGGGCAGTACCGCAAGGGAGTACCGGAGCGTACCGGATTCATATCCGGCCAAGGACTGTCAGTTCGACAGCACTCCCCAAAACCTTCGGGGAGTGTTTTTGTCGTTACAACAACAACAACAACAACAACGTAACGTCCGCAACGCTAGGAAATGCCCATATAGACATCATGTGTATTAATAAAGATTTTTGTGGTTATTTCGTATAAATTGAGATTCGCTGAGTTGATTGGATGCAAGTTCGGGACCATTGCTGGATAGAATAAGGCTTTTGGCGGGATTCCTTCAATGTTTTCGGGATAGTTTTAGGAACTATTTTGTGACTTTTCCAGGGTGATTTCGGGGCATATGCTGAATTGTGTTGTGGGCTTTACCGGGACATTTCGGTATGGTTTTTGGGACTATTTTCGAATCATTAAAATACTTTTTTGGATAAATTTCCCTGAAAAATCCCAAAATGATCCCTTCAAACTTTCCCAAAATCACCCTGAAAAACACCAAATAGTCCTCAAGTAGCCTTATTTTGAGCAACAATGATCCCGAAATTGAATCAAACAAACTCGGTGGATCTCAATTTATACAGAAATAACCAAAAAATTCTTTACTAATACGCACTATATCTACTATATGCACATACCGATATAAATTTGCTGAATCTCGGTGTGTTATTTTTCATTTTCAAAAGCTGGAATAAAAATTGAAATTTTACTTTTTAATCAAAATTTTTGAATAACCAATAGTACATATTTTACTCATCGCTCAAATTTTTTTTATTAACAAGCAAAACTTAATTTTTTATTTTTTAATTCAAAATTTTTGTATTCAAAGTGACCTAACCCTGATACAAATGAAATAACTTTCCCCTTTGGTATTTACATTTTATTGCAATTATAAAAAACTCAGTTCAATTGTGCACAATTTGTTTGATTTTCTTTCTGCATTCCAACCATGGTTAAACCTTGTGCTTTTATAGCAGCCTTTGCTATTTTTACAATACGCGCTGATGGATTACGAGAACCAGTGAGAATCGATAAGTTCTCTGCAATTGTAAAAAGAGAAGAGATATGGTAAAGTTAAAACTTTGTCACAGTTCTAAAATTTAACAAATATACATATACGTATAAGTAGATTAGTATCCCTACAAAAAATTCAATCAATGTCAGTTTCGGTTTACTTTATAAAGGTTGAAAGGGATCATTTTGTTTGAGCATATCCTAGGAAAAGATGTCCTACCGAGAACTCGCCTTTGTTCCAGTGGGGGTGCGGTCGGATAATTTTACTTTCAAGTTTACGGAAATCTTTCAACTAAGCCTTTAAGGCAATAGTTTGGATCAATTGGAGCCCAGTCTAGACGAAAGCAATCGATCGTGAAAGAATAAGAAATAATGAAATCCAATTTTTCTGCAGCATAAAGAGGGATAGGATTTTATGGAAATTGCTTTTTTATGATAACAGATATGGTGATTTTGATTGACAATGATCACGAATTAGCTTCAGCTGATACCAGCTATACACATTTTTTTGCCTTTCTGAATGGTTTGTCCTCTTTCTAATTTTTAAAAGCAATAGCTTATTTGCGTTGCCTGTGCTTATGTGATAACATGATCCAATAATACAGGTCGTGTTAATAGACCAGCTGATTTTTACTTTTGGCTCGAATTTTAACATTACACTCATTTCTCAGTACGATTTTGACGTTAAACTCACAAATTACAAAAACAAAATACATGGGAAATTTTTGTGTGTTTTTATGTTTGTCGAGCTGCTACGGACCTGTTGTAGTTGGATCATATATGATAACTGCACTGCCGTTTAATACTTTTTCAGTGTGTTGGTTTAATTTTTTTAGTACCAAGTGTGACCAGGTGATAGAAAAAAGAGGCTAAATCGGCAAAAAAAAAGAAAAGGCTGAAACTAAGAAAAAGAAGAAGATAAAATAAGTTAGAAATTTTTTTACTAAATCTATTTCAAATATTTTATTTTAGTTTAGACTATTTGTATATAAAGCTGCAGACATGACCTAAAAGAAATATTCTTGTTTTAACACATATCAGGCACATTTTCCTATAGTATGTATTTTTCTATAGTATGTAGTTCTTTGAAAAAATTCCTGGTCATGATAAAATACATCCGGCTTTTCACCTTTCAAAGAATTATCAACTGAGAAAAATATATCTTTTATAAAGAGTTCATATTATCAGGTAGGCGATCGTGCAATAGGCTTATCAACTGCATTAAAATTAGTTGACAATTTTTACGAATAATTTTCAGCATTTCGTCATCAATACTACCTTCATTTAACTTTAATTGTATATGAAATATATGGTGTTGGGACCAAAAAGGTTTGCAGTGAAAAAAGGCTGAAAAAAGCCACTAAGCTAAAACCAAAATTATGATGCTAAAGGACAAAAAAAGACTAAATCTAGCACACTGCTAGTAACGTGCTGTGTGACGAGCACGAGAAACGGCATTTTATGTGAGCAGCACAGGAACACACCAAGATTGTCAAGTTTTGCTCTTTGCAATTGATTTAGCGAATAATCATTTGCTTAACTTTTTTGGTTAATATAAAGAACCGCAAATAAATTTTGTACTATTTGAGAAGACATTTCGTTTCCATATTGTTATTACTCTTCGTTGAATAGTGTTCGATACTAAAACAAGTTGGAGAAGTATTAAATATTTCTAGTGCTATTCAAAAACGGCTTGGAAATTTTTAATTTACTGCCGGTTTACAGCCAATGTATTATTAGCGACAGTGAGGAGTATTGATAAAATATTAAATGGCTATGAGAAAGCCCTAATACCTGATAATTATAAAGCTTACAATATTTCATATTTTAATTGGGCACCACTCAATGCAGGTCTAGTACATCTGAGGCAATAATCGAATGAAAATGCCACCTGAATACCTTGAGATGCATCTTGTTATACAATGGTACCACAAATATAGAGAGTAATGTTTTAAAGTTAAAAGCTCGATTGGAACATATGTTTTTTAAGTGATTTCTTATAAATTAAAAAATAAGTCTCTTTATGAAAATAAATTAATTTTCAACTTATAATATTTTTTTTTGCTGCCTTTTAATTGCCTTTTATTTATATTTATAGTGCTTTTGTCTGCCTATTGCTTCACATTGTTTTGCCTTTTTTACAGGTTTTTAGGTCCTAACAATCCTATCCCTGATCACAAACTAACAATTAATATGAAAGATGTCACTTACGTGTGTTTCCGTTTTCTGTTTCTTCGCAATTGAATACGACTGCATAGTTTTTGTAATCAGTAGCTATAACATAGTCATTGAATGTATTACCGAAAGCTATAAAATAAAAGAAATAGTAAATGTATTTCAGTTTTTAAGAAAAGTCATATAATATAAATGTAATGCGATGATAACCACAATTAGATTTCTTTTCTCTGAGCCACAGAACTTATAATGGACTAAGTCCGATTGGAATCATTTAATCTCCGAAACCAGTTGAGATATGGAGCTTATAACATAAACATACAGACAGACAGACGAAAACTCTAAAAACTGTTGAGCGATCAAAACTAGTTTGTTTCTATAGCATTCATAATCCATGTTTCAACGTTATAGGTGAGTTTATTTATCTATGCTTGTATCAAGCATTTTTAGGACCATAAGGCCTTATGACCTACAATATTTTGCTTCCAGAGCATTGATGAAATGAATGAGTCGATGTGATGGATGCAGATGTTGAAGAAGCTTATCTTTTTATGACAATCCATGACGGGAAGGTTCGAGTTGTAAAACAAATCGTTCCCAGGGGCACAAGAACTAGTACCACAAGATACTAGTATCGGGTTTATTCAACAACAACAATAATAGCAACACCAATAGCTCCTTCAGTACGAGCTGTGCACAGATATAAGCATAGTAGCAAATAAGATTCCCAGCCAGCTGCGTCATATTAAGCTAATTGGCAAAGAAGCTTCGGGCAGACACGTTCTCTTATCGACATCGCATGAGGGGAAAACAGGGGCGATGCCTTGGTCTCCTTTAGTGTTAGTTAAGAGCAACTGTAGCGAAATTAAAAAGAGGACAATACACTGTAAAAAAATAAAAAAGTGAAGGGTGATTAGCCCAAGGTTCTACCACCTGAGGCACAAATCATGTTTGATTTACTTACATCCAAAATTAATATTCACCAAAATCCTAGCATTTCCAATCAGGGTTCCGCTTCCTTCGATATCAATTTTTTGGTTGCTGTGAAGAGAAATGTGATTTATATAAAATACGTGGAAAATAATCAAATCTTATTTGTGTTAGTTGTAGATAATTGCAAACTCTGAACAAATCCAAGTCCTTCTAAATATTACTGTTACTTTTTTTTTTTCAAAACAGTGAATTGCTATCTCTCGGGCGTTACTGAATTTCACCTGGAGTTCTAGTTTCACTCTCATATCAAGTGGCAACGTAGCAGATAGCCCCGAATGTGACTTGTGAGCTGGACAGTCATGTATGCATGTAGTTCATTTCAATCTGGAGGCAAACGTTCTTCCAACGATATTTTACAGAAGAAGTGCTTTTTTATTTTTCAGGCGGAATTTTGCAATCGTCGTGGATTGGGGTGTCAAGTTCATCATCTCCCTAGGAACCAAGCAATGAGGAGAACTGAAGCTTGGAAATAGCATTGAGCATCGCCAGCTATCATTCATAGCAATAAAAATATAAAACAAATCATCAATAAGGGAATAAATCGTGTCACTTGTTTTACAAGGTGGCGCAAAAGTAAGCTTCCGATGTTCAGCATATCGGTTGTGGCACGTGCAGTGTGTGCTGTTGCACCGTCTTGTTGGAACCACATGTTTTCCAATCCCAATTCATCAAGTTGCGGCAAAAAGAACTCGTTGATCATTGCTCTGTAGCGCTCACCATTCGCAGTAACCGTTTGGCCCCGACCGATTATTGTTCAAATAAATAGTCAGCAATATTCCACGTTCTGGAGCAGTGTAGCGTAACATTGTTTATTAACGTGTATTTCGCATGTGTTTACTACACAAATGTCAAAACAGAACTGACTTTAGGGGCCAATCGCAAAATTTATAGCATTTTCTGATAGGAGGATTACTTTTGCGCCACCTTGTATAATAGATAGGTAGGTAAAATGGTTGCCACCCAGGTTGCCCAAGTAGCTTTAAGAAGCCGTTTGAATGCCATGAAAACTCGTCGAACCCACTAAAGTAGTACGGATATATGTATGTTAAAGAGTTGTTAATAAACTAAAGGATGTTTGGAATTCCTAAATCAGATTTCCTCTCCAGGTTCTGCAAAAAGGGGCTCCCAAAGCACTTTAAATGCATTTGCACAGGAAATGCTCAACGGTCTCTTTGGCGGTCACGTCCTTACAACTTCTGCAGTGGTCATGGTGCACCCAGTGACCTATGTAGACCGCTATAAGTTTGTAGGTGTCAACCCCGGACCTGCTAAGTATACTCCTTGTCCGCCTTGCGCTATAGGCTGGCCAGGTGGATCTTGCTATTGCACAATTAGGTAGTACTTTGAATGTTACCCATGGCTACTGCTAGGTGTACATTAATTTCTAAGCTAGTTGTTTCCTCATTTCCTTCTGATTAGCCCAGCTTATTGGTTCTCTCATTACCCTCAATGGGTAATTCAAGGTCGGTCAATGTAGCCAAAATTTGCTTGCATTCCAGCACCACATTCGAACTAGTAGGTGGCGTTGCTATTACCTTTACTGCTGCCTCGCTGTCAAAACTTTATTGCTGGTAGGCTGTTAGAATTTGAATTACTTTTTCGTGTTATTTTACAACATCCCAACTTGTTATTATTGTAAATTATTTCAAATATGAAACACTTACCTGCCATCTAAGCGTGAAGAAACCATCTTAAATTGTGTTGAACTGATCTTTGGGCCATAAATTGCCAACAAGCAATGACTACCCGTAACTAAAGAACCGGCATTATTTTCATATACCACCCAGCTACGAAGGTACTGAAAATAATGACAACATTTTTTATTTTATAGAAAATATTCGGTAGATGTTTCAGCATTTTATGACTACTTAAGCTTGATAAAGCGCTATGAGGACACCGAGTTCGTTCTCTTCTGGGATGACTGAAGTCATGTTAAACAGATAATAAGAAAGCTGTCGTCCTTTCTTTCACAAACACGAATTACGATTCTCACTTCCCGAGCCTAACTATTTAATTCTTGTAGTTATAGCTCAATCCTCGCTCATCGTAACAATCAATTGTATATAGCCCCATATATGTACGTAATACTGACTATAGTACCTTAGTCAGTTTACTTTCAAACAAGCAAAGAGACGGGCATGGTTAAATCGCCTTAGTCCACCGTATTGACTATTTTCGGTATGCTTCTTCTTCGCTTATTTACAAACATCGAAACAAAATTATTTTTATAAAAGTTTTGCAGAATATACCAAGTGGGATAATACGTTTATGTTACTCTTTGCGAGGAAATACAAACCATTTGCGACCAGCAATTAATTGCTGAACTATTTTCCAAGGACAGATTCAAGAACACAGTTGTGTTAAAAGCGGCAAATGGTGTTGGGCACAGGATCTAGCGGAAAGACAAATATTGGACAGTATGACTTCCTCAGAAGCTGCAAGGACATAGTTCCAAGAGAGTCTCTGAGAACATTTGCACTAGCTAGAAAGTGTTTATAAGTTACCAAATTAACCGAAAAAATTTATCGAAACATTGACCTAATCAGCCGACTTTAGTGTATGTGTTCGTGTCTAAAATGATTACTCACCTTCGATAAATCGAAATTTGGCACTACTTTTACTTCAGGACATTTCCCGGTTCCATAGTATTGTCCTGCTACCGACTTTGTAGACGCCAGAAAAACAACAAGTGACAAGGAAGCTCTGAAAAGAAAGAAATTAAAATATGAAACATTTAAAAATTCATTGCTAATTATAGTGGCATCACAGGATGAAGTGAGCTATCTTTTTCTAGTTTTTTCTTTGTTCTGTCGTTTAGCTTCCTTAAAATTAGTATACAATGTTGTCCTTGAAAAAATTTGGCTTTTTGTATGACCTATATGGGAAATATGGTACTCTCAGGTTATACTTAGTACTAGAGTTGTTTTTTGTAGTTGTATGAAAGTAGAAGTTCACTTCATTATAATTCCCTGAATCCATTGAGCTACTTCTTTATGATTTTATTTCGATCACATTGTTGAATCATAAAGCAACCAATTAAACTAGTTCGCTTTGAAACTCACATCAACTAACTCTACGTTAATAATCATCCGTCATATCTGTTGTAACGAGTTTAGGTAGGACGAATTTGATTTATCACACAAATTTATTCATGGCCGGACTTTACATCGTCACATCGATGCTAAATATAATATTTTCTGCCTGCCAAAAAAACATTTGACTTGAAAACAGCAAACAAATAAGCAAACAGAAAAACTTATAAGTGCTCACAATTTTGGGTGCTATCTTACAAGCTACAAGTTCACATTTAAGGGAAATTTTAAATTTTGAAAGAAATTCATTGTGGTATTTTATTTATAAGTCGGTTATTGTATTGAATTTGTAAGTGCAATTTAAAAAAACTGGTAAAATAAATAAAATTTTTTTGAAAATTGTTTAAAGCAAACTTGCTACAATAAACGATATGTTAGCTTTTTCAGTTTTAATTTATTTGCAAGTACACTTCTTATAAACTTCAAGAACAAATTAATTTACTTTAAAAGTGAAATACAAATGTGAACAGAAAATCTGAGGAAAACTATTTGTCAGTTTATTTCCTTTTAGAAAAGATTTTACATGAGGATGACGACGAAAAAGCAAAAATCAGGGATGCTTATATCCAAATATCATTAGTTTAATAATAATAATAATTCCCAACGGATTACCCACCATATCCCGCCCGACCGGCGCGAGGGGCGCATCCGCATAACGCGCGGATTATTCGTTCGTGCCGAGTCGTTGAAAGACTTTGGTTTGTTAATCGTCGAGATCTAAAACTGCTCAGCTACAGAGAAAACCTCATCAGCTAAGTAAAGTAGATATAGGATAGATTATACATTAAGACATAACTAGTTAACAGAATAAAATCAATGTTAAAAGTTAAAATAGAAGTCAAAGAATAAAAAACAATTAGTAGCTATGAATTTAGGATAGAAAGAATTGATTTTTTTATGCTGAAAAGGGAGTCTGAAATATCAAATCTACCAGAAAGAGAGTTATAATCTTGACACAAACAGCGAAAAGGCTCATTTAACTGAAAATTGGTTCGGCTATGTTTTAGGACTAGAGGTTTAAAATGCCTTGAAGGACGAGACGGTACATTGAAGTTCACTTCACTTAGAAGAAATGGGCTGGATAGTGAACCATTTAGCAATTTAATCATAAAAATAATTCCAAGCATTTCCCTCCGACTAGAAAGTGTGTGCAGATTTATGAGTTTTAAACGATTCGTATAGGGTGGCAGATTGTACAAGGGATCCCAAAGAAAATCTCTTAAGGCAAATAGTAAAAATTGTTTTTGAACTGATTCAAGGCGATCTACATGAACCTGGTAACGCGGGTTCCAAATTATAGAAACATATTCAAGTATCGGTCTGACTAATGTAGTGAAGAGGGCTTTAGTTACATAAGGGTCGCTAAATTCTTTAGACTATCGTTCAACGAATGCTAGGACACCTCTAGCCTTATTGACTGTTGTGTTAATATGGCGGTTGAAACTGAGTTTATAGTCCATAGTAACCCCCAGGTCAACAAAATCATACACTTACTCAATACTATAATTTTTAATTGTATAGGAAGCCGGCTGAGAGATTCCACGCGAAAAGCCCATGTGTTTACATTTTTTAAGGTTAAGTGGCATATAATTTAAATCACACCAAGTAACTAGTGTATCTAGATCTGATTGTAGCTTATTTCTATCTTCAAATGACGCGAATGACATGAAAAGCTTTACGTCGTCGGCATACATTAACATTTTAGAAAATTTTATTATTGTAGAAATATCATTTATAAACAACAAGAACAGAATCGGGCCAAGATGGCTTCCTTGAGGAACCCCCGAAGAGACATAAATGACATCGGATACTAAATTTTTAAACATTACTCTTTGTGTCCTGTCACTAAGGTAAGAAGAGATCCAGCGATTGAGACCCGGCTGGAAGCCCAACTGATCGAGTTTATGAATAAGTAATGAGTGACACACTTTGTCAAAAGCTTTGCTGAAATCCGTATAAATAACGTCGGTGTGCAGATTTTTTCTAAAGGCATTTGAGACATGACTGGTCAACTCAAGTAAATTCGTAACTGTGGACTTTCCCTTACTGAACCCGTGTTGGCAGTCAGCTATCAAAGTAGAGATCGGACCAGTAAGTTGATTTGTAACAATAGCTTCAAACAATTTTGGGATGGCAGAAAGCTTTGCGATGCCACGATAGTTCTCTATAGAAGACCTACTCCCGCTTTTATGCAGCGGTAGAAGAAACGATTCTTTCCACGCAGTTGGAAAAACACCACACTTTAGTGATAGATTGAACAAATTGGTAAGGGGTTGGTAAATATGGTTCGCACAGTTTTTCAAGAAACATGTAGGAATCCTATCAGGACCGTATTTAACAGATTCTTTTAAGGTTTTAAGGTAAACTAGCAGGACCCGTGCGCACCTCGCGCAAAAAAAAAAAAAAAACCAAAATGGTTTGAAACCTTTTGTTAGTCCAGGTCCAGGATTTTTCAAATCTTTTTCTCAAATTATAAAAAAAGATTTTCAGCTACACTTGTTGTGAGACCACAAAAAATGGTAATTCTATACGACAGCACGTAACTGCTAATATAGGTCCAAAAATCTCGGGAAAGGTATCAAACGACGCGTTTTGATCTCTGTATCAATAATCCGAAAGCGGAAATTAAATAATTTGTTTCAGTGAAAAGTTATTAGTAAAAAACCCAAAAATTGCCTAGGTCCGATCCCAAATAGGGGACTTGATCCAAGGTATTTATGTGCACAACACCTTTCTGCGTAGGCTTCAAAAAAATAACCTTAGCCGGTCCAACACCGGCTACGCGGTCCACAATATTTCTGCACAGAACACATTTCTGCACTTTTCGGTACACCCTAATCTGTGATTACAACAACCACATGAAAATGACAGAAAAATTTCAACGTTAATTGCAAATATTTCTGAACAGACATAAAATATCGAATTTCCGCTTTCGGATTTTTGATACGAAGGTTAAAACCCGTCGGTTGATACCTTTCCCGATATTTTTGGACCTATATTAGCAGTTACGTGCTGTCGTATAGAATTACCCAAAAAATTATACAAATATGCGCAAACAGCTATTTGAAATTCCACCACTTATATTACATTCACATTGAGCCATAAACTTGAGTTGATTGCCAACATCAATATGAATTAACTCAAAAAATGTCCCTTTAACTCGAGTTTATGACCCAGTGTGGACGCAGTCTTATTCACTTATTTTAGCAATGTTCAAGTGTAGATGGCGCGCTCGCCTTTAATTATTCACTGCACTGTTAAGTCTTACTATTCAACTGTAGATGTCGCGAGGCATATAAATGTCACAGTCACAATAGCGTTGCAGTACAAATTGATTTTTTTGTGCATTCACAATCGTTTATTTTAAAGAATTTATTTTTATAAAATGCGCTTAAACAAAAGCACTCCGCTGATTAAAACATGGTTTCGCATGTAGAGCTAACCCCCACCTTTAAAACGATACCTTATTTATTAATATTGGTTCCAAATGAGAGCAGAAAATTAGGAAATAACACAAAAAGACCTTACAGAAATAATATATATGATTAGAACATCTTTGGCGCATATAATTGGTGAATTAATTGAATTTGTCCCGTGTAGCTTATAAGGATAGTTTTGAAAGTTTGAATTGGTGACAGCAGAATAGTTAGAAGTGAAAAATTGAGCAAAAAAATTTGCGATATATTGATTATCGCTAGATATAATGTCTTGATATTTCATGGCTGAGGGAAACCCTGATACTTTGCGTGTAGAATTTACGAAACCATAGAATGACTTTGGATTGGGAATAATGTCTCTTTTGGTTTTAAAGATATAAGCTTTATAGCACTTTTTATTTAAATCTATGTACTTCTGACGTAGACTGGAATACAGTAAGTAATATTTATTTAATCCAGATTTCTTATATAAATTAAATGATCGCGTTTTCCTATTTTTAAGAGCCTTAAGCTCTTTAGTAAACCAAGCTTGCGTAGGATGATCATAAGTTAATTTCTTGTAGTTTGCTTTGGACTAGTTAAAATCAAAGCTACTACATGAGTAGCATTGAGTGCCTTGGCCATTAGTTATGGTTTCGTAGACTATTTCCATACAAGGATGGTAAAGGTCTTCTGGTAAAACCAACGGATCACAACGATTTACAGAAAATTGGTTTATATCATTAACATACACTAAATCTAAGACTTTCCCAAACTTGTTAGCGGTAACATTTATTTGATTAAGGCAAAGATCGGAAATTCCATCTAAAAATTCATTGTACCCCAGCTTGGACGGATTTGAAATAATGTTACCATCAGATATGTTCCACGATATATGAGGTAACTTAAAATCACCCAAAACAATAATTGAATCTGAAGCTTTAGTCATAAAGTTAACAGTTTTGAGCAGAGAGACATGTTGCATGTAGACTGAAAAATCTGACGCTGGAGGGATGTAGCAAACATATAAGTACGTAGAGACGTTGTCTAGTTGAAGGCGGATGCATTTGAACTCAATGAAATCGATTTTAGGAATATTAACCTCTTCTGAAGGGATGGAGGAATGAACGGCAAGTAGAACACCACCCCCGACTCTGTTCAAGCGATCATTTCTATATTGATTAATATTACCCATGATCCAATAATACAGGTCGTGTTAATAGACCAGCTGATTTTTACTTTTGGCTTGAATTTTGACATTACACTCATTTCTCAGTACGATTTTGACGTTAAACTCAGAAATTACAAAAACAATACACATGGGCAATTTTTGAGTGTTTGTATGTTTGTCGAGCTGCTACGACCTGTTGTAGTTGGATCATGATCTGACCTTATTTCTCAACATACTAATCATCGGCCGCCGTGGTGTGAAGGTAGTGTTGCCGGCCTACCACACCGAAGGTCCATGGTTCGAGCCCTGGTACAGGTAACATCAAAAGTGATTTGAAAAAAGTTTTTCAAAAAACGGGGTCGCCCCTCGGCAGTGGTTTGGCAAACTCTCCGAGTGTATTTCTGCCATGACAGGCTTCTCAGCAAAAATTCGTCTCCTTTGTAGATGCCGTTCGGAGGCAAAAAACTGTAGGTCCCACCAATTTGTAGGGAAAATTCAAATCGGCACACCACAAATTGGAAGAGAAGTTTGGCGCAAAAATCTCTTAGGAGGTTTATGATGATATACCTGTTGTATATCGCGCCATAGAGAGAGAGACTAATCAATATGGCATTATTTCCACTACGTGAAATATTTAACACTAGAGTACACTCGCCCCTTTTTTTACACCAATGCACCCGTGGCCTACTATGATAGACCATTTTAAAAAAGCCCGAAATTTTTCAGCCAATTCACAGAAATACGCACGGTACTGACTTGACGACAAGTTTAACGCAGGGGGCTTTCCTTTAACTGCGCCGCTCTAACATACAAGGCTTTTAAGTTATCAACTAAAATATAACCGTGGTCTACTATATTAGGCCGCGCGTGCACGCTAGTGTTAATGTGAAATAAAGCCATAGAAGTTCAAGAAATAAAGCCATATAATCACATCGCACATAAAATCCGAAAGGGGTCACAAGTATAGTCCTATTAATTTGAGATGTATTAAAAAAAATCGCCGCAGTCGAAAATTTGGAACAAAAACAGCGTTATTTTTAATTCCAAACTTTCATTTTTATTATGTTATGAATTCAAAATATATAGTCCAATTAATTCCAAATTTTAATTTTTTATTATTATAAAAATTTTAAATATTTAGAGACGACGCTAGAGTAGTAACGCCGAAATAGGGATGGGAGCTGCGAGCCAAGGTGAAGAAACTTCAAAGAGGCAAAATTTACTTTTCGCATATTTTAAACTCATATCAAAATAGAAAAATCGCGCAATTTTTTATTCCAAATTTGCGCCTGCTGCGTTTTTTTTAAATAAATGTCAAATTAATAGGACTACAGCAGCCGTGTCTCAGGAAAATGCTGTTTTATTTATGCGATGTCATTGAGATGTCATGTGATACATAAATATCACACGTGATTCATCATTCTCAACATATTGAGAAATAAGGTCATATTAATCAATATGGCTTTATTGCCTATGGCCTTATTGCACCCCGCTAATTTTATATAGCCTGGGGGTATTGCACCGCCTACTTTTCTAAAACTATATATAGCCTATGCTGTAACCAGTGATCCAAAGGATATACTGTGAAAATTTCATAAAAGTCGGTTGAGTACTTTGGATGCCTATAAAGGACACGCACTCATTTTTATTTATAACATAAATAATTCAAGTCCTTTAAAAACTTTCGAAAACTACTTTAGAAAGGCTAACAGATTTTGTATGTACTCACATGGCAAAAAGTTGTTTCTGCATTTTTTATATATTTTTCTTGTATGGATCCTTAGAAGAAGTAGCTGAAGTGATAACACCCACCTTTCGATTTTAACACAAAAACTGAAAATCTTAAATTTTTTCGCGCTTTTTATAGTTTTTCTCGCTGTCTTTTGGTCAAACCCAAAAGCATATTAGACCGTTTAAAAAAAAAAGATTTAATAAATGTTGATTAGGTTTTGCATCCTACCACACCGACAGCTCAGTAAAATAGCATTAATACTTGAGGAACAGGTTTTCTAAAAACAGGGCTTCGTAGAAAACATTTATTTTAAACAAAGTGTCGTCCCTGAAGGTGCTACAATTTGTCAGCGGAAGGTGGAGGAAAAATTTTAAATGAAAAGTATTTAATTTTAAACGATAATCATACTAGCCCATGGAAGCCTACTTTGGAGGTAGCATAAAAGTTGTATGTCAAACTGTAGGATCAAATTAGAAGTACACTTTGTTCGTCATTTTATGCCACTGCCTTCAATAAAAAAATAATCTGCTGTCCATAAAAGATGTGTCGATTTAGTGCAGTAACCCAACTAACCAAAGTCGAAATAATGAACCAAAAAGAGTCCGTAATTTGAACTTGTTTCGAGTGTTATTTAGTACACATCATAAAAACCACTTTTTTTTAAAGAAATTATATGAATGATTTAGAGCATTTTCTGATCCTTTTTGTTATACGCGTAAAGTAAGAAAATAAATAATAGGAACGTTTTTGAGTATTTTTTAAACTTTTTTGTTGTGCCCAACAAAGCGTAGAGCTTTTTGTTTTTTGATTTTTTATAAACTGACGAAGGTCAAGAAAACTGTTTTTAAAATTAAACAAAGTTTGATGTTTTGATAAGTTCGTAATGAACAATGTACACTCTAGATGTACTTATTTATACAAATATTTTTACATAAAACTTGTAGATAAATAGAATTATTTTTTAATAATTAAGTATTAACCATTAAAAGCGTACTTTCTTCTAATAAGTTAAACGCAAATATGAGTCTGGGAAATAAATCAATAAAAGCCTTCAATATGAATCCAAAAATCATTCAAAATGAAGAAAAAAAAGTGCCTAAGAAAAGTTAAAAAGGCTACAAAATGTTACACAAAAGCAATTAATAAAAAGTTCCAAAAAGACTTCTAAGTGAATTTAAAATGAGTCATAAAACGCACCAAATTCATCGCATTCGGTGTAGTTTTGGACTCTGTTTTATGGCTCCTTTCAGGGTGCCCGCGTCGAACGATTTTTTGTTCCAGCTCCGAGAAATGTGCGTTTCATGGCTCCGAATAGAGTCTTTTTTCCTACTTTTGGTTAGTTGGGAAGTTACACTTGGGAGCACGAGCTTTGTTACACATAGTCTCACACAGCCCGTCAAAAAGAAGTTTGTATTGTAAATAATATCGCTTCCTGGAAAGATATGATATTTGGCAGTATATCATTTTTCTTAGCACGTTGGGCTCATCCGCAGGGCTCCTAAAGATTCCCAGAAGGTGGTATCATATTAGGACTCCTAAACAATAAAGCGCTATATCAAATAAACCGAAAGGGCTCCGTTCGGCCTCCTGTACACACTGACAATTTATCAAAAAAAAAATAAAAATACTACAAAGTGCATCAGATAACGGTTAACATTTGATTTATTTAGGAGCAGACCCTGCAGACGTTGTCCTGCTTAAAATTTGAGTCGCCTACATTTACTAAAGTGTACTCTCTTCCCGCCCTACTTGGCGCTTCCCACTTATTTTTTCCTATATCCCAATTTTTCTTTCTGCTTTTGGGATGAGAAAACTCCTTTATTCTTCTTTACCCTCTTCATTTCCCTTTAACGCCTCCTCTAATTCTCAAAATATCTATTCCTACTCCACTTTTTCTCAATTTTCCTCTGCTGGTACTGATATGTACATAGTTTCGAAAATATAGTGGTTTAGCAGTTTGGTATTGGTACCGCTTACTTTTTCCACGGTCTTTTTATGTACACGGCTAAAAATTTTAGCCTAAGTGTGAAACTTTTTTGCGCTTCATACAGTCCAAACCAAATTTGGTTTAAAATTTAAATTATGTTTAAATTATGAGAATGTTTTTGTTATTGTGCTCTATCCGTAGTATTTGAGTAATATTTCTTAGGAGCTTTTTTCGAAGCTTTTACGAAATGCACGATGTGTAAATGTATGTGCGTGGTAATCACTGATTAAGGCCCGTTTATTCGATGTCTGGTTATGATAAACTTTACCATGATAACCTACTTTACATGATAACCTAATCATGGCTTGCCTCAGAATGACATTTTCGTTTACCCAAACGTCTGATTTAGTTATCACGAATAAAAAGTGCCAGCTGCTCCACGAACGAACCATTTTAGCGTACAAATTTCGATTGTGATATTTCTTTATATGAATATTATGCTATTATTCGATAATCAGACATTGAGTAATGGTTTTTGGGCCAACCTCTGATAAAGTCTTGACTAAGCGGTTAATCAGACATTAAGTAAACGGCCCTTAGTGGTTTAAAAACGCGAGTCTGTTTTCATAGATAAAGGACTCACCAGACCTTCCTACTTTTTATTTAAGCCCTACGGCGCCCCAAAGCCATTAATGCGGACATAAAATCCCAGAGTTGGAAAGTCGGTATCGAAATTTGACTATCACGTATATATGTACTATTAGTCCTCCGATTTTTTAGATCGATACTGGAAACGAGTAACAGATCGATACCCAGCTGTATTAGCATACAATATAGTGTAGAACTGATTATATTTCCTAAACCATACTTCTATCTTTGTTAAAAATCAAGCACACTTTAATAAGACGAGTATTTAATTTTTGGTAAAATTACACTTACTTACTTCATTTCTTTTTGCCTTTGTTTTAACTCTTCACTTTACGAGGTGTGTTCAAAAAGTATCGCGAATTTTGTGTTTTTTCAAAAATTATTTATTTATTCATGAATATCTATTTTGTCCCCTTCAAAGTAATCCCCATGAGATATTATACACTTGTGCCAACGGTTTTTCCAATCTTCAAAGCACTTCAAAAAATCTTTTTTTTGTATCTTGTTCAGCTCCTCCTTCGTTGCCGCCTTTATCTCGTCAAGAGAAGCGTAACGTCGTCCTTTCATGGGCCTCTTCAGTTTCTATCTATCTATGGCGCGATATACAACAGGTATATCATCATAAACCTCCTAAGAGATTTTTGCGCCAAGCTTCTCTTCCAATTTGTGGTGTGCCGATTTGAATTTTTCCCTACAAATTGGTGGGACCTACAGTTTTTTGCCGACTCCGAACGGCATCTACAAAGGAGAGGAATTTTTTGCTGAGAAGCCTGTCATGGCAGAAATACACTCGGAGAGTTTGCCAAACCACTGCCGAGGGGCGACCCCGTTTTTGAAAAACTTTTTTCAAATCACTTTTGATGTTACCTGTACCAGGGCTCGAACCAAGGACCTTCGGTGGGGTAGGCCGGCAACACTACCTTCACACCACGGCGACCGCCTCTTCAGTTTAGGGAACAAGAAAAAGTCACAGGGGGCCAGATCTGGGGAATACGGCGGCTGCGGCATCATTAGTGTGTTGTTTTTGGCCAAAAAGTCGCGCACAAGCAACGATGCGTGAGCAGGGGCGTTATCGTGGTGCAAAAGCCAATTTTTGTTCTTCTTTGCACATCTTCTCGGCCTTCTGAGAACATTTTGTACCACCGATAAACGTTGCTTCGGTCCAAGGTAGCTTCTCCGTATGCCACAGTCAACATTCGGAATGCATCCGCGCACTTAATTTCGTTTTTCACACAACATTTGATACAGGTTCTTGATCCATTTTTTTGAATAGGCAAAAATCGAAGACGATCCAAAACACGTGCAAGCAAAGCAGCTGTCAACAATTAACTGAACATTCAAAATGGCCGAGCTTGTCGGCATAAGTGAGAGACATGAGTACCAACATAACGCCACAAAAAATTCGAAATTCGAATATACGTAACCAGCGAAAATTCAAAATTCGCGATACGTTTTGAACACACCTCGTATACAAAGATATATATCGAGATTTTGGCAAAACGGTCTAATGTTAGCGAGTTTATAATCACTTGTGTGTCATTTTCGGCGGCGCATGTACTTAAGCAAATATTTTTTTCCATTGCACTCTTGCATTGTTGGTTTTAACTTTTCAAAGTTTGTTATTATTATACCTAGTATTGCTACGCACACAAGGTATATTCATCGAGATATAATTGTCTTATATATATAAAAATGTTCAGGAGGAAAAGGAAATTGATTAAGCCATGTCCCTCCGTCCGTCTGTTAACACCATAACTTGAGTTAATTTTCAGATCTCAATGAAATTTGGGATTTAGGTTTCTTGGCATTCATCTCGAAATCGGATGATAGCCACGCCCACTTTTTATCTATAGAACTTTTTCAAAAATACAAAAAAAGTGATTATTCATTGCTTAATACACTTATAAGGATTAAATTTGGTGTGTACATTAATGTTAAGGCAGAAAATATATGGTTCAAGAAACTTTTGAAAATGGGAGTGCCACCGCCCACTTTTGAATAAGTCAAATTTAGAAATAATATTAATCATAAATCAAAAACCGTTCAAGATATCGAAAGGAAATTTAGCAGTCACATTTATATTAATACAAGGTATGTTCCGGAAAGAAATGGTTAAATCGGTTAAGAACCACCCCCACTTTTATATGCAAGATTTTGAAAAGGATCATAGATACGTTCAATAGGCAATAACTTTGCGTACAAAAGCTTTATATCCTTTCTATTTCACTTTAAAAGTGTCCGTGAACGAGGAAAGTCGAAAAATATAAATTGTTGAAAATGGGCATGGCCCCGCCCCTTTTATAGTGGATTATTCCACAGAACTTTTTATGCCATAACTCCGGCAGAAATTGGTTTATCAGAACGATATTTGGCGAAAATTTTCAACATGTAAAGGAAAATTTTTGTTGTAAAAATGGGCGAAATCGGTGAACGGCCACTCCCAGGGTTTTAACATAGTTCTAAAAAATTTGTTTGTAAAATGTAAAGCGCGATATTTCTATAACCATGCAAACTGCATCAATATTTCTTGCACGCATAGTAAGCTTTTTAAGCAAAACTCGCCCGCAAAGAAAAAATGTGTGGATTTTCTGGAAGTAGGCGTGGCGCCGCCCACTTTTCAGCATACAAGTTCTGCTATTTTCAAAGGCTTGTAGTTTGAAAAAGATATTTCAGTCCAAATTGGGCAGCTGCTTTTCAATAGTATATTATTTTTCCTGGGACCGATCGGTATTGCGGTCGATATCTAAACACCATTTTTTGTTATTTTATATCCAAAAAGGGGTTGGGGTTACGAGACCTCCTATTGAGTATCATAACTGTAACATAAACAAAGTTTTAACGTTTACAATTCACCATTATACAAATCAGGAATGGGTGTTTTCAAAAATTTCAGTGACGAGTGACGAAAAAATCTCTACATATAATAATATTCTAAAAAAAAATCGATGTCTAATTTAAGAACAATCGATAGAAGGGATCATTGTTTGGCCAATAGAAGCCAAATCAACTGTTTTTAGAATTTTTGTCGGTCTGTCTGTATGTGGATGGAGCTTTTACCGTTGTATTACTAGTTGTATTAACTTGAAATTTAAAACATCATTTGTTCAGATAGGTAATTTCCTGGTGAAGCGTAACATAGATCATGTGAAGGTCGCGGTAGCTTCTCCGCAAGCAAACGGTCAGGTCGAAAGAGTCGACCGAATTCTTAAGGCGATGCTAAGCAAACTGACTGAGTCTACTGAGCACAGTGATTGGGTTACCAAACTCTCCCATGTTGAGTACGCCATCAACAACACTGTTCACAGAACAACTAGATATACGCCTAGCGAATTGCTGTTTGGCGCGAGCCAGCGTGGCTGCGTGGTGGATGAATTAACTGAGTTAAGTGGTCAAACGATAATCCTAGGGATCTAGATAATATGCGCGAAAGGGCTAAGGAGAAAATTGAAAAGTCGCAAGAATACAACCTTAAATATTTTCTCAAAAATAGTGTGCCAGCAAAACAATATTCGGTCGGTGACTTCGTAGTAATGAGACATGTTGACGCATCGGTAGGAACAAACAAAAAGTTTATTCAGAAATATCGGGGCCCTTATATAATACACAAGTATTTGCCTAATGATCTTTACGTTATTAGGGACATTGAAAACTGTCAGTTAACGCATTTACCCTATGATGGTGTCGTCGAATCTACAAAACTTCGGAAGTGGGTTTCACCAATTCCAGAGAATGATCACTCTATTCAGTCTTCATCGCAAATACGTCACGCTGCTCCAACACCTAATTGTAAGTCTTGATTGAGGCCAATCAAATTAGTCAGGATGGCCGAGCTGTAAAGATTATACTATTTTGAAGAAACATGAGTCAAAAAATGAAACAAACGTTGACGCGTAACTCTTATTTGAAAAATAAATTTTTTTCTTCATCGAATAATTGTTATGAAGCAACGTTTATTCGATAAAACTTATAACTGTTATGTCTTTGAAAATAACGCATTTAGATACAGCAAAATTATACCCGTATGTGCATATGGGTGTTTCCTAGAAAAAGTCAACCAACGAGGAAATTTTAAAGTTGCTTAAATTATGAAATTAAATCGTTTTTAGAAGTGCTTAGTGTTTATTTTATCTGATACAAAAGCAGGCATTAACATATTTCCTGCCTTTCATTGCAAAATTTATGAATTGCCATTTCCACTTTTCAAACTTAGTATTTCGTCATTTACTTGCATTCTTCGAAAGTCTCTCAGTAGTCTTAGAAAAAAGATTCTTTTGACCAAATTGACATTTCAACCAGAATTTTTTAATCTGTATTAGGATTTATATTACAAAATATCCTATTTTTTCAATAAATCGAATTTTTTGCAAATTTTAAAACTTATTCCGACGCGTAACGTCCCCAGCGCAAAAAGCCTTTCTTTTTCATCAAAGTTTAACGGGTGCTACAATATTTGTTATATTGGAAGCCTACACAGAAAATTGCGCTTTAATTTATACTAGAGTTCGCCTAGTGGTTGAAATTCAACCAATAAACTTTATTTTATTTTATTTTTTTGTTGTAGGTATGTTTTATCCGCCTTTTTTTCTTCCTTTCTATGTCGTTCATTTCCTCTAACATATTTTTATTTTCCTTGATTTCTTTTTTTACTCTCTTATTTTATTTTTTACTTTCCTCAAACTTCTTTTCCTTTCCCTTCCCTTCCTTTTATTTTCATTCTTTCCCCTTCGTTTTCTTACCTTTCCCTTCCTTTCATTTCCTTACCATTCCTTTCTTTCCTTTAATTTTCCTTCCTTTCCTTTCCTATCCTTTCCATTCCCTTCCCTTCCTTTCCTTTTCCTTTTCTTTCCTTTAATTTTCCTTCCTTTAAATACTTTTCCTTTCCTCCTTTCCTGGGTTTCACCAATTCCAGAGAATGATCACTCTATTCAGTCTTCATCGCAAATACGTCACGCTGCTCCAACACCTAATTGTAAGTCTTGATTGAGGCCAATCAAATTAGTCAGGATGGCCGAGCTGTAAAGATTATACTATTTTGAAGAAACATGAGTCAAAAAATGAAACAAACGTTGACGCGTAACTCTTATTTGAAAAATAAATTTTTTTCTTCATCGAATAATTGTTATGAAGCAACGTTTATTCGATAAAACTTATAACTGTTATGTCTTTGAAAATAACGCATTTAGATACAGCAAAATTATACCCGTATGTGCATATGGGTGTTTCCTAGAAAAAGTCAACCAACGAGGAAATTTTAAAGTTGCTTAAATTATGAAATTAAATCGTTTTTAGAAGTGCTTAGTGTTTATTTTATCTGATACAAAAGCAGGCATTAACATATTTCCTGCCTTTCATTGCAAAATTTATGAATTGCCATTTCCACTTTTCAAACTTAGTATTTCGTCATTTACTTGCATTCTTCGAAAGTCTCTCAGTAGTGTTAGAAAAAAGATTCTTTTGACCAAATTGACATTTCAACCAGAATTTTTTAATCTGTATTAGGATTTATATTACAAAATATCCTATTTTTTCAATAAATCGAATTTTTTGCAAATTTTAAAACTTATTCCGACGCGTAACGTCCCCAGCGCAAAAAGCCTTTCTTTTTCATCAAAGTTTAACGGGTGCTACAATATTTGTTATATTGGAAGCCTACACAGAAAATTGCGCTTTAATTTATACTAGAGTTCGCCTAGTGGTTGAAATTCAACCAATAAACTTTATTTTATTTTATTTTTTTGTTGTAGGTATGTTTTATCCGCCTTTTTTTCTTCCTTTCTATGTCGTTCATTTCCTCTAACATATTTTTATTTTCCTTGATTTCTTTTTTTACTCTCTTATTTTATTTTTTACTTTCCTCAAACTTCTTTTCCTTTCCCTTCCCTTCCTTTTATTTTCATTCTTTCCCCTTCGTTTTCTTACCTTTCCCTTCCTTTCATTTCCTTACCATTCCTTTCTTTCCTTTAATTTTCCTTCCTTTCCTTTCCTATCCTTTCCATTCCCTTCCCTTCCTTTCCTTTTCCTTTTCTTTCCTTTAATTTTCCTTCCTTTAAATACTTTTCCTTTCCTCTATTTTCCTTTAATTTTCTTCGGTGTTTAATACTCTTTATGAGTAATCATTGATTTTATTTTTGTAAACCCTGTTTGTAGGTATCAGCAATGAATTTTACATATTTGCTCATATTTTACATTGCTTGTTTAATGTATCCAACAAAGCAACTTTTCGTGCTCTCAGGAGAACAGCTGACACTGGGCATCGTAGCCAGTAATCAATACAATAACAACACCTAAAGCAAAAATGCATGACACAACAGAGTATCTATAGTGCGAATACTTATTTTTCATTGGTCCACTACCAACTCTTCGCACTCACAGTGAGAGCCGACCACACGAATAACACAAAAACATGCATGGAAAGTCTACTCACACTACTACGGCTCTTAATTTTTTCCTACAAAGCATGATGATTTTTGATCATGCTACAAAGCAACTCTTCGGCTATGCTCACGATTCAGCATAGTACACAAAAAGCAAGTACATACACACACAGCGTGTCTATAGTGTGAATAAGTAAATGTGTAGTGGTGTAACTTTTATGTTAAATTTTTTATATTAAAATGATTTTTAAATTTTTTTTATTTACGGATAAAAGTACACCTACGTACGTATATAATTTGTATGCCTTAGAATTATAGTTAGCAGAAAATGGTTCTACATCTCATTCATCTTGTATATTTATATATAAGATATCTTAAAAAGATTCCGCGAAAATACGTTTGTTTGGCAAAAAAAGATATCAAAAAATCTGTAACGTCCGCAACGGTAAGTGTGTGATAAGAAAAAATAATTAATATTGTGACTAAATTATTTCTATTTTATTTACAAAAAATATTGGTATGGACGCATTTGTAGATGGTAAACCCAAAAGACAAAACATCAGCAAAAAGGTCAAGCAAATGGCGCATTCGTCTAAGAGAAAATATGGAAAAATTTAAACAATTCCAACAAAAAGAGGTATGAGAGCTGCTCGGACTGCCAAAAGTACAAAATAAAAATTTAAAGCTGTTTTCATTGCAACTTAGGTATATAAACATTTATTCACTCATCTTCTTAAAATCTTCTCATACAAGCCACTTTTATCCTACTTTGTCAAAAACTGTGAAATAATTTTAAAATATGTATATTTTTACATGTATCATACAAACATCTCCTAAATTTCTTATCATACAAAAAATTTTTATCTAGCTTTTAGTCAAAAACCTTTACTAATTTTAAAATATGTATATCATTATATGTATCAGAAAAAAATGTAACGTCCGCAACAAATATATGTAATGATAGCTTACAAAAAGCTTTTCCTATATCATTTTTGTCTTGGTTTTTAGGAACTCACTACTTTCATCTTTAATTTATCTTTAAAGATTTTGTATCTTTATACTGCGAAGTTCGCAGAAAATTGCCAATTTACTTAGGCGCGCTTTCACAATCTATACTTATGTTTAACTTAAGTTTTAGTTAGGAAAAATTTTAGCCAAGCATAACTAAGATTTTTACTCAAGTTTACGTTTTACAATGCATACTTAAGTTTGGAAAATATTTAATGATGAAATACGGTAACACTGCAACGAAATGTTTTGTTTACATATTTTGACAGCCATCCTTGTACAAAAAACATAATATCGTGAAATTGTATTGCAAATTAAAAGTTTAGTAAATAATATACTGTGCTGAAATGAGTGAAAAAAAGATGTAATGTAACGACAATAGCAAAAAAGGAAAGGAATTTTTTAGTGAAAATCAATACAAATTTGTTATGACGAGTACCTGAAGACTTTTCAAAAGGTAATTTTATTTGAAAAGCATATTTTTGACTGAGTAACATTGTAATTTCTTGAACTGAACTATGAATTAAATTATCTAAAAAAAAATTACATACGTCTTTTATTTGTTGGATATAAGCAAAAGTATTTTACCATCTCTAATGTTCAATCACATTTCGCCTTTATTCTATTTAACAATATAATATATACATATGTATTTTGCTTTCGTATAAAAATGTCATTTGAAGTTTGCTTGTTATATTTTCTTTTCCCGCCACTCTTGTAAAACTTTTCAACCATTAAACACGTGTTAAATATATCTCTCGAAATTGTAATTTCACAGAATAGACACACACTGATGGATTTTAATCTAAAGGATCTAGGCAGCTGAATATCATCAGGATTAGATATTCGGCATATCTATTAATTTCTACATTATTGTGGTGGGCAAACAATTAACTTTTTACATATTCGCAAAGTAGTTATTTATCAAAGACGTTCTTGTGGAGATGCTGGAAATTTGATCATCTCTAGAATGATTGTGAGGTACAGAGAGTACATTATTAGCCGCACTCTCTGAATCTTCCGATAGTTGCGGAGCTATCCACATCTCGAGTGTCACAGCAAATATTATGCAGTTGCTACAATAATGCCCTCCACCTTTTTTATGTCCATACGCAATGACAGTACATGAAACCGGCACTTCCAGACTCCTTATGAGCGCTCTACGCAGTTTCGTGTGCGAATTTGGGATTCATTAAATAAGTTTTCACCAGTTTCAATCTGCGAGAGTAGTGTGATAACCCTATTCGTATTTTGGTACCCGCTGTCGGCGACAACAAGTCCGTTTTCAAACTCGCCAGATTCTAGGCGAAACTGAATTCTTGAGTTTCGAAATATCATTGAATCATGCGTTGAGCCCGGCCATCGAGCACCAATATCTTGTATGCGAAGCTGACTGTCGCAAAGCGTTTGAACGTTAATGGAACAAAGTCCTTTCCTATTCCGGAATAGTTCCGCATCTGCGCCGCCTAAAAAAAATATTTCATATAAATCCTATCAACTTTTAAAATATTTTTTATATTCAAATTTACCAGGAGATAAAATCTGTATGTGTGAGCAATCAATAGCTGCAAATACTCTGGGAAATTTAGCCAATTTAAAAAATTCTTTTGACACTCTTTCATATCCGCTCCTTTCGGATATTTTATGAAATTTTTCCCAAGAAGTGCTAAGTGGTGTGAAGTTAATGTTATTGCCCTTGACGAAGTTGCTTTGGAGACCCCAAATAAGTCGCCAAAAGTTTGCAGCATTCCTCCTGTTGCATGAAATCATAGTGTCAATAAAAGCATCTTCTCTGGACACAAAGCAAAATTCCTAAAACCAATAAGATAATTAATAATCCTTCAGAAATTATTGAGAAAGGTAAACACAAACCTGCCAGTTTCATGTTCTATATCATCTTTAATTAGTCTGAGGACATTCCAAGCAGTTTGTTTGTTAACTTGAAAGCGGTCGCGGAAATCTTTTTCATCGTATAGTTCAAATTTTTGTGGAGGCTCACGAAATAATAAATAATAATAAATTTCCTTCAATTTTCGCAACCAGATTTTCCAAATTGTATTTTGCAACATATAATCAGCTATTTATAAAGAAAGAACAACTTAAGTCGTCAAAGTTGGAGACTTAAGTTCAACTTAAGTTCAGCTAAAAAATTGTTGGTGAAACGCAAAATCTTAAAGTATACTTAAGTTCTCCTTAAAAATGTATTGTGAAACCCGCCCTTAGTTACCTAAACACTACTTCTATTTTGAGTAACGTCCGCAACGCAGTTTTGTTGGCTAAAACAGCGACATCATACTATGTTTGCGTAGGCAAGATACTTTTACCGACAGTAGGTCCCTAGGCGGCCGCCGTGGTGTGAAGGTAGTGTTGCCGGCCTACCACACCGAAGGTCCATGGTTCGAGCCCTAGTACAGGTAACATCAAAAGTGATTTGAAAAAAGTTTTTCAAAACGGGGTCGCCCCTCGGCAGTGGTTTGGCAAACTCTCCGAGTGTATTTCTGCCATGACAGGCTTGTCAGCAAAAATTCGTCTCCTTTGTAGATGCCGTTCGGAGTCGGCAAAAAACTGTAGGTCCAACCAATTTGTAGGGAAAATTCAAATCGGCACACCACAAATAGGGAAGAGAAGCTTGACGCAAAAATCTCTTAGGAGGTTTATGATGATATACCTGTTGTATATCGCGCCATAGAGAGAGAGGTCCCTAAATACGCTTATATATAACAAATCGATTCCAGTTTTCACAATACTTCTTCCTTGAAATTCAATAAAATGGTTCGAACGTAACGTCCGCAACGCTAGGAAATGCCCATATATACATCATGTGTATTAATAAAGATTTTTGTGGTTATTTCGTATAAATTGAGATTCACTGAGTTGATTGGATGCAAGTTCGGGACCATTGCTGGATAGAATAAGGCTTTTGGCGGGATTTTTGGATAAATTTCTCTAAAAAATCCCAAAATTATCCCTTCAAACTTTCCCAAAATCACCCTGAAAAACACCAAATAGTCCTCAAGTAGCCTTATTTTGAGCAACAATGATCCCGAAATTGAATCAAACAAACTCGGTGGATCTCAATTTATACAGAAATAACCAAAAAAATCTTTACTAATACGCACTATATCTATATGCACATATAATTTTGCTGTAACTCGGTGTGTTATTTTCCATTTTCAAAAGCTTGAATAAAAATTTGATTATTACTCTTCGTTGAATAGTGTTCGATACTAAAACAAGTTGGAGAAGTATTAAATATTTCTAGTGCTATTCAAAAACGGCTTGGAAATTTTTAATTTACTGCCGGTTTACAGCCAATGTATTATTAGCGACAGTGAGGAGTATTGATAAAATATTAAATGGCTATGAGGAAGCCCTAATACCTGATAATTTTAAAGCTTACAATATTTCATATTTTAATTGGCACCACTCAATGCAGGTCTAGCGCACTATAAGTACATTTGAGGCGATAACACAGGTCAACAAACAAAATTTTTTTTCTGTACATGGGTTTTGCCCTATATATTCGGATTCTATGTTCAATTCTATAAAAAAAATGCAATTACGTATAAAAAAAATTTGGTTTTGTAGAAGTTATACCGATTTGAAAATTTTGCATTTTTGCACCAGGCTAATGTAGGTCCTTTCGCGCTATTTCGGTGGATAGAGGGCGGCGGGTAGCTACCTGATGCAGCGATGCATCGAAAAAAGATCTACTTACAGCACAACATACTCATCTTCAAAAAAAAACCAAAAAAATTTCGCTGAGAAACAGTAAAAAGCAGATAAAAGGTTCCAGATACACATGATTTCAGGTAGATTTGGCAATTCGTTAAGTACATATTAAGAAACTCATCGAAACTTTTACTGACGGATTAGCAGGCCTAGCAATAGAGCATGCCAGCTACCTGATAGCGTTTTTGTAAGTAAATTTTTTTTTAAGAAGCTGTAGTTTCTTGGGTCACTCGTTGTGGGCGACACTATGTTTTTGCATATCACAGAGGAATGATTTCTTCGAGAAGTTGTAAACGAGCGGCTAATTCGTTTTGCTATATATGTGGCGAATGTATTAAAAGAAGACAAAAAAAGTTTGATTTAACTAAAAACACAAGGATTTGCGAGACCTACCTAGCCTACTTCGCTCTACCTGTTAAATTGGGCCTTATTAAACAATTTGTGAAGGCTCTTAATATTGAGTCTAAAGCTTTCAAATATTTGCAGACTTTTTTCCAAAGTCTTTGTTGGCCCTCAAATAAGAAAAATTAAGAACTGCGATATTTTCCCGGACCTACTTAGCAATGAGGAGAAACTAGCTTGGAACAGTTTTAAGGCAGTAGTTCATGATTTCTTGGAAATCATAGGAATGAAAATTATGAAGAGCTGATAACTGGCATGATTACGAATTTTTCCGCCATCGGATGTAGAATGTCGCTAAAGATGCACATGTTACATTCACATCTGGATAAATTCAAAGATGATATGGGAGCTTATTCAGAATAACACGGGGAGCGATTCCATCAAGATATAATGGAGTTTGAGAAACGCTACCAATGCCAGTATACGGAAAGCATGATGGGGGACTATATTTGGACGTTAATAAGAGAAAATGTTACCGAATATGGCAGGAAAAGCAGGGCAAACCATTTTTAAACATTTAAACTGTATTCTAAAACTAAATTTATAAGAATAAATTTTAAATTGATTTTTATTTTACTAGAATAAATCAAATCTATGTCAAATTTTGATGAATTTTCATGTTTTTCGTTTTTCTCATTTTTTTCGAACAAAACCAAATCAAAAACTTTTTTATGTGCATATTCTTATTTCTGGGTGCAAAAGCAATAAAAAAATATACGCACGACCCATGTACAAAAATGTTGTTGACCAGTGTAATCGAATGAAAATGCCACCTGAATACCTTGAGATGCATCTTGTTATACAATGGTACCACAACTATAGAGAGTAATGTTTTAAAGTTAAAAGCTCGATTGGAACATATGTTTTTTAAGTGTTTTCTTATAAATTAAAAAATAAGTCTCTTTATGAAAATAAATTAATTTTCAACTTATAATATTTTTTTTTGCTGCCTTTTAATTGCCTTTTATTTATATTTATAGTGCTTTTGTCTGCCTATTGCTTCACATTGTTTTGCCTTTTTTACAGGTTTTTAGGTCCTAACAATCCTATCCCTGATCACAAACTAACAATTAATATGAAAGATGTCACTTACGTGTGTTTCCGTTTTCTGTTTCTTCGCAATTGAATACGACTGCATAGTTTTTGTAATCAGTAGCTATAATATAGTCATTGAATGTATTACCGAAAGCTATAAAATAAAAGAAATAGTAAATGTATTTCAGTTTTTAAGAAAAGTCATATAATATAAATGTAATGCGATGATAACCACAATTAGATTTCTTTTCTCTGAGCCACAGAACTTATAATGGACTAAGTCCGATTTAAATCATTTAATCTCCGAATGCAGTTGAGATATGGAGCTTATAACATAAACATACAGGCAGACAGACGAAAACTCTAAAACTGTTGAGCGATTAAAACTAGTTTGTTTCTATAGCATTCATAATCCACGTTTCAACGTTATAGGTGAGTTTATTTATCTATGCTTGTATCAAGCATTTTTAGGACCATAAGGCCTTATGACCTACAATATTTTGCTTCCAGAGCATTGATGAAATGAATGAGTCGATGTGATGGATGCAGATGTTGAAGAAGCTTATCTTTTTATGACAATCCATGACGGGAAGGTTCGAGTTGTAAAACAAATCGTTCCCAGGGGCACAAGAACTAGTACCACAAGAGACTAGTATCGGATTTATTCAACAACAACAATAACAGCAACACCAATAGCTCCTTCAATAAAAGAAGAACTGTACGAGCTGTGCACAGACATAAGCATAGTAGCAAATAAGATTCCCAACAAGCTGCGTCATATTAAGCCAATTGGCAAAGAAGCTTCGGGCAGACATGTTTTCTTATCGACATCGCAGGAGGGAAAAACGATGCCTTGGTCTCCTTTAGTGTTAGTTAAGAGCAACTGTGTAAAAAAATAATAAAAAAAGAAGGGTCACTAGCCCCAAAGTTCTACCACCTGAGGCACAAATCATGTTTGATTTACTTACATCCAAAATTAATATTCACCAAAATCCTAGCATTTCCAAGCAGTGTCCCGCTTCCTTCGATATCAATTTTTTGGTTGCTGTGAAAAGAAATGTGATTTATATAAAATACGTGGAAAATAATCAAATCTTATTTGTGTTAGCTGCAGATAGTTGCAAACTCTGAACTAATCCAAGTCTTTCTAAATATTACTGTTACTTTTTTTTTTTTTCAAAACAGTGAATTGCTATATTTCGGGCGTTATTGAATTTCACCTGGAGTTCTAGTTTCACTCTCGTCGCAACGTAGCAGATAGCCCCGAATGTGACTTGTGAGCTGGACAGTCATGTATGCATGTAGTTCATTTCAATCTGGAGGCAAACGTTCTTCCAACGATATTTTACATAAGATGTGATGTGTCCGTCATTGCTGATGATTTTTTATTTTTCAGGCGGTTTCAAGTTCATCATCTCCCTAGGAACCAAGCAATGAGGAGAACTGAAGCTTGGAAATAGCATTGAGCATCGCCAGCTATCATTCATAGCAATAAAAATATAGAACAAATCATCAATAAGGGAATAAATCTTGTCACTTGTTTTATAAAAGATAGGTAGGTAAAATGGTTGCCACCCAGGTGTCCCGAAGTAGCTTTAAGAAGCCGTTTTAATGCCAGGATGTTTGGAATTCCTAAATCAGATATCCTCTCCAGGTTCTGCAAAAAGGGGCTCCCAAAGCACTTTAGACGCTTAACTTTAGACGCTTAACGGTCTCTTTGGCAGTCACGTCCTTACAACTTCTGCAGTGGTCATGGTGCGCCCAGTGACCTATGTAGACCGCTATAAGTTTGTAGGTGTCAACCCTGGACCTGCTAAGTAGACTCCTTGTCCTCCTTTCGCTATAGTCTGCCCAGGTGGATCTTGATATTGCACAGTTAGTGGTATTCTTCCACTCCAGTCGCGCTTTGTTCCGGTGGTACTTTTGAATGTTACCCCTGGCTACTGCTAGGTGTATGTTAATTTCTAAGCTGGTTGTTTTCTCATTTCTTTCTGATTAGCCCATGCGTGACAGCTTATCGGCTCTCTCATTACCCTCATTTCCTCTATGAGCCGGAACCCAGGTATTGGATAATTCAACGTCGGTCAATGCAGCCAAAATTTGTTTGCATTCCTGCACCACATTCGAACTAGTAGATGGCGCTGCTATTGCCTTTATTGCTGAATGACTGTCAAAACTTTATTGCTGGCAGGCTGTTAGAACTTTAATTACTTTTTCGTGTTATTTTGCAACATCCCAACTTGTTATTATTGTAAATTATTTCAAATATGAAACACTTACCTGCCATCTAAGCGTGAAGAAACTATCTTAAATTGTGTCTAACTGATCTTTGGGCCATATATTGCCAACAAGCAATGACTACCCGTAACTAAAGAACCGGCATTTTTTTCATATACCACCCAGCTACGAAGGTACTGAAAATAATGACAACATTTTTTATTTTAAAGAAAATATTCGGTAGATGTTTCCGCATTCTATGACTTTCTAATCTTGATAAAAGGCTATGAGGACATAGAGTTCGTTCTCTTCTGGGATGACTGAAGTCATGTTAAACAGATAATAAGAAAGCTGTCGTCCTTTCTTTCACAAACACGAATTACGATTCTCACTTCCCGAGCCTAACTATTTAATTCTTGTAGTTATAGCTCAATTCTCGCTCATCGTAACAATCAATTGTATATAGCCCTATATATGTACGTAATATTGACTATAGTACCTTAGTCACTTCACTTTCAAACAAACAAAGAGACGGGCATGTAAGGACATAGTTACAAGAGAGTCTCTGAGAACATTTGCACTAGCTAGAAAGTGTTTATAAGTTACCAAATTAACCGAAAAAATTTAATGAAACATTGACCTAATCAGCCGACTTTAGTGTATGTGTTGGTGTCTAAAATGATTACTCACCTTCGATAAATCGAAATTTGGCACTACTGTTACTTCAGGACATTTCCCGGTTCCAAAGTATTGTCCTGCTACCGACTTTGTAGACGCCAGAAGAACAACAAGTGACAAGGAAGCTCTGAAAAGAAAGAAATTAAAATATGAAACATTCAAAAATGCATCGCTAATTATAGTGGCATCACAGGATGAAGTGAGCTATCTTTTTCTAGTTTTTTCTTTGTTCTGTCATTTGGCTTCCTCAAAATGAGTAACCAATGTTGTCCTTGAAAAAATGTGGCCTTTTGTATGACCTATATGGGAAATAGGCTACTCTCAGGTTATACTTAGTACTAGAGTTGTTTTTTGTAGTTGTATGAAAGTAGAAGTTCACTTCATTATAATTCCCTGAATCCATTGAGCTTTATGATTTTATTTCGATCACATTGTTGAATCATAAAGCAACCAATTAAACTAGTTTGATTTGAAACTCATCAGCAAACAAATAAGCAAACAGAAAAAGTTGATTTGGTTTTGTGTTTTTCCGACAGGGTGGATACTGGATTTAAATCAAACAGAAAAACTTATAAGTGCTCACAATTTTGGGTGCTATCTTACAAGCTACAAGTTCACATTTTAGGGAAATTTTAAATTCATTGTGGTATTTCATTTATAAGTCGGTAAGTGTCTACGAAAAAAATGGCTAACATTGGTTGGGAAAAGCAACTTAATTCTTTCGAATTTGTAAATGCAATTTAAAAGAAACTGGCAGAAAAATACTGGTAAAATAAATAAAATTTTTTTGAAAATTGTTTAAAGCAAACTTGCTACAATAAACGATGTGTAAGCTTTTTCAGTTTTAATTTATTTGCAAGTACACTTTTTATAAATTTCAAGAACAAATTACTTTACTTTAAAAGTGAAATACAAATGTTAACAAAAAATCTAAAGATAACTATTTGTCAGTTTATTTCCTTTTAGAAAAGATTTTACATGAGGATGACGACGAAAAAGCAAAAATCAGGGCTGCTTATATCCAAATATCATTAGTTTAGACTAAATAAGTTCAGAGTTATGACGAATTGTAATTTTATGGCGGGGTGCAATAAAGCCATAGGCAAGCAAGCCATATTGATTCATATGACCAGCTGATTTTTTCTTTTGGCTTGAATTTTGACATTACACTCATTTCTCAGTACGATTTTGACGTTAAACTCAGAAATTACAAAAACAAAACACATGGACAATTTTTGAGTGTTTGTATGTTTGTCGAGCTGCTACGACCTGTTGTAGTTGGATCATGATATGACCTTATTTCTCAATATACTAATCAATATGGCATTATTTCCACTACGTGAAATATTTACCACAAGAGTACAGTCGCCCCTTTTTTTACACCAATGCACCCGTGGCCTACTATGATAGACCATTTTAAAAAAGCCCGAAATTTTTCAGCCAATTCACAGAAATACGCACGGTACTGACTTGACGACAAGTTTAATGCACAGGGCTTTCCTTTAACTGCGCCGCTCTAACATACAAGGCTTTTAAGTTATCAACTAAAATATAACCGTGGTCTGCTATATTAGGCCGCGCGTGCTCTCTGGTGTTAATTTGATATAAAGTCATAGAAGTTTGATAAAGCCAAAGAATCACATCGCACACAAAATCCGAAAGGGTCACAAGTTTAGTCCTATTAATTTGAGATTTATTAAAAAAAATCGCCGCAGTCGAAAATTCGGAATAAAAACAGCGTTATTTTTAATTCCAAATTTTAATTTTTATTATGATATGAATTCAAAATATTTAATCCAATTAATTCCAAATTTTAATTTTTTATTATTCTGAATTTGAAATATTTAGAGACGACGCACAGTGGCGCCTTTTAAATTTTTTCTTTGCAAAAATCATAACATTTGAACCAATGAAAATATTTTAAAAATTTAAAATGCAAATGAAAGCTAATTATTTGAAGTTTATTGTGCGAAAGCTCAGAATGTCACAGATACAGGGTGCTTCTAAAAAATTCGTCAAAGTCGAAAATTTTTAGAAAAATGCAAAAACAAAATGTTTTTAGTAAAAAATAAAAAAAATAAAATGAGATTTGTCTTATAATGACGTATTTAAGCGGCCGCCGTGGTGTGAAGGTAGTGTTGCCGGCCTACCACACCGAAGGTCCATGGTTCGAGCCCTGGTACAGGTAACATCAAAAGTGATTTGAAAAAAGTTTTTCAAAACGGGGTCGCCCCTCGGCAGTGGTTTGGCAAACTCTCCGAGTGTATTTCTGCCATGACAGGCTTCTCAGCAAAAATTCGTCTCCTTTGTAGATGCCGTTCGGAGTCGGCAAAAAACTGTAGGTCCCACCAATTTGTAGGGAAAATTCAAATCGGCACACCACAAATTGGAAGAGAAGCTTGGCGCAAAAATCTCTTAGGAGGTTTATGATGATATACCTGTTGTATATCGCGCCATAGAGATAGAGATAAGCATTAAATAAGATAAACTCATGATTTTGATAAGATAGCGTGGCACTGCCCAGTTATGACAAAAAGTTGTATCTAAGTATCAATAACTACCAAAATCGATAGACGTATTGTTTCTCTTAAATGGCAATACTCTTATAAAACTCAAATGTTCGTTTTTGGTGCCACAAAAACAAGGTGCTTCAAAATTCGTCGTAAAATTTTACGTTTTTTTTTTTAGTTTACAAGCCAAATATGTATTTTATTAATAACTAAAAGTTATTGAAAGTGGTTCAACGAAATTTTATTTGAGCTAAAGATTAAACAGCCAACGAATTTTGGAAAAGGGAAGTGGCACTGCCCATTTATGCTAAAAAGTTTGATCTTAGTAACCGCTTTACCAATTTGTACCAAACTCGATAAACGTTTTGATTTCTATAAAAATTTAATACTCGTTTGAAGACAAAATGCCTAAGCTTTAAAGTAGATTTGATAAACTTTAGAAAAATGCAATAACGAAAAGTATGTATTTATAAATTACTTAATTACTTAATTCTTATTTTTCAATAAAGTAACAAAATTAATTAGTAAATCTCTTTTTCATTGTTGTGATAAGAAGTGAGAAACTTATTTTATCCTAACATAGTCATCGTCACTGGAACATATATCTAAAAAAGCAACCATTTCTGAGCTATACGCATCTGTAAGATCTTTTTGTGTTCTTACATACCTCATAGATGATATGACTGGATCAGAAGAGATAGCTAACATGTTGAAAAGGTATCCATACTTTGGACAGTCAACTCTAAGGCCAACCTCTTTATAGAATGCATCCTGAATTATTTTTTTCTCCTGTTTTGTTTCTCCTTACATGTTGTATTGTCGTCGAAAACTTCTCCTTCTTGTGGTAGTGTACGAGGTGTGTTCAAAACGTATCGCGAATTTTGAATTTTCGCTGGTTACGTATATTCGAATTGCGAATTTTTTGTGGCGTTATGTTGATACTCATGTCTCTCACTTATGCCGACAAGCTCGGCCATTTTGAATGTTCAGTTAATTGTTGACAGCTGCTTTGCTTGCACGTGTTTTGGATCGTCTTCGATGTTTACCTATTCAAAAAAATGGATCAAAGAACCTGTATCAAATTTTGTGTGAAAAACGAAATTAAGTGCGCGGATGCATTCCGAATGTTGACTGTGGCATACGGAGAACCTACCTTGGACCGAAGCAACGTTTATCGGTGGTACAAAATGTTCTCAGAAGGCCGAGGAGATGTGCAAAGAAGAACAAAAATTGGCTTTTGCACCACGATAACGCCCCTGCTCACGCATCGTTGCTTGTGCGCGACTTTTTGGCCAAAAACAACACACTAATGATGCCGCAGGCACCGTATTCCCCAGATCTGGCCCCCTGTGACTTTTTCTTGTTCCCTAAACTGAAGAGGCCCATGAAAGAACGACGTTACGCTTCTCTTGACGAGATAAAGACGGCATCGAAGGAGGAGCTGAACAAGATACAAAAAAATGATTTTTTGAAGTGCTTCGAAGATTGGAAAAACCGTTGGCACAAGTGTATAATATCTCATGGGGATTACTTTGAAGGGAACAAAATAGATATTCATGAATAAATAAATAATTTTTGAAAAAACACAAAATTCGCGATACTTTTTGAACACACCTCGTATAAGCCAGCTTCAAAACAAGTTCCATACATCTTATCCTAGCATGCAAAGGAGATATTCCATACTAATAATTTAGTTGGTCAGTTATTGAATCATCAAGATTTTCAAAGTCCTTTTGGCTCTTCTTACAAATTGGACATTTCATTGTAGATGTCGTATTTGTTATAAAGTTCTAAACTTTTCCATCGACCATTGTTAGAAGTAAATCATGCTGTATTGTAATGACATTCCCCTCTTCAATTTCAATTATTGTTGGTTCTAATTTGGTAATTTGATTTTTTATATCACTGATTGTAGCTTTTATGAGTTCCGAAGACTCCTTCTCGTATTTAAATAATATCGAGCGGCACAATATAGTTGATAACGGACGTGGATTTTTCCAATATTCTGAAGCTTCATCTTTTAGTCGTAATGGAACAATAGAAGCCATAAACATATTACTATCTGTAATTGTTTTATCGTCTACATTTATTTTTTTTTATATGCGCTTTGTCCTGATGATCCATCACAGCTTTTCTTCAGTAAAACTTTGAAGGAGTCAAGTAGACGTATGATCCATTAGGTTTTGTAGCTCAATTTCAGCTGATACTTCGGTTATTTTGGGACTTAGAGGAACTGCTTCTTTCTTGGCTTGAGTAATTTTTTTGTATCCAGGTAAAATATCGGCATTACGTTGCAATAATGACTTACGCTATATAATATATATTTTCTTCGTTAAACCGAGATCTATAAACAGCGCCAAAGCTTCTTCGGGAGTGTATTTCCTAGGTAGCGCATTTGGTGGTGTGGGAATGCTGTTTTTGATCCTCATCAGTCCCACTGCAATTGCTACCGCAACTGCTTCTGTTATATGAGACTTCACGTTTTCTTCGTCTTTTTTGATATTTAATAGCCAGTGCTTCTGTAAGATGAGTCGTGGCCATAGCTTTTGTGATATCAGACAGCTTCCTTTTCCTTGTGTAGGTAGAACACTCTTCTATGGGTTTTGTTGGCCTCCCTCTAGTTGGATTGGTTGACGTACTAGGCGTTCCTTCGTCCAAAACAGTTTTGTTAGCTAGCCACTTTTCATGCTCACTTAGAAATTTTGAATTGTTACGATAGACGTCCTTCCATTTTCTTTCTAGTATCATAATGTATTGTAAACCCATTTTTTCTTCCAGGCCTTCCTTTTCTTTAATGCTTGTTTCACTCACTAATTCTCTCATAATAGCCTCAAAGACTTTGTAGATTTAAACACCGCAAATAGTTTCGAGTTTTCTAGATACATATTAAAATTGGCTTCGAGTGTATCTGACTAAATATTAAACTGTGAACTATATTTAAAAATACTATTCACTTTATTTAAGTAAACAGAATACTAAGTTCCTTAATCTCCAAAAGACGAATGATAGTGTGCATTGTTTGATGGATAGCTTTATATACCTACTCAAATTATTAAAACTAGCTGGACCCGTGCGCTCCTTGCACAAAAAAAAAAATGGTTTGAAACCTTTTGTTAGTCCAGGTCCAGAATTTTTCAAACCTTTTTCTCAAATTATAAAAAAAGATTTTCAGCTACACTTGTTGTGAGACCACAAAAAATGGTAATTCTATACGACAGCACGTAACTGCTAATATAGGTCCAAAAATCTCGGGAAATGTATCAAACGACGCGTTTTGATCTCTGTATCAATAATCCGAAAGCGGAAATTAAATAATTTGTTTCAGTGAAAAGTTATTAGTAAAAAACCCAAAAATTGCCTAGGTCCGATCCCAAATAGGGGACTTGATCCAAGGTATTTATGTGCACAACACCTTTCTGCGCAGGCTTCAAAAAAATAATCTTAGCCGGTCCAACACCGGCTACGCGGTCCACAATATTTCTGCACAGAACACATTTCTGCACTTTTCGGTACACCCTAATCTGTGATTACAACAACCACATGAAAATGACAGAAAAATTTCAACGTTAATTGCAAATATCTCTGAACAGACATAAAATATCGAATTTCCGCTTTCGGATTTTTGATACGAAGGTTAAAACCCGTCGGTTGATACCTTTCCCGATATTTTTGGACCTATATTAGCAGTTACGTGCTGTCGTATAGAATTACCCAAAAAATTATACAAATGTGCGCAAACAGCTATTTGAAATTCCACCACTTATATTACATTCACATTGAGCCATAAACTTGAGTTGATTGCCAACATCAATATGAATAAACTCAAAAAATGTCCCTTTAATCGAGTTTATGACCCAGTGTGAACGCAGTCCTATTCACTTATTTTAGCAATGTGCAAGTGTAGATGGCGCGCTCGCCTTTAATTATTCTAGCACTGTTCAGTCTTACTATTCAACTGTAGATGTCGCGAGGTATATGAATGTCACAGTCACAATAGCGTTGCAGTACAAATTTATTTTTTTGTGCATTCACAATCGTTTATTTTAAAGAATTTATTTTTATAAAATACGCTTAAACAAAAGCACTCCGCTGATTAAAACATGGTTTCGCATGTAGAGCTAACCCCCACCTTTAAAACGATACCTTATTTATTAATATTGGTTCCAAATGAGAGCAGAAAATTAGGAAATAACACAAAAAGACCTTACGGAAATAATATATATGATGATGATGAATTTCAGGTATACAATTCGTAACTAAAAAAATTTATGTTGTTAACAAGATCCAATAACAAAAACGACCTTACGGCCGTACTGAATTATATATACCTGCTCAGGTGCGTATTTATGCCCAAGGTTGTTTAACTTTATTTGATGTAAAAAGTGAAGTTGCAGCTGGACGCAGGTAGACTTTATGAATTTAGGTAACTGAATATTTCACAAATAACTACTGTTAAAATGACGGAGCACATATTTTAACATTTTTTTTTTCCATCAAAGTTTTAAAAAGGGCCTAAAAATAGGCATTTCGGCATCCGTTTCAATCCTAAATTAAATTATCTTTAATTGCTATACAAGATTACGACAACCGGCAGCCTTATTTACTCACAAAACCATTTTAAATACAACGAAAAAGAAGAAAAATTTCAAATTATTCCCAATGCTGAAAATTGGTCAACTTTGTGCGGCTCTACCTGGTAAACTATAATTTTGTGTGAAAAAACAGTGATTTTTTTGATTTTTGCCACGATTTAACGGCAGAGGCGCCAGTGTGCGACGCGAGAGTAGTAACGCCGAAATAGGGGTGAGAGCTGCGAGCCAAAGTGAAGAAACGTCAAAGAGGCAAAATTTACTTTTCGCATATTTTAAACTCATATCAAAATATAAAATGAACATTTGGAATAAAAAATTGCGCGATTTTCGCCTGATGCGCTTTTTTTTTAAATCAATGTCAATTTAATAGGACTACAGCAGCCGTGTCTCAGGAAAATGCGGTTTTATTTATGCGATGTCATTGAGATGTCATGTGATACATAAATATCACACGTGATATTACCAAAAGTGCAATAATGCCGTAATGGCTTTATTTCACATTCATTCATCATTCTCAACATGTTGAGAAATAAGGCCATATTAATCAATACGGCTTGATTGCCTGTGGCGTTATTGCACCCCGCTAATTTTATATAGCCTGGGGGCATTGCATCGCCCACTTTTGCAAAACTATATATAGCCTATGCTGTAACCAGTGATCCAAAGGATATAATTTGAAAATTTCATAAAAGTCGGTTGAGTACTTTGGACGCCTATAAAGGACACGCACTCATTTTTATTTATAACATAAATAATTCAAGTCCTTTAAAAACTTTCGAAAACTACTTTAGAAAGGCTAACAGATTTTGTATGTACTCACATGGCAAAAAGTTGTTTCTGCATTTTTTATATATTTTTCTTGTATGGATCCTTAGAAGAAGTAGCTGAAGTGATAACACCCACCTTTCGATTTTAACACAAAAACTGAAAATCTTAAATTTTTTCGCGCTTTTTATAGTTTTTCTCGCTGTCTTTTGGTCAAACCCAAAAGCATATTAGACCGTTTAAAAAAAAAAGATTTAATAAATGTTGATTAGGTTTTGCATCCTACCACACCAAAGGTCTCAGGAAAATAGCATTAATACTTTAAGAACAGGTTTTCTAAAAACAGGGTGGTCCAAGACAGGGGATGGCAATGCTTAGCGTGTATTTGTGTCATGAGAAGCTACGCGCCAAAAATTTATTATAGATAAAGTGTAGTCCTTGAAGGTTGGGAAAAAGTATATCATTTCAAACCATAATCATATTTCCTAACAGAAGCTTACTTCGGAGTCGACATAAAACATGTAGGTAAAACTGTGGGATCAAATTAGACGTACACTTTGTTCGTCATTTAATGCCGCCGTCTTCAACAAAAAAAGTAAGGAAGTCTAAATTTGGGTGGAACCGAATATTATTTACCTAGTGGTGATATATTATGTCATCCCAATTTACGCAGGTCTATTTTAATAATTTTCAGTTCGTATTATAAAGCCAGCTGATTGTTTTCAACAAAAACACTTCTGTTATGAGCTTTGAAGAGTAAATTAATTTATTTGTATATAAATAGCTTCCCTACCAAACACCGCTAACCAATACATGCACATTTTATGTTTGAAAAATTTGCGTACAAATAGACGGACGGACATGGCTAAATCAACTCAGCTTATCGTTCTGATTACTTCTGTAAACTTATTGATGAGCCCATCTCTTCTTCCTCTCATACTTACAAACACTTCATGTTCATGGAAGGTATGGAAATCATAATAGATATATAACTTATCTATTGCAGTGGGATACTAACTACTTTCCCCGATATTTTGCTTGTGTGTTACCCGATTTGCCTAATTTTTGCGGGAATATACGACATACTTTTGAGAAGCAGCTGACCAATTTTCATTGAAATATCTGCTTGAAACTACAAGCAATCGCCTTTGAAAATAGCAGAATTTGTATACTGAAAAGTGGGCGGCGCCACCCCTACTTCACCATTAATCCACAAAATTTTTTCTCGGTCGACTTTTGCTTAAAAGGCTTATTATGTGTGCAAGAAATTATTGATATAGCTTGCATAGTTATGGAAATATCGGGTTTTACATTTTACAAACAAATTTTTCAGAACTATGTTAAAGATCTGGGCGTGGACGTTAACCGATTTCTCCCATTTTTACAACAAACATTTACCTTTACATGTATAACATTTTCGCCAAATATCGTTTTGATAAATCTATTTTTACCGGAGTTATGGCATAAAAAGTTTTGTGTAATAATCCACTATAAAAGGAGCGGGACCACGCCCATTTTCGAAAATTTATATTTTTCGACTGTCTTCGTTCACGGACACTTTGAAAGTGAAATAAAAACCATATAACGCTATTTTACGCAAAGTTATTGCCTATTTAATATATCTAAGATCCTTTTCAAAACCTGTCGTATAAAAGTTGGCGTCGAGCCCATTTTTTTCCTTAACATTCCTTGTATTAATATAAATATGTATGCTGAATTTCGTTTCGATATCTTAAACGGTTTTTGATTTATGATTAATAATATTTCGAAATTTGACTTTATCAAAAGTGGGCGTTGCCACACCCATTTTCAAAAATGTCTCGAAAAATTTATTTTCTGCCTTAACGTTAATGTACACACCAAGTTTTGTCCTTATAAGTGTTTATGTACTGAATGATCACGTGTTAACAACGGTCGGACGGACGGACATGTCTTAATCCATTTCTTTTTTCCTCCTGAACATTTTGATATACAAAAGTCAATATCTATCTCGATCCGTTAAGGCCGTTACATACCACCGTTGGGCCGATAAAGTTAATATACCTTGTGTGCGTAACATTACTAGGTATAAAAAAAATCTGCTGTTCATACAAGACTTGCCGATTTAGTATAGTAACCCACCTAACCAAAGTCGGAGCGCTGCGAAATACTGAGCCCGTAATTTGATCTTTTTTGGAGAGTTATTTAGTAAACATTAAAAACTATATATCAACGATTTAGAGCTTTTTCTGATCCTTTTTTATTGTACCTAACAAAGCGTAGAATTTTTGTTTTTTATTTTTTATAAACTGTCTATGGTTGGAAGTCGAGGGAACTGCTTTTAAAATAAAACAAAGTTTGATGTTTTGATAAGTTTGTAGTGAAAAATGTATACCCTCAGATGTACGTACGGACTCATACAAATATTTTTACATAGAACTTGTAGAGTAATAGAACTATTTTTTAGCATTAAATAAATAAAACTGTATAAACAATTGAAATGTGTCTTTTCTTCGAATTAGTTAAACGCAGAAATGAGTCGTGTTGCGATTTGTAGCGACCAAATGTAGTAGACCAAGTTTGTAACAACACGCACTCAGCAGTGTTTAAAATATCTGTTTATCAATGAAGCTATAAATACAGTAGTGAAAATTACAAATAACAGATTTTCCTTACTTTGGTCAAAACCTGGATAAATCGGAATAATTTTCCGTGACAACTCTACGCGTTGGTAGACAAATTGAAAAGGAGCCGGGTTCTTCGTGAATGTAAACAAGCGATATCAAAGGACGTCATACATAAATATATAGTAGGACATAATTTGACATATCATATATATTATTTCTGTAAAGTCTTTTTGTGTTATTTCCTAATTTTCTGCTCTCATTTGGAACCAATATTAATAAATAAGGTATCGTTTTAAAGGGGGGTTAGCTCTACATGCAAAACCATGTTTTAATTAGCGGAGTGCTTTTGTTTAAGCGTATTTTATAAAAATGAATTCTTTAAAATAAACGATTGTGAATGCACAAAAAAATCAATTTGTACTGCGACGCTATTGTGACTGACATTCACATGCCTCGCGACATCTACATTTGAATGCTAAGACTGAACAGTGCGCCATCTACACTTGAACATTGCTAAAATAAGTGAATAAGACTGCGTTCACATTGGGTCATAAACTCGAGTTAAAGGGACATTTTTTGAGTTAATTCATATTGATGTTGTCAATCAACTCAAGTTTATGGCTCAATGTGAATGTAATATAAGTGGTGGAATTTAAAATAGCTGTTTGCGCATATTTGTATAATTTTTTAGGGGTTCACAACAAGTGTAGCTGAAAATCTTTTTTTATAATTGAGAAAAAGGTTTGAAAAATCCTGGACCTGGAATAATAAGAGGTTTCAAACCATTTTTGTTTATTTTTTTTGCGCAAGGAGCGCACGGGCCCAGCTAGTCTTACTTATATTATAAATGCGTAAGTTTGTGAGTGAGTGTGTTTGAACCGTTTTCACGCCCAAACTACAGCACCGATCTGTACGAAATTTTGCACACTTATTTCCCGATGTCTCGGATAGGTAACAAGTTTCTTGAAATCTCAATACCTCACATGGTTATGGAGTTAGGGGCACTAATGTGACCCAACTAACCCAAAAATGTATTTGATCCAATGAATTTATGCAATTGGTGCCCTAAAACCTTAAAATGTGCATACAATATGGGTATTGAACGAAAGGGGAAGGCCAGAGTATTATTTTGGACTTTGCAGTATTTCGATAAATTAATCGATAACTGAGTTATCGATCAGAATGTGGTTGCCCAAAAAACCACGAATTTGCATACAATATTGGTATCAAACGAATGGGGAAGGCCACAGTATTCTTTTGGACCCTGCAATATTTCGATAACTTTATCGATAACTGAATTATCGGTCAGAATGGGGTCGCCCAAAAACCCCTGAATTTGCATACAATATGGATATCAAACGAAAGGGGAAGGTCACAGTATTCTTTTGGACTCTGCAATATTTCGATCAATTAATCGATAACTGAGTTATCGGTCTGAATGTGGTTGCTTCAAAACCCCTGAATTTGCATACAATATGGGTATCAAACGAAAGGGGAAGGTCACAGGATTCTTTTGGACTCTGCAATATTTCAATCAATTAATCGATAACTGAGTTATCGGTCTGAATGTGGTTGCTCCAAAATCCCTTAATTTGCATGCAATATGGATATCAAACGAATGGGGAAGGCCACATTATTCTTTTGGACCCTGCAATATTTCGATAACTTTATCGATAACTGAGTTATCGGTCAGAATGTGGTCGCCCAAAAACCCCTGAATTTGCATACAATATGGATATCAAATGAAGGGGGGAAGGACACAGTATTCTTTTGGACTCTGCAATATTTCGATCAATTAATCGATAACTGAGTTATGGGTCAGAATGTGGTTGCTCCAAAACCCCTGAATTTACATACAATATGGGTATCAAACAAAATGGGAAGGCCACAGGTTTCGTTTGGACATTGCAAACCTCTAAATTTGCATTAAATATGGATATGACACGAAACGGAAAGGCCAAAGATTCATATGGACTTCTCGATATTTCAATAAACTAACCGATACTGTTATGTTTCGTTGTGTAAGTTAATCGATAACTGAGTTATCGGTCAAAACGTGACTAAAAAATTCATCGCCATATCTACAAAAATACTTTTAAAAACTAATTGCTTTGATTTTAATAAGTTTAGTTACTATACATCAAGGCGAATTCATATGAGGTGAGAGCAAGGCTAATTTAGCATGTTCAGAAATGTCAGATCAAAAGAAAATAACGTTCATGTAATGAATTCGCCTTCCTATACATACAATACCAATTTTATTTTGCGTTTTCGGTACTTTTTCTGTCATTTAGGGAAAACAGATTCAAGACGACAACGACGGTGCGGCCTCTGTCAAATTATTTTTACACATGTTCTTATGTGGAGGAATTTTTCATGAATGCCGCTGTCGCCAGATTAGATCTATTTCTAATTTGACAGCCACGGTCGTGGCGTCCTTTTTTCTTTTTGTGAATTAAATCGAAAATATATGCAAATTGCTTTAAATATGTGTTGAAATTGGACGTTGTCGTTCGCAGTCGTCGTTTTGAATGTCGGCCGGGCTATTGTCGTCGTTAATTAATATGAGTAAATCGTCACCTGTCAAACATAAAATCAAATATTTGGAATGAATTTTTTGTAACGTTTGAGCAAAATAGTTGTGCATTTTAAAGATATTGATATCGTTTCTGCGGAAAATATCCTTTTAGTAAGTTTAGCAATTCTTCATATTTTGGTTGCTTCGCTGTTTCGTAAAAATTAAACTTTTATGAGTGTTTATAAAGGGTGTTTTTTTAGGGGTATAGAACTTCGAATTGAAATAAAACACAAGAAAATCGTTTTAAGGTCCATCAATTTGGCTTTATTGGAAGGATAATTTTATGCCATTAATGCTTAAATATGATTTCGGGCATGTGGCCGCCGCGGCTGGCTCGAATAAAGCCAATTCTACAGGTCTAATTTTCAACCACTTTTTCGAGCATATGGGGCCGTATGTCGGCAATAACGCCACGAATGTTGGCTTCCAATTCCCCTAACGTTTCTGGTTTGTTGGTGTAGACGAGCGACTTCACATATCCCCAAAGAAAATAATCCAATGGTGTCAAATCACACGACCTTGGTGGCCAATTGACAGGTCCATTCCGCGAAATTATGCGCTCATCGAATGTTTCCTTCAATAAATCGATTGTGACGTGCGCTGTGTGGCATGTAGCGCCGTCTTGTTGGAACCACAACTCATCCACATTCATGCCATCCGATTCGGGAACAAAATAGTCGGTTATCATGGCTCTATACCGGTCTCCATTAACGGTAGCTGCCTCTCCAGCATTATTGCGGAAGAAGTATGGCCCAATGACTCCACCAGCCCATAGAGCACACCAAACAGTCAGTTTTTGTGGATGTAATGGCGTTTCAAGGGTCTCATGTGGATTCTCTTCACTCCAAATGCGGCAATTTTGCTTGTTGACGTAGCCATTCAACCAAAAATGAGCCTCATCACTGAACAAAATTTTGCGATGAAAATCAGCATCGAAATCAATCTCATTTTCGGCCCATACACCAAAATCACGACGCATTGCATGGTCTCGCGGCTTTAATTCTTGCACAAGCTGGATCTTGTAAGGTCGCAAGCCAAGATCTTTGCGCAAAATCTTCCATAAAGTTGATGGACAAAGCTCCAATTGCTGTGCACGGTGGCGAATCGATTCATTCGGGTCCTCTTCAACACTTTGCTCTACAGCGGCAATTGTTTCTTCGGTGCGCACTCTTCGACGTCTCTGCGGATGCGTATTATCACATAGAGTAAACGTAGTGCGAAAACGATCCATGGTTAACCGAATTAATTGCTCTGATGGACGATTATGTCGACCATAAAATGGACGGAGCTCACGGTAAACTTCGCGAACTGAACCATTATTTTCGAAATAAATTTGCACGATTTGCAAGCATTGTTCTTTTGTCAACCTGTTCATGATGAAATGGCAAACCAAACTGAACATAAATGACATTAGAGTTGCCAGATTTGACCACAAAATGCCAGTTTTATCTCTATTCGAAAAACAAACCTCTAAAAAAACACCCGTTATAATAATACAATTTATGAAGCGCTTAAGGTTTGTTCTGTATGTATCTCTTCTTCAATTTGATCTGAAAAATAATTAATAGCTTTGGCTTTTGTTTAGAATCCTGTATTAGAAGTTGGTGCTCTGTGTGAATTTAATTGTTTACAAGTGCTGTTAAGAAATATTTAATATTTGGTGTGTAACCTGATTATTTAAGGTTTTTTGTATATCATTATCTTAAGGAACATGTGAACTTTAAAACTTATCTGTTTGATAAATAAAAATGTTTTCAAAAGAAGCTTAGTTATTTTGCTTATTTCTTTGATGCGAGCGGAGCCGCGGGTAAATGCTAGTAGTTGTATATGCGGGCATGTATGGTTTAGCAAGGTGTTGCCGTACCTTTCGTAACAAGTCAAAATAAGTCAATAAAAGCCTTCAAAAAATCATCTAAAAAAAGTTCCAACTCCGAAGTTAATTTAAAGAGTCATAAAACGCTTCAAATTCATCCGATTCGGAGTCATTTTGGACTCTTTTTTATGACTCCTTCCAAGGTGCACGCATCGAACGTTTTTTTTTCTCCTTTTGGGGTCCGAAAAGGGCTCATTTCTGAGGGTAAATCTCCGAGAAATGTGCGTTTTATGGATATGGAGTTGCACTCGGGAGCACGACCTTTGTCACATATATTCTCCCACAGCCAGTATAAAAGAACGTTGCATTATAAATAATATCGCTAGCTTGAAAGATATAATATTTAGCAGAATATCATTTTTCTCAGCACGGTGCGCTCATCCAGATAGGAATACTCCTCAAGATTCCCAGAGGGTCGTATCACATTAAGACTCTTTAAGGTCGCGTTTGCGGAACCATAAAATGCTATCGCAAATAAACCGAACTGAGTAGGCAATTGAAAAGTAAAGTCCTCTCTCGACGAACGAAAATAACACTCTACAAGTCACTCATCGCACCCGTCCTGCTATATGGTGCAGAAGCGTGGACACTAACAACATCTGATGAGGCGGCTCTGGGAGTATTCGAGAGAAAGGTTCTTCGAAAGATTTGTGGACCTCTACGCGTTGGCGACGGCGAGTACCGAAGAAGATTTAATGATGAGCTGTATGAACTTTACGCAGACGCTGACATAGTTCAGCGAATTAAAACACAGCAGCTTCGCTGGCTAGGCCACGTAGTGCGAATGAGCGAAGATGCTCCAGCCCAGAAGGTATTCTTATCGGCACCCGCCGGTGGAAGCAGAGGAAGAGGGAGACCACCACTCCGATGGAAGGACCAAGTGGAGACCGATTTGCGATCCCGCGGTGTTTCCAATTGGCGCCAGTTGGCGCATGGAAGAAACGACTGGCGAGCTATGTTGGACGGTCAAAATCGCCCAGGCGGTTAGATGACCATTTAAAGAAGAAGAAGAAGAAGAAATAAACCGGAAGGGCTTCGGTCTTCTTCACACACTAACAGTTTATAAAAAAAATACTACAAAGTTCATCCGAAGATAACGGTTAACGTTTGATTTATTTTTTAGCAGACCCGGCAGACATTGAGGCGCCTGCATTTACAAAATTGTACTCTCTTCCCTCTCCACTTGGTGCTTCCTCGTTATTTATTCCTATATCTTAATTTTACTTTCTACTGTTGCTCTTTCCCATCAGATTTTGAAAAGGATTATAGATATATTCAATAGGCAACAACTTTACTTTTAAAGTGTCCATGAAAGAAAAAAGTCGAGAAATATAACTTTTTGAAAATGGGCGTGGCCCCGCCCCTTTTATAATGGATTATTCTACAAAACTTTTTGTGCTATAACTCCGGCAAAAATTGATTTATCGAAACGAAGTGTTTGTAGGTGTGAGAAGAAGAAGAGATGGGTCCATCAATAAGTAAACAAGAATATTAAGGACGATGAGCTAAGTCGATTTAGCCACGTGCGTCTCCCCGGTTTTCTGTTTGTCTGTCCGTCTGTCTATTTGAACGCAAATTTTTCAAACATAAAATGTGCATGTATTGGTATTTTGAAAAAATGTGGTTAGCAGTTGTTGGGAAGCTTTTTATATACAATATAAATTAATGGCGGCCACACCGCAGGTCCAAGGTTCGAGTCCTGGGAGAGATAACATCAATCGGGATCGCACCTCGGCAGTGGTTTGGCAAACTCTCCGAGTGTATTTTTGCTATGGAAGGCTTCTTAGCAAAACTGCATCTAATTTGTAGATGCCGTTCGAAGTCGGCAAAAATCTGTAGGTCCCGCCAATTTGTAGGAAAAAATCAAAACGGCACACCACAAATTGGAAGGGAAGCTCGGCGCAAAAATCTCTTAGGAAGTTTATGATTATATACCTGTTGTATATCGCGCCATACATTTATAGTCTTTTTTAAATGAATTTAGCACTCAAAGCTCATAACAGAAGTGTTTTTATTAGTATGCCATAATAGATCACTACTAGGCATATAATGTTCGGTTGCACCCGAACTTAGACTTCCTTACTTCTTTTTAATTTTTTAGATGTGTCTACACTTGAAAAATATTACTTTTTAGTTTATTTAATTTTTAATCCAAATTTTACTGTTTGTGACCTGCCTAGAACCAGTTGGCAAATTAGTGACTCTTTTTTGAGACTAGAGATGTGAGACAGCTTACTGAATACCAAATCGTAGCAAAATTTAAATTAACCACAAAATTTCTCTATTAGTGACTAAATACTGCTTACAGAATTCAACTATAAAGTTGACTTATATTCAATTATAGTAAACAGTAGACTTAAGAGATTAATCGCGCTACAGTTTTTTTACGATGAGTCACACAATTTTTTTGCAAGGTTATCAGAATTTCACAGAAGTTACCATGGTTGGCAGGGCATACATTTAGGCACTTGGAGTTTGAGATACAAATTCCAAAAATATGCGTTGGTGTGAATAAAATTGTGTGATTGCTTGGAATCGTCCTCAGATAAAACATGTAAGAAAAGCGTTGTCCGAAGGCTTGATTTCTTTCAGGAGTACGCATCACGTGTTAAAGTGTCCGATCCTTACTTACAGGTACAAACTTTGCAAAATTTGATGGTCTTTCTCTGTTAATTTAAAGATACACAGCCTTAACCCCGTTTGTCGGAAAAATGTGTTGTATGGGGATATACGATATATTGGTCCAATCTGGCTGATTTTATAATAATAACTGTAGCTGCAAAATTGTGTGTTCCTCGCTAATAAATTGCAATAGTTATAGTCCAAACTACATTCATCGAAACAATCGATTGTATGGGAGCTATATGTTACGTTGGTCCGATCTAGATGATTTTTACTTACCACATTACGTGTATAAGATTTACCAAATCTGCGAAATTCTACGTTCCTAGCTTTTTAATTGAAAAAATTATAGGGCAAAACCCGTTTATCGGAACAATCGATTGCATGGGAGCTATGCGTTGTATTTGTACGATCTTGTTGGTTCCGACAAATTACACTGGTCTACAGCCAAAAACCACCAGAGTCGCGAATATGAAATTCGTATGAAAACCAACTCCTGATTCCGGTATTTAAAAAAAAAAAAAAGATGACTCCACTTAATCATGTACATCTCAAGAACAAATTGAGCAACTCCAAAAGGGTTTGGAAAATTTAAAACCTGTAGGTTCGAAGATAACGAACAATCAATAAGAATTTTTACCTTTTTTTGTAAAAATATAAAAAAAATTGTATTTTGCGAGGAAGGATCTCGAAAACTTTTTATTTTTTTTATATATTTTTTCCCCCCGAAAGCTCTGTTGTATTAAAAAAAATAAGTTTTCATCCAATAAACTCGATTTAACAATACAAAAGTTATAGGCATTCATATAAATATAGCCATATAATACTGAAGTACCCTGCACGTACATATGTATTAGTATTCATATATTAGTTAGATTTTCGAAAGGTTATTCGATACAAAAAACTGTTAATGCCGGTTTCTCAAGTAGGTAAACTTTAAAGTTTCAAACCCAGGTACAGTTGAAGCAACAGCAACTTTTTCAAGCCAGGTAGTGTTTTCTTCACAAAGGAACCTTTTTGTCTAGGTAGGCTTCGATTTTTACTTGATCTGAGTATAAATAGGAGTAAATGCCAGGCCCACCGGATACTGTTCAGTCTATGTAAATTCGTGCGAGATGCTTACTTGGAGCGGCCGTGGCTCAAAAGCACCGCCGTCGAATTTTTGCTCAGAAAAAGAAATAAACAAAAACGAGATTTCTCGTTATAAATAGGCCGGTTTATTAAATTACAAAATTAGTTGCTTTACCTTTTTTAAATATTTTGTGATGAGCTGGGAAATACTGGGGTGGCCGTGTTGTGTTCACCTTGATGATCGCTGAGAAAGTATAAAGTTGTCAAGTCGAAGACAACCGTTGACCCGAAAAATTATCCTCCGGTTTTAAGGGGAGGTGAACCCATATTTGTGCTGACTGTTACGGCGGGATCGTGGCAATGACAGTGGCGCGCTCGCACGTAATAAAGGGAGACAAACAATAAAAAGCACCGAATTAGTAAATAAACAAACAAGGATTGCTTTCGCTAAGTAAAGAATACACAGGTGTTTATTAGGAATATGTTTGAACACTATTATAATTAATAGGATAACAAATGGCGTGAAATTTTGAATATCGTATGGAATTAATAGGGAAAAACTATATTTACCTCTGGATTGGCTGCTCGTAACTCGCGTACTCTCGAAAAACAAGTGGCCGAGCATATCTTAGGATTTTAGCTCAATACCCCTGCCGAATGCCTACTTTCGTCAGGTTCGGAGAGGTAAGCGCTGTTATCGGTTGAAAGCTACAGGCCATAAAGGTGCAAATATGAATAATTTCACCCTACAAGGGGCGGCCGATATATTTAGGCCGGTGGCCTAAACATGCCGGCCCCCTTGCGGCGAGCAACCTTCAAAAAGAACAAATAGTGTAGCAGCCAACCCCAGATAAATGCACAATTCAAGTTTCCGGTTGAACTACTCTTAAACTATTAAAATTATGGTGGGCCACCCATGGGCCCTTGCTCTGCCAGTCGCCGCTTGACACCTGTTGTGGGTGAGAAAATAAAGGTTAATATACATATACGTGGTTTTGCTTAGCTCATTGCACCTTATTTTTTTTTGTATTTTTATTGTTGGTGGGCCCCCGAAATTACAAGGCCGAAAATTGTGGCTTGTGCCAGCAACCCATTGATGGTTGACGGTGGAGTGCCGCTCAGCATCAGGCTGGCATAAGCGTCGGCGCCTAGCGTCAGGCGCACAGGAGAGGCACGGAAAAATTCGGGATCCGCCAGCCTCATAAGCTGGAAAGGTGCAGCAACCGTCGCATCAATATTAGAGACCGGGCTCATACGATGATGGTGCGCAAGGACCGTAGCTTGGGTGGTGACCCTTCTGGTTACTCCGTACTTTCCCCGAAGTACAAGTGTACACCTGATCTGCCGGGTCCCACCAACACGTTCTAGGTGAAGATTGGTAGCGAACTCACCGTCAATGACCGTAGTTGGTGAGCACGGGTCGACCAGGTCACGGACGAAGTGCAGTGCGCCACCGGACTCGATGCACACCAAAGCCGTTGGTGCGATGGCGACAAACGATCGCATAATGATGGCTGTAGCAGGGGCGTTGGCCGCTCTACCGGTGCGGAAAGTTGTAGCGGTTGCGTTGTGGCGGACAACGGTGGTAGTGTTGGTAAGTCCGCGGGCCTGGTAAGGTGCCGTCCGACCCGCTGTGCGTCGTGATGAGCGAAAAGGACGTGTTTCCGCGTCACCCCGACGGACATCAGTGGGACTGTGAGATGGTCGGAAAGGACGTGTTGCCGAGCCACCACGATTCACCTTGACAGACCGCGGGGATGGGCGGAAAGGACGTGTTTCCGCGCCACCCTTGCGTAGTTCAGATGTTGGGACTGGACATTGAGGTGTGTCCGACGCGCGCTTCTTCCGTTGCTCGTGTCGTAGTAGCGGTCGGAAAGGACGTGTTTCCGAGCCGCCGAGCTGTGGAGTTGGTGTAGCAGCCCTCATTTCTTCTTCTTCTTCTTCTACCTGCTCTGCCCAAGACTTTGTATTTTCTGTGATGGCTATGGATAGCGCAGCATCAGATATTTCGCCTTCGTCTTCGATGATGTCGGTAGACTGTCGAGTAACAATGTTTTCGTCCATATGAAGGGACGTGTGGTGGGGTTCGTGGCACCGATAGCAACGGTCCTTACTTGGACAAATCTCCGGGCGGTGAAACGGGGACAAACAATTGGGGCAATATTTGTGGATGAGTACCACCCGCAATCGTTCCTCCTCCGCATACTGCTGGCAAAAACGTATGCCATGGTTTTTGTTGCATAACCGACATGGTATGGCAAAGGTTTTGGTCCGCTCCTCTGTTTTTGCTCGTGTGGCCGTAAAACGAGTCATTCTAGAATATAAACCCATTATTAGGGTATTGGTATGGGTTTTTTGGGCGGTTGGGTGGCTTGTATGCATAATTGAAGCACAGTTCCTGTACTTCGGTTTGGCATATTCATAAGATTCTTTATGAAGTATTAAGGTTTTAATTTTGTGTAACGCATTATCGCGTTATTCAAATGGAAACAAATTCCTTTCTGTCTGGTAGCTTTGTCACAGCTGACAAGTTCCTGCAAACCCCAGAACATAGTGCATAATGTTAAGAGTAGTAACTCGTAGGAGCCCGAACTGTAAAATTTGTTTGTAAAATGGGGTAAAAAAGGGAGAAATGGTGCGAGGTCTTTTAATTTGTGTATTAGTTTAGTTATTGCTAAATGGTCTGTGCATAAATTTAGATTAAATGTATCCATTTATACATGTATTGTAGCTGGTTGTTGCAGTGACACATAACCAGCTTATCGGCATCGTTCTATAGCCGGTCGTCAGTCACCCACTTTTGTGATTCTCCAGATGTGGTCAGCGATTCGGTGCTGCCACATCCAACCGATGACGTCTGCCGCATTTGGCAATGTAAAAATGGAGACAGATGCGTCGCGACAGATGTGGTATTACATCCTTCAACATATTTAACTTAAAGCCCTGGGGCCATCGGCGGAAAACTGAAAATCGGATAGATGAGGTGAACATATCTCTCGTGTTACCATTTTGCCATTCCAAGTGGAATACCAAATTTTGCAGTTTTATGAATGAAGGGTATCGAGGAAAAGTGAATCGTGAACTGATAACTTTCCTCACAGCATATTTCATATTTTGTGTTAACTTATAATTTTTTCATTCTGTAAATTACTGGCGACCAGCATTATTGCCAATACCTATATGGTACACATTCGTAGCTGAACCGATTTCACCTAGCTCCAGGTGAATAAATTCACTCGCTCCCTTAGGTGCGTAAACCCAAAAAAAACTGGTGGATTTTTGTAACGAGTACATACCCGTCGCGTTTGTGTGTGGCAACTCGTGTTGTCACGAAGAAACATTTGATGTGGCTACGCTCATTCATTCAGCACTGGATACATTTCTGAATGAAATGTCATTGACGAAAATTTTCACGAGGGTAAGTAGTAAATTTGTAATTTGTTGCTAATTTTCTTTTTAACTAATATTTGTGTTATTTACAGGTGATGAATGGATACACAGGACCGAGGGGGGACTCCTGGAGGTAAGTATGAATGGACGCTGGCCGAAATCCTGTATCGTTTCGGCCAGAGTCAGAAAACCACTTACATATATATGTACATATGTCATTCGCGGTGATGGCCGGCCCACAGCGATTGATAGATATGTATGTAAATATACAAACTTTTTCCAAGTAGTAATCGTTTTCTTTCTTTTGCAGGGTTCTTCCATGGGTCAGTGGTACACCCCACCGTAAACCTCATGCCACGTTAAGCATGGGCGCATGGGCGGGTGGTAAAATCAAATAATGCGCCGGGGGTATTGTATTTTGGTTCTCGGGGCGGTCGTGGTGGTGGAGGCAAGGAAGACTCTAAAGAATGGATTCCCGTAACCAAATTAGGGCGCTTAGTACGTGATGGAAAAATTCATTCATTAGAAGAGATTTACCTATATTCTTTGCCAATCAAAGAATTCGAAATTATTGATTTCTTTGTGGGTACAGCACTACGTGATGAGGTTTTAAAAAATCATGCCTGTTCAGAAGCAGACCCGTGCTGGTCAGCGCACGCGTTTCAAGGCATTTGTTGCTATAGGAGACAACAATGGACATATTGGTCTTGGTGTTAAATGCAGCAAAGAAGTGGCTACCGCTATTCGTGCGCTATCATCCTGGCTAAATTGTCAGTCGTACCTGTTCGTCGTGGTTACTGGGGTAATAAGATTGGTAAACCCCATACTGTACCATGCAAAGTTACTGGTAAATGTGGTTCCGTATCAGTGCGTTTGATTCCAGCTCCTCGTGGTACTGGTATTGTATCAGCTCCTGTACCTAAGAAGTTACTAACAATGGCTGGCATTGAGGATTGTTATACTTCGGCTCGTGGTTCTACAGGTACCTTTGGTAACTTTGCCAAAGCAACATACGCTGCTATTGCTAAAACCTATGCTTATTTGACACCTGATTTATGGAAGGAGATGCCTTTAGGGGCCAGTCCATATCAAGAATTCGCCGATTTCTTGGCTGAAAAGCCCACCACTGCTGCTCGTCACCAAGTGGATGCTTAAATAGATTCCTCGTCAAATTTTAATAATTTGATAACGACTTAATAAATAATAGCAAACAGTAATTAAAGAAGGCAGTCCAAATCAAGGAAAACCTTAACCGAGCAAGAAGTTTATACACAGGTGGCAAAGTTGTTTGGGCAAGATGAAGATGTACTACGAGAGTTTGGTCAATTTCTACCAGATGCCATCATCAAAGCGGGCAATATATGTCAAAGTCGGTCCTGTTCGAAGGACCAGGACCATGAACAATTGCGGCAGTGGAATTGGTATCCAGTAATTTGCTTTTGATAACCAAAATATCGGATATGGACGGAAGCGACGTGTTGCGGGTGAGTACGTGAGATTATTAGCAACGACTGACTTACCTAACGATACTATTCCTAATCCCGCTAGTGGTGGCGTCGATAAGAGTAAAGCCCAAGCTGATGGGACAGCATTAATTGTACAATCATTGCGGACGACTGGAATCTCTAGACCTTTAACTTGAGTAACGTACCTGCATGCTGTGGTGATTTCACCAGCAACTAAAGTGGAAAAACGTTTTCAGCGGAAGTATGGCAAGTAAATTACCACTATATAATTAGATTTTTATATTTTAAAGAGAATATTGTCGAAGTTAGTACATAGGTAACTCTCAACTAACTGTAGTTAAGATTAAGTTGTAAATTAATGTGAAAATAACATATATATCACGTATCTGCCCCGAACCCCACAGCGCCACTGCCTGGTCTTAATAGGCTGGTGAGTTTATTCATTGTCCCACTCATGGGATAATACTCTTGTAACTGTAGGTAGGTTTTTAATTGTAATTCCACCTAAGATTTGGTAACTGTGTCCTTCAGGAGACACCTGCTAAACCAAGTCCAAAACGTCGGGAGAGGTATCAAAATACGCGTTTTGACCTCTGTATCACTAATCAGAAAGCGAATTTTTAATTTTGGAAATCTATTTTCCAAGCAATTTCTGTCATCAATCCGATGCCTGCAGCCATGTCTGCTTATTTTGAGTTTTCCTTTTCTATTCCCCATCTTCACCCGGTTTTCTTTGATGTCATCAAACTTTATTAAGGAAATCCTCCATTTCGAAGCCAACATGGCGTAGCTTAAGAGCCAAAATTTTTCATTTTGTTGAATTTTGTAAGACTCTTAACTGTCTACTTCGGTAATTTAAGAGCCAAAATTTTTCATTTTGTTGAATTTTGTAAGACTCTTAAGTGTCTACGTCTGTAATTTTAGAGCCAAAATTTCTCAATTTGAATTTTCTAGACCTCAGAGGTATGTGGCGAATACTGTTTAGGAGGATCCTATATAGGATCGTGAGAATGTCTGGAGGGGAATATCTTGTTGGTCCCTGTGCCACATATCTGTTGTATAAGTGGGTAGAAAATTATATGTTGTTTGTATACGAATGAAACTTCGGTTGCAGATCGGGTCACCCGTCTGCGGTAGGTTTTCTGTTGGCCTCGTTACATTTGAACGAGTGCGCCTATTGTCTTGTGGGTAGCCTCCTTTGTTTGGTTAGCAATAAGGTGGTAAGGGGTTTGTTCTAGTTGGGAGGGGAATACGGTTCGGTGGGAGAAGTCTTGAAGCTCTCTAATCCTAATAGTAATTAGAAGTGGAATTAGAGATACTTAGAAGTGGAATATCATTACCTTCCGCCATCCTCGTTACCGGGTGGCAGTAAGACCAATTTCGTGATTGGTCTGGTAGTCTGGCCCCTCGCGGTATCAAGTACTACGACACGAACTCGGTGATCTGGTCCACGATGTAGTTGTGCGATTCGTCCGAGTCTCCATTCGTTTGGAGGCAGGTTGTCTTCCTTTAGAACGACGAGGTCCCCTTGTTTCATGTTTGATTGTGGGTGTTTCCACTTTACGCGTTTTTGCAATTCGGTGAGATACTCTGTTTTCCATCGTTTGCAAAACGTCTGGTGTAGAGCCTTGAGTTTTCCCATCGGTTGACGAGTGAGGCACGATTCTCGCTAACGTCGATCTCAGGTGGGGCTAATAGGTGTCCCCCAACGAGGAAATGTCCCGGAGTCAATGGCTCCAAGCTGGACGGCTCGTTGGACGAGGGACTAAGTGGCCGAGAGTTGAGGCAGGACTCGACTCGACAAAGTAGGGTACTGAACTCTTCGAGGGTGAATTTCTGATCGGACGCGATCTTCTTGAAGTGGTTCTTGAAACTTTTTACCCCTGCCTCCCAGAGTCCACCCATGTGGGGGGCGCCCGCTGGGATGAAATGCCAGGTCAGGCGTTGATGGTAGTATTTCGATAGGGTTTGGTTGCGGGCATCCGAGAGAAAAGCTTTGAACTCGGAGCGGAGGGCACGAGAGGCTCCGACAAAGTTAGTTCCATTGCCAGAGTAGATGTTCTTTGGACATCCTCGTCTCGCAACAAACCTGTCGAAGGCTGCCAAGAACGCTGCGGTACTAAGGTCACTAGTGGCCTCTAAGTGAATAGCCTTGGTCGTGAAGCAGACAAAGAGGCAAACATAGCCCTTTGACAGCCGACATCCTCTTCCACTGTAGGACTTGATGTCGAACGGTCCGGCGAAATCTACACCGGCGTTTGTGAACGCGCGTGAGAAGGTGGTACGTTCTGGCGGGAGGTTTCCCATCAGCTGGGTTTGTGATCGCCTGCGGAAGATCGTACAAACCTTGCAGTTATGGATGACGGATCGGATCATATTTTTAACTCGTGGGATATATTGCGTACGTAGGAGGCGTAACTTGAGTTGGTTTTCGCCGTGAAGGGAAATGTTATGGATAAATTGGACGAGAAGACGCGTAAACTGACAGGCGTAAGGGAGGATAATTGGATGGCGTTCATTATAGGCGAGATCAAGGGACGCAGACAGACGACCGCCTACTCGCAATATATCATGGCTGTCGACGAAGGGGTTGAGAGGAAGGACTTCACTTTTTGTCCCAATGGGTTTCCCGGTTTTTAATTCCTTTAATTCTTCAGAATAATGCTTCTGTTGATATATTTCAATAAGTCGTTGAGTCGTAGCCTTAATTTCGTCGGGCGAAATGAGGTGTGACTCCGCTTTGAAAGAAGATTTCGTTTTGGGATTAGTTCTTTGAGAGAACCTCATAATGTATGATATAACCCTCAAAGCCCTTGAAAAATCAGAAAACCTTTCGAGAATGTCCTCGTTATCGTGTATTTGCTTAGTTGTGTGAACTTGTACTCTCTTTTCTTCGATGTTTGTACCATAATATCTTTCTTGAGTTGGCCATTTTGTCTTGTCTTCTTGTAGCCAAGAAGGTCCCTGCCACCACAAAGTGTTGTTGACTATATCCTTTGCTGATAGTCCTCTGCTGGCCATGTCTGCTGGGTTTGATGCGGAATCTACGTGCCGCCAGATTTTATTTCCCACCTTTTCCACTATTTTTGTTACTCTATGAGCCACGAATGTTGACCAAGAGCATGGTGGTTTCTTAATCCAAGCTAGAACAATCGTAGAATCGGTCCATAGATGAGTATTGAAATTTCCTAAATTTAAGTTTTCGCGGACAGATTCTATCGTTTCGGCCAGTAAGACTGCCCCGCATAACTCTAAACGGGGTAATGATATCGTTTTTACGGGAGCTACTCTCATTTTGGCCATTAATAGATTGACGTAGATCTGATCCCTCACTTTGGCTCGTAAAAAGATTGTAGCGGCATAGGCCTTTTCTGATGCATCGCAGAACCCGTGTATTTCCACCTCGTTGGATGGCGTGAAATGCACCCATCGCGGTATTTGAATGCTATTGATTTCATGATAATCCTGCATGAAGCTTTCCCACCGATCTAGGGTTAGTGTAGATACCCTTTCGTCCCAGTCAGTCCCCTCTAGCCATATGTTCTGCATAAGAATTTTGGCTACTATGACGACTGGTGCCAACCAACCTAACGGATCGAACAGCTTGGCGATGGCTGACAGTATTGCCCTTTTTGTAATAATATCCCTATTCTCGATAGGTTTTGCCGTAAAATAAAACGAGTCGGAATGCGCGTTCCAACGGATCCCGAGGGTTTTAACCGTGCTCGAATCCTCGAACTCCAGGAAGCCCTCGTTTAGACGATGAGGTTTGGGTATCCCTTGCAATATTTTGCTGCAGTTCGATGTCCATTTTCGGAGGGAAAATCCCGCGGATTGCAATGCGTGCGAGATTTCATCGCGAGCTTGGATTGCTGACTCGATGCTATGTCCCCCAGCAAGCACGTCGTCGACGTACATGCTTGTTCGAAGTATATTTGCTGCTGTTGGTGATGACGTCTCAACGTCGTCAGCTAGTTGATGTAGGGTTATTATCGCCAAATAAGGGGCGCAGTTTACTCCAAAGGTAACTGTCCGTAATTCAAAGACGTGTATGGGTTCCCCTGGATTGGGTCGGAAAACTATTCGTTGGAACTGTGTCTGATTGGGTTTAATCCATATCTGTCGATACATCTTCTCGATGTCACTGTTGAAGACATATTTAAAAAATCTCCATCGAAGGAGTAGAATGGTTAAATCTGCCTGAAGAACTGGTCCTGCATGAAGGACGTCATTCAAGCTTGTGCCATTAGAAGTGGGACACGAAGCGTTGAATACCACCCGAACCTTTGTGGTCGTGCTCTCTTCTTTTATAACCGCATGGTGTGGTAAGAAGTAGCAATCTGTAGAATGGGGTGGTATGACTGTGGGAACTTTCGACATATGCCCCAATGTCTCGTATTCTCCAAGTACCCTGTTGTACTCTGTCTGTAGGGCCGGTGTCTTAGCTAGGCGCGTCTCATTCCGGTAGAATTGAGAGCAGACGCCCTTTAGAGAGGGCCCTAAGCAGATGTTGTTAGGGAAATCCTCTTTAAATGGAAGGGCGACGGTGTATTTCCCATCAGAGTTCCTTTCCGTTGTGGCTTTGAAAAGTGCCTCGCAATAGGCATTATCTTCATTCAGTGCCTTTTTCTTCGGGACATCCTCCAACTCCCAGAAAGCGGTTAACTGCTTGTCCAGGTTTATTTCATTGAAAAATGACACCCGAGTATTAGTTGGTTGAGGTGCATCTGCACGACCGGTTATAATCCAACCGAATACGGTTTCTTGGGCGAGAAGCGTGTTTAATACGTTCTTCCGTATACCGTTTAATATAATTTGTGGATAAACGTCGCCTCCTAGGATGAGATCGACTGGTTCGTTAATGAAGAACCTCTTATCCGCCAAGATTAGATCAGGGAATGCCTGCCGAGTCATTGCGCTCACTTGGCAAGTAGGAAGATCCCCAGTTAATTGTGGTAGGACTAATACCACTGTATCGATGCTAAGTAAGGGGTCGGTGAAGGATCCTAGCTGAATGGAGCATGACTCCTTCACCTGCGCTGATAAAGTATTGTTTATCCCGGAAACTGGGACGTGCAAGCGTTTTGAAGGGAGGTTTATTCTACGCTTCAATCTTTCTGTTATGAATGAACATTCTGAACCTGAGTCAATCAATGCTCTAGCAGAAAAATCTACTCCATTGTAGTGAATGTTTACACGCGCTGTTCCTAATAATACCCCCTTAGTAGTATTCGCATGACATGAAGAGACGTTATTAATATCTTTCCTCTTTTCAGATTCCAGATTGTCTCTTGCCTGCTGTGATGTCGAGGGCCTATCATCTGAGGTATTTTGACGCCACCTCTGGTTAGTTGCTTTTGGCTGAGCTGTTGCCAAGTGGAGCAAGGTGTTGTGCCTTGCGTGACACGAGCTGCAGTTAAAGGAACTTGTGCATCGTGTCACTGTGTGTCCAGCCGACAGGCAGTTCAAGCAACAATTGTTGTTTTTTATGTAGGCTATTCGGTCTGCAGTGGTTAGTCCACGGAATTTATGACAATTTCGTAATTTGTGCTCCTTACTGTTGCACATTTTACACGAAGTTTTAGGGACGCTGGCTTGGTATACTCCAAGTTTCGCAGGCGTTTCCCGTGCTGTGATTTGACTCCTGGGTGCCTTGGATGCTTTGTTACCCCTGAGGTCAGAAACGGTTTCCAAAGTTTGGAACCGGTTGGATAGAAATTTATCCATGTCTTCCCATTTTGGAATCTCTGTTTTGTTCTCTATGGTTTGTTCCCATAGAGCCAGAGTGCATTCCGGGAGTTTGGTGGAGCATAGGTATGTTATTATCGCATCCCAGTTGGAAATGTCAATTTGATGACATTGGAGCGATGAAATGCAATTATTAATGTCGCGTTGCAACTTTTTAATTGCTGTACCGCATTCACTTTCTACAGCGGTTAAACTAAACAAAGTTTTTAGTTGAGTATTGACCAGGATACGTTTGTTTTCGTACCTGTCACTCAGATTTTTCCAGGCTGTTGAAAAGCCTTCATTTGTTAGTGGACACCTGCGCACAATTTCTTTTGCCTCCCCTTCAGTCTTTTGGTTGCGGTGATATAACTTTTCAACCGGGGTAAGGCGTTTGTTCAATATATATATAGCTGTGAACAAGTCCCTAAAGGTTGGCCAAGAAAGGTAGTCGCCTTTGAACACCTCGGTGTCGCAGGGAGGGAGGCGAATATTATTTTCTCTGATGGAAGATTCAGAGGCTTTAGGGGCAGGTGTGGCAGGTACGGACAATTTCTCGACCTCAGCATTGATTGTAGCCATGCATTTTGCATAGCATGCGAAACAAGTCTTGTTTTTTTGCCTCAACGACTGCAGGTCTTCTTTGGATATATCTGTGGAGCTAAGAAGACTCTCATACGTCGCTTTTGTCTTCTTCCACAATGACTTCAACTCCTCTTGCTGTATTGCAAGGGTGTGTTTATCTAGTTCTTGTATCTGTGTAGAGCTGAAGTCTTGCTCAAACTCTACTATACAATCGGACAGTCGGATGTTGGTCTCCATTTTTTTAATTAATTTAAATATCTTGTCTCTTTAAAGGAAACAGAGACCGGAAGGACTGACTCAGGATTTGATTGCTTGCAACTAAGCGAAATTATGTGAAAGTGACACAGATAGAAATCTGGCTGCAGATTTAATGTGTCTAAAAAAATTGTGAAAGTGAACAGGTGCACAGTGATATGTGAAAGTGGCACAGATAGAACTCTAAATACAGATTTAATGTGCCTGTGGGAAAATATATCAGTGGATATAATTCCCTGAATAGCCAAAACCAGTAAGAAACTAAATTGAATTTTCCAAGAAAAACGATAACGCAGTTGTGTTTGTCCAGCAGTATGGGACAGTGAAGTGCTTTATTTGAAAAAAAAATTTGAAAGAAAGTAAGAATTTTTTCCGCAAACAATATTATTATACACAAGCCACCCAACTCAGTGAAAAATTTGAAATGTCGCAATTATTTTGTATTGTTTGAAGTGAATTGTGTGATGGCTCTATAAAAAGCATCAACCAAGTGAAAATCAAGTGATGTAGTCACTCAACGAATTTGCACAGTATGTGGCGAATAAGAGATCTATATACAGTGCAGTGATGTGTATACAAAAAAAAATAAAAAAAGGTCACTGACTGCCTGCCTTGAGCTGTGTCGGAGAAGTCTTACCACTGGAGGGGGACTTACCCGATAGTCAAAAGGCGGAAGTGTGCTCACGAGAACACGAATTTTTCACTTGCTTTGTTTCTACGAAACGATCACAAATTCACTTAACACGTATTTCACGTATGTAAAAAAAAAGTGGTGCATGAACTAAAAGCAAAGAAACCAACGTACCTTGTGATATGAACGCTGAAAGTGTTTGAAATGATGTTGTAGTGATGTAGTAGTAGTGGACTGTATATTCTGATGTGACTTGATGTTATGAGATTTGCTGTGCGATGTGATATGATTCGATTTGATGTGTGATGTGATGTGGTTTGTGTATGACTGTCTCTCTCTGGCACTCGCTACTGGTTTTTCGAAGGTTGTGTATTTGTTGATGTCTCGTGAATTTAAAAATTTAATTTATTATCGCTTGATTGCACAAATGGTTTTCCTTGCTCTCTATGGATTTGTAATTTTCTAATTTTTGTGGAAATTGATGGTTAAACAATTTTTTTTTCTCTGGCGCGATAGGACCAAATGTTACGGCGGGATCGTGGCAATGACGGTGGCGCGCTCGCACGTAATAAAGGGAGACAAACAATAAAAAGCACCGAATTAGTAAATAAACAAACAAGGATTGCTTTCGCTAAGTAAAGAATACACAGGTGTTTATTAGGAATATGTTTGAACACTATTATAATTAATAGGATAACAAATGGCGTGAAATTTTGAATATCGTATGGAATTAATAGGGAAAAACTATATTTACCTCTGGATTGGCTGCTCTTAACTCGCGTACTCTCGAAAAACAAGTGGCCGAGCATATCTTAGGATTTTAGCTCGATACCCCTGCCGAATGCCTACTTTCGTCAGGTTCGGAGAGGTAAGCGCTGTTATCGGTTGAAAGCTACAGGCCATAAAGGTGCAAATATGAATAATTTCACCCTACAAGGGGCGGCCGATATATTTAGGCCGGTGGCCTAAACACTGACAAAACACGAATATGCATGCATGCACACACAGGTGGGTGGCTTGGTGTGGGTGATTGGAAGGGCGCTAAAATGATATTAGGGTGGCACATTTTTTTTTGGATTTAGGCATCTCACCTAAACATGCCGGCCCCCTTGCGATACGCAACATCTAGACCTGACTCAGGATTTCCAACCATGCCTTCTCTTAAATCTATGGTCGTAACCTAGAACGTGTGAGGGCCGGATGGCCCCGTTATAGCTCCGTCTGCCTTCGAGTGCTGAGATTTGACCAGGCGTAGCACCATCGTTTGTGCCTAAAGCTGAGGAAGAGACTTCGATATGAAAACATAAAAAGGTGTACATTTCTTGCCAGAAACTGTTGTATTTTATTTACCGGAGAAAACATTTTTTGGTTTTATATCTTAAATTTAAACTTACATACTAACGGCGCCCGAAAGCACCCAACCAAAAATTGTGCTTTGGGCAAGCAGCGTTCCGAACGACGGTGGGAGAGTGCCCGCGGTTATGACGTCGGCATAGACGTCCCCACCTAGTACAAGGTGTATCGGCGCTGATACGAAAAACTGCGGATCAGCCAGCCGAATGTGCTCATAAAAAGCGGCATAAACGCGTTCGCCGTTATAGTTGTCGGGTTTCCTCCGGCTACTCGGAGGAAGCAGCCGCGCTCTCCGCCGAAATCGGTCGTATGCAGCCCTTACTCTTCCACCAAGCTGCGGTCGATAGCTGTGCGGGGGGAGCACACATCAATGAGGGCCCGGATGCGTAGCAATCTCCCCCAGCTTCACAATCGCAGTTGGCGAAAGAGTGGTCACGCCGCCCACCCGGGAGATAGCGCGGCAGAGACCGTCGCGAAAACCTGTACTTAGTGGTGGCAGGCGCGGCTGGAGGGGCAGTCTACCTTCGACGTTCGCGGTGGTGTCGCGCCGCGTGTGGCCAGTCTACACTGGTAGGAATCCCGGTGAGATGTGTGGCGATTGTCGGCGACGTGGTTATTACGTAGCTGGCGCGGCTGAGTGGCCAGTACACGTTTCTGACTGTTTCGGTGGAGAAGGGTCTGGCGTGTTGTGATGAGCGCTGGAGGCGCGGTGCGGTGATCGTGTGATGTGCCGTTCGCGGTTGCGCCGCTCGTGGGCTAGAAGGGACCGGAACGGTAGTGAGTCCGATACCCCTTCTGCTGGCCGGAACGGCCTTGGTTCCGGTACCGGCTCGATGATTTCGCTGTGTTCTAGCGACCAAGCTGCCTCCGACGCGTGCAATGAGAGCGCCTCTTCTTCGATTGCGTCCAGTGACGCTTCTTCTTGTTCGGCCTCTTCAATTTGTTGTGCCCAGGCCGTCGGAGCGGATTGTGGATCATCCATTGGCGCGCATGGGGGATCGTCCATCGGAAGGTGCAGGGTGGTGTGATGTTTGCCACCACATCGTCGGCACCTAACGTCGTTTGTGCAGTCCCTGGCACTATGAACCATCGACAAAAAGTTGTCGCAATAGCCTGCCCGGATAACCTCCTTACCATCCCCTGGTATTGGGCGCACGACCGTAACGGGTGGCTATCACCACACAGCGGGCATGGCTTCGTATACCGTGGCGAGTCATTCTACAGGAAAGAGAAAAGAAAAGAAACAAAAAAATTCCGCTTGAATATTTGTACGGACCCCCGTATACGTGGGTGGCGAGCGATCTCTTTCCGTGGTTATAAATGCCAATAATGTGACATCATTGTGATCTAAATTTCTTCACCCTATTTAGCCCGCAGATGATCATGGATAAAGACGCTGCAACCATGGAGGATTGCCTGAACGGAGCATGGTGAGTATCTATTCGCGCTGCCCGAAATCCTGTACCGGTTCGGTAGCAGCGCAAATTTCTTAAGAAAAACAAATGTGTCTCACACGCTGTGGCGGCCGGCGCATGCTTTGAGACACATTTTGTATGTATATGCATATACGTATAGTTCTATGCAAAATACTAATGGTTTTCTTTGTTTTCGTTGCAGGTTTTCAATGCTTAAATGTCATCTTTGGCTAGCGATGGATTATGTACAGACAGAAAATCTTTTAATGGAAATGTTCAAGGAGCAAAGCGCAATTGCCAATTTTGTAGGCGCCATATTCCAGTTTTTGTTGAGACGGTATGCCCATATTTATAAAATTGAATGAGAATATAAAAATGCACTATTATATTTAGCACAAATTTCCGCTTAATCAAAGTTTAAAGGAAATATGAAAAATATTGCTGTGTTGCTACATTTTCTATATAATTCGGCTTTTGGTTTTGTAACATATCTCGGTGTCAGTTCCGGTATGGGTTCTTACATTATGGAGCGTTAAGCTGATCGTTTTCCCCAAAAAGGTTGCTGCAAACATATATCGTATTTCCCCGTAAAGATGAGATTAGCGGTGTTGTCGTCCAGCCATATGATTCTCTGCTAACGCTGAAACGGCTCACCAACAGCGCCGATTGTGTTGTCGACTTGGACAATACCGCCTTAAAGTGTATTGCAGCTGAACGCTTGCATATTGAAAATCCGACTTTCACACAAATTGATAATCTTGTTTAGACCATAACGTTGGGTTATCCATCTTATATAAATACCGCAGTTGAATTTTTTTTAAGGCCGGCTATTTGCCGCTAACCACGGAAAACGATCCAAACTCGAACATACGTAAAATCACGGTGCTTGACGTAATATCCTGTTTGTTGCATCCTAAAACATGGGTCTGGATAGGACTAATTATCATTGTTATATATCGATATTGATTCATATACATCATAAACTGACCCCATTCATACCCTGGGGTCCGGTTGGCCGAAAGGTAGCCCGATCGTTTAGTTCACCAATTATCCAAAGCAATTTTCGGACTGATAATGGCCAGTTCATCAAAAAAAGGAAGACACCATGCCATAATGACGAAACGTGGATAAGAGATTTTGTTATTTCTGATATCTTCGACCCTTGCACTTTAGTCTGCACCGTTATATGTACATATATTTTTCTCTGATATATAGATGTCTATACACCTTAGCATATATTAATGTTTGTCCTACTTTTAGGTACGTGTGAATTGCGATATGGCATAAGAGGTGGCCATGAGCGGCAAGACTCCAGCTCGCCTCGATATGGGATGAGAGCTATAGGCGAGGTGCACCGCGGAAAGAGGGTAAGTGACAAGTTTATTTTTCTTATGTACATTTGAAAAGACAAACATGTATGTGGGATCCTTAAAGTAATTAAGACATTTTACAACACTGTATTTCATAAAGCGACTGCAGGCGAACAACGGCCTAGCAGCAGAAACATGAATAAATAAGATAAAATGTAAACAAGCAACAAAGTTATAACGGAACTTTTAAAATAGCGAATAGACAAATTTCAAAGTCATAGCTTGCTCTTGAGGACAGTTGACATTGAGTTGTGTAGTGAATCGGACGCGCCACGGCAAGTAAAATAACTTCTTTTTCGTATGTGCCAAAGCATAAGTGCAAAGTAAAATGTTTAACTAAATAAATAAATTTGAACTAAAATATGTGTAAATGCGAACTAAATGTCTCTATGTAACTTGAAATAGTAGCGTACAACGCAAAACAATACAAACTTGAAATGTTAATTGTGAAACGGAAATAAACTAAATACAAACAATTTGACATAACTTTAAAGAAAAGAGCGTGTTAATCCTTTTGAACCCCACAAATGGTGTCAGAAGCGCGGAAATATTTAATAAAAACTAAAAATTGAATACAAAAAGAAAACTTTCATTTCATGTGCAGTCCGATTATTTGTGCTAAAGCCGTTAAGCCACACACGTACATACAAAAAAAGTGTGTCCCAGATCGTTGTGAGAAATTCAGCGCTAGAAATGCAGCAATATCTGCATAAAACTGTACCAAAAATTTATATCGGTTTTAATTGAAGTCATACGATTGAACAGTTATACATTGGGGTGCCTATATGCAAAATGCCTTCGTTGAAAAGCCGTTATGCTCATCGCTCATATTTTTGCGTGAAAAAACAAAAAGAAATAATAAATTTTGTCGCTTTGTGGCGTCCGTTTAACGAACAACGGAACACGAACTTTGATGTGTTGCTTATACTGCCGTTGGTGAACAAGTTGAGTACCCAAGCAGTAAAATTTAAATGTTGTTGTTGTGGGCGACTAAGTAAAAGCCCAGCAGTAAATTTACGATTCCGATAAGGAATAATTTTTGGCGAACCTATTTTGCAGTTGATGAAAGAAACTTTACACCTACTAAGTTGCAGTTGTTGATACGAGCCGATGCCGCACTTACAAACGTGAAAGCTGAACACTGTCGAGACAAACTAACGATAAGTATAAGTTTATATACTAACTCGATTGTATTGTAGAATTGCTTTGAATATAAATTTTTGCAAAAATAAGAAAATCCATTATAACAAGGTAGATACCAAAAATAAGTTATAAAGCTTACTGTGGCACAGTGGATAGAGATTAAATATTAGGGTTGACCGTAAGTAATCTGAAAAGCAAACTCACTGAACTAGGGCTTTCCACAAGTGGCGGAAGGTAGTCGTTCAAGACAGACTTATGGAGCATTATGGAATTGAGCTTAGCGAGGATGAAAACGAAGTCTTTGATAATGCTTCCTCTGCACACTCCGTTGCCGTTGGGGTGCGTGAAACAACTAGAACACCCTTCACACTTTGTGACATCGAAGATTTTTTGTCTTGTTTTTCGGGTTCAGGCCAAGCATCAATAGATAAGTGGCTAGACATTTTTGAGGAGAACCCTGCAGCAGTGCAGTGGAACGAATTGCAAAAATTTATTTATGCAAAGCAATTGCTAAAAGGTGGTGCTAAGATGTTTTTTCAGTGCCAAAAAGGAATAAAATACTGGGACTCTGAAAAAATCATTAAAAGAAGAATTTGGTTCAGCAGTATCTGCGAGTGAAGTGCATCGTAGGTTACGCAATAGGCGAAAACAGTATAACGAAGATTACAAAGAGTACTTATACAACCTCATGGAAATAGGGAAAATTATTGATTTAGATGATGTTAGTATAACCGAATATTTTATAGATGGTTTGCCAGATACGAGGTCCAACAAGGCAAATCTCTACCTGGCAAGAAACATAAACGAGTCAAAAGAGCAAGTAAGAGTTTACGAGAAAATCAGGGGAGGTAGCCGACCAGCTGCAGTTAAAACAAGCGAACAATCTGGGAAATTACCAAAACAAGCGCAACACCAACAAGATAAACGCTGTTTTCGGTGCGGTGAAACAAACCACATTTTGCGTAATTGTCCCCAGGCTACAGTCACTTGTTTTAAATGCGGTCAACTTGGTCACATAGCGTCGAATTGTAAAAACCCCAAAAAGGAATTGAAGGCAGAATCGCTTAATGCAACCATGATGAGTACAAAAAGCAGAACCGTATCACGGGGCGGACTTATTTTCAAAGACATTAAAATCCGGGGCTTCGTACATTCAGCACTCATAGATACAGGATGTGATCTATGCTTGATTAGATATGACGTGTTGGTCTCATTAGGCGAATTCGAGTTAACCAACTAGAAGCATCAACTATTCGGTATAGCCGATAGTGCCTTGACGACTTTAGGTGGGTTTAAGACCAAAGTAGAGTTTGAAGACGCCGGCGTTGTTATAAGCTTTCATGTTGTTCGCGAGAGAGATTCCAGATTCGGTGTTATTATTGGTAATGACGTTTTGAAATATGTTGACATAGTAATAAAGAATGATGAAGTAAAATTTAGAAAACGGGGAATTGTGTCCACGAGTTGTGAGCCAATAACAGTAGAAAGAAGCAGTGCAGTTGCTGGTGGACAGTCAGCCGTTGATAGCAAAGCACGGACACCAAGTCAGTTGTTGGCAGAAAAGAAGAAACGTTCGAACTTTTTAATGAATTTGGAAATATATGCACTGCGGAAAGCCTAGAAAGAGAGAAAGAGTTAGATCTGGCGCACTTAGATGCACTCCAAGAGGGTAAAATTAGGTCTTTAGTTAAAAGTTATGAACCCATGAGAAGTAAAATGTCTCCAGTAGAAATGTAGATCATTTTAACCGACGAAAAGCCAGTATACCAAAGACCACGGAGACTCTCATATGAGGACTGGTGTTGGGTAGGCGCTGAAATTGCGAAGTGGCTGGAGGAAGGCATCATCCAATCCAGCTCTTCGGAATATGCGTCACCTGTGCTTTTGGTATCGAAAAAAGACGGAAGTAAAAGACTTTGTTGTGATTACCGCCAGTTAAACGAAAAAATCTATAGAGACAATTTCCCTATGCCATTAATTGACGACGTTTTAGAACGACTTCAAGGCGCCAAAGTCTTCACGACGCTCGAATTGTCAAATGGTTTCTTCCACGTGCCTATAGAAAAAGATTCCAGAAAATATACGTCGTTCGTTACCCACAGTGGTCAATACGAGTTCCTCTATGTCCCATTCGGAATTTCCAACTCACCCGCAGTCTTTTCACGGTATATAACGGCAGTATTACGCCCTCTAATACAATCAGGAGTAGTAGTCGTATACATGGATGACGAAAGACGAAATGGAAGGCATGAGGAGCCTGGAACTTGTTCTGGAAGTTGCATCCGCAAGTGGTTTGAAGATAAAATGGGAAAAATGTCAGTTCTTAAAGAAAAAAGTTGAAGAAGTTTAGCAAAGACAAAGGCAATAGAGGGGTTTCCGGTCCCAGGTTCATAGAAAAGTCTTCAGCGCTTTCTAGGGTTAACGTCGTATTTCCGAAGGTTTATTGAGGGTTACGCGATTATAGCAAAGCCTCTATCTGAACTTCTCCGCCAAGACAACAGGTTCCAGATGGGAGACGAGGAGCTAGCCGCATTTCAGCAACTTAAAGTAGCTTTACTTACGGCTCCAGTTCTAACTTTATATAACCCTAAAGCAGTCACTGAGGTCCACACAGATGCATGCATGTACGGGTCTGGTGCGGTTTTATTGCAAAGAGACGTCGACGATAGAGAATTTCATCCTGTGCAATACATGAGCAGGAAAACTAAACCATTTGAGGAAGCACTTCACTCGTATGAGTTGGAAGTTTTACCAATAATTGAAGCACTGAAAAAATGGAGGGTTTACCTTATAGGCATCAAATTTAAAATCGTAACCGACTGCAATGCATTCACGATGACGTTAAAGAAGCGTGACGTACCGTTAAGAGTTTCACGTTGGGCTTTGTATTTGCAGGATTTTGATTACACAATCGAACACCGTAGCGGAACAAAAATGAGACATGTAGACGCACTCAGTAGAATGTCATGCTTGCTATTGGTGGATACATTAAGTCATCGGTTGAAGTAAGCACAGATGGACGATGATTAGATTAAGGCAGTTCGGAAAGTACTAGAAACAGGTCCTTATGAAGATTATTACCTATATTATGACATTTTATTCAAAGATCCAGTTAAGACGCTAGTAGTTATCCCATCTCAGATGGAGGACGAAATTATACGAACCGCGCATAACCGAGGACATTTTTCTACCAAAAAAACTCAAGAAGCAATCGAGAAAAAGTATTACATGCCACAGTTGTCAAAGAAGGTAGCAAAGTTTGTTAGGTCGTGCGTGGAATGTATTGTCTCGGAAGCGAAGGCAGGGAAAAAAAAGGGATTTCTGACTCCAATCAATAAGGAGGATCAACCATTGGGCACATATCACGTAGATCACTTAGGGCCAATGGAAATGACAAACAAGCAATACAATTACCTATTTGTTGTAATCGATGCGTTCTCAAAGTTCCATGGCTTTATCCGACGAAGAACACGGGTGCAGAATCGGTGATCAACATACTAAAAGGGCAGTCGTCAGTTTTCGGCAATCCGAAACGTATTATTTCTGACAGGGGTACTGCGTTCACGTCAAATTCCTTCAGGGAATATTGCGTAAGCGAAGATATACAACTTTTAAACATAGCCACAGGTGTACCTAGAGGTAACGGTCAAGTCGAGAGGATACATAGAGTTATTTTGCCAATGCTAACTAAACTCTTCGTCGATGATCCAAAGTCCTGGTACAAACATGTAGATAGAGTACAACGCGCTATAAATAATACTCCTCCCAGAACTACAAAATTCTCACCCTTTAGAATCCTAACGGGGTTAGAAATGAGGGTTGCGGATGTGCCGGAACTTAGAGAAATGTTTAAAGAACTTAGAGTCAAAGAGATAGATAGTGAACGTTATGAAGTCCGACAGACGGCAAAAGAGAACATAGAGAAGATTCAAGAAGAAAGCAAGAGAAATTTTAACGCTAAACGAAAACAGGAAATAGAGTATAAAGTAGGCCAACTGGTAGCCATCAAGCGTACCCAATTCGGCGCAGGGTTAAAACTGAAACCAAAATACTTAGGACCATATAGAGTTACGAAGAAATTGAATCACGGTAGATACGAAGTAGAGAAGGTAGGAGACCACGAGGGTCCAAGACGTAGTACAACGGTAGCGGAGTACATGAATGCATTCGACCCATCGTTCGAGGCGAACTAATCTCAGGATGGCCGGATGTGGGATCCTTAAAGTAATTAAGACATTTTACAACACTGTATTTCATAAAGCGACTGCAGGCGAACAACGGCCTAACAGCAGAAACATGAATAAATAAGATAAAATGCAAACAAGCAACAAAGTTATAACGGAACTTTTAAAATAGCGAATAGACAAATTTCAAAGTCATAGCTTGCTCTTGAGGACAGTTGACATTGAGTTGTGTAGTTAATCGGACGCGCCACGGCAAGTAAAATAACTTCTTTTTCGTATGTGCCAAAGCATAAGTGCAAAGTAAAATGTTTAACTAAATAAATAAATTTGAACTAAAATATGTGTAAATGCGAACTAAATGTCTCTATGTAACTTGAAATAGTAGCGTACAACGCAAAACAATACAAACTTGAAATGTTAATTGTGAAACGGAAATAAACTAAATACAAACAATTTGACATAACTTTAAAGAAAAGAGCGTGTTAATCCTTTTGAACCCAACATGTATGTATATGCATGTATACCCATATGCTGCAAAGTCGTTTGTAATTATAAGACCACCACTGATAGACTTTCTTATTTGTTTTTAACTATATTCCGCTTGGTTCAATATGCCAGTGAGCGTACATAAAATTCTGTTTGATGGATAGAGTATAATCGTCTCTGCTATTCTATTGGTCAACTTTCGGAAGAAGCTCAAGAGTCCAGAAACAAAGATGCACTAAACAATCGTGAACTTCTCACCAGAAAAAAGTCAAGAATTTGTAGTAACTTGGATTTGCTGCACATATTGCTGATATCGTCATACTCGTTCATAAACAGTTTGCGGAAAACCCCTACGTCAAAGCGGCGAGCATTAACGAGTGAAGTTATTGGCTTATTATCTGAACCAGAGCATGTGGACGATATTGACTCCGACTAACTTTATACCAGTTATAATATCACTTTTTATTTATACGTTTGTATTTCGATTTAGTTTGCGGAAAACCCCTACGTCAAAGCGGCGAGCATTAGCGATTGAAGTTATTGGCTTATTATCTGAACCAGAGCATGTGGACGATATTGACTCCGACTAACTTTATACCAGTTATAATATCACTTTTTATTTATACGTTTGTATTTCGATTTAGTTTTTACAAATATATGTACCTATGTTGTGTTTGACTTTGAAAATAACATTTTTTAAATATTAATCAAAAGCCTCTAAGGTAAAGTTAAGAAACCTAGCCAATTTTTATTTATATTAGCACTGGAAAATGCTTTTAAAGTAGAAAGTATGATTATGTGAAGTTTCACCTTATATGAGGGCAAGGAGAAAAAGTAGGCGGATCACGCCCATTTTTATTCTCAAATCAGATTTAGGTATCTGCAACCGCACTGCAAAATTTCAAAATGAATTGCTCCATTGCTTTGGCTATTATTAATTTTGGCTTCCTAAAAATGACAAAAGTTACACTGTGGGCCGATGAGCCGTCTGTCTGTTTGTACGCAAACTAGTCCCTCAGTTTTTGAGGTATCTTGATGTTGGTATATATCCGCCATTTTGCATGAGATTAATCATTTGTCGGAAACAGCAAGATCGGACCAACACAACGCATAGCTCCCATACAATCGATAGTTTCGATAAATGGGTTTTGGGCTATAAATTTTCCTATTAAAAAGCTAGGAACGTAAAGTTTTGAAAGTTTGATACTTATTATATATGTAATGTGTGAAGTAAAATTCAGATCGGACCTACAAAACATATAGCTCCCATATAATTGATTGTTCCGATAAATGGGGTTTGGGCTATGTATCTTTAAATGATTAGTTTTGCAGAGGTTTTACTAATTGTGAGTAGGGATCCGACACGTACAACCGTGATGCGTATTCATGAAAGGTATAAAGTCGTCGGCACAATCGAAGACATCCCTTTCCTTATTTGTTTACTTTTGATTGAATAACACAATACCAGTTTATACTTCTGCATGATGCAATTACTGGAGGTGTTTGACGTTGGCAGCTTCTCTTTCTAATCCACCATCTTGAACTGCCTTACAAAAATTCAATTTGCCTCTTTGCGAAACTACTTTTATCTTTACATGGGCATTTGACAGAGTATGAAAACTGAAATTCTACCGCACAAATGTATGAGTTGGCCACATTGATAAAATTTTCCGCCTCTGCTTTTATTGTTATTCGCTGTCAATCGTTAAAAAAATGGCTAATTAAAAACAATTTCTTGTTAAGAGAATTGAATTTAATGATTTATTTTTCGAAATTGAATAATCAAACGTGAGTATAAATAAAATATTGTATGCATCAATTGCTAATTTACATAATCTCACAGGTTTCTGCCTATTACATTCTCGGTGACTTCCAAAAGAAAAAGCTCTCACGATTTTTTTTCGTTCTCCAAAAGGGGTTTGGAATTACCAGTGACTCCAAACTTGAAGCAAAACAGTATGGTAGTCATATATTTAGATAAGCCATCAAGTTGCTCCGTCTCTCATCTTTTACCCTTCAAAAATGTGATTAATCTGTAGATACGCATAATAAACCATGAGCTCAAATAAGAAGTGATGAAAGTCTTTATCACATCCAAACGCCATTAAAAATGTTCTGCCTGTGGCAATCGAAAGACTCGAGACATTAGTGGGCTCAAAGGGCTAAGGTGGTTGTAGGACTGCATTATCGGCACCTCTACCTAACAACAGTCATCAATCTTTTTTCACGGAAGACATTGGAAACTTAGAAGTTTGTGTTCCTCTGCCCTTTGCAGCGATAGGTGGTGGCATTTATGGGGCGTGCGCTGACTAAGGAGTTTGCTACTCTGTGTGGATCAAATGGCATTGCTACGCAACGTCGTATCTCTTCGAAATGCTTACGTAGAAGTATCCTTTTGTTTCGGGGCGGTGGTTCCTCTTCTGCCAATTGATTGTTAGGGCATTGAGGCTTGCAACAATTTAAGAAGAGTTTTCTATAGACCATTTCATTGTCATCCAACACCGGACTTTTTCCCTCGCTGCGTAAATATTGGTAGGGCTTCGTAAGAAAACGTTGCATTGTTCTGGCCCGCCTGCAACTTGTTCCAATGCCTATCTCTTAGATACTTTGTCTTTTACACATTTACCGCCAGACAGTGACCTCAGAATTTTGTTGCTGCATTTTACTTTGGTGGAAATCGTAGTTGGATAAGCAGTGAAAGTTGACGTGTTATTAAACCCCAAACCTGGTGGTGCACAGTCGTTAACTTAATGCCATCCACGTAGGTCGCGGTTCGGTCGGTTACAATGTGAGGTTCCGCTAGGTAAAAAATCGGATAAATTCGATAGGTAACTATTTTGGAGCACAGATCATCATCGGAAGAGCCTGTTTCCATTATCGTACACTCGTCTGAGTGGCAAACCATCGAGACACCTGGTAGAGATATAGTAGCTAAACAAAAGCGGGGTTAGGACGCCATCCTGTGGCACTCCTTTGTTGCTAGCGTTTATCAGTAGGAAAGTCAAGTTTGTTCCGAAGTGCTTCTAAGGTATATTCAAAGTTTTTGCTGGCGGCTCTAAATTTCATTACGTTTATTTCATTCCTTTCTCTCATCTTTCGCTTTGTAAGGGAGTTGTCATCGTAATCTGTCACTACGTCACTTATTATAATTACGCCATGATACTTCTGATTTATAATTTTCTTATCTTAGACTAATGGCAAAGAATATTTTTATGAATATATGAAATTATCGGTTAGTGGAATATGCGCTTGAATATTAGGCCTATATAAATATACTAGTCTTTCCAAGCATTTACGAAATTCAGTGGGCTTTCAAGGCGGTAAAACCTGTTTCCAGGTATGCGTACACATTGGTTCTGGTAGTAATAAAGTAACAGATCGGAATAGTACCCTAAATTTCGAGGTCTGATATTGCTGAGCTAAAACTCTACTCCGTCATATCTCACGTCTTTAAAAACCCGAATTCAGGCGGTCTGAAAATACTATAGTATACAGGCTCATTAATTTAATCAGAGCACACAACGGCGGAAAATAGATAGCGACGAGAAAACATGCAAGAACAAAGACATTATTTTGAAAAATTGTTCAGAACTTGTTACATGGATATTGATATCAAACAGAACCGATTGAATCTAGTCAAAGTCTGCAAGCATGTAACCTAGATGTTTATTTCAAGATTTCTGTTTTCTATCCATTTATTGCTCACATAATAATAGAAATGAATACTCACAAGCCACACTGAAGAAAATGCCACAAATTTATTTAAGCTTGCTGAATTTTATGAACCACTTGTTCAAAGCCAAAATATAACTTATATTTACAAATTGCGTAACATTTTTGCAGCTCTCCCCGTTTCCACTTCAACAGCAGCACGCACCTTTTCAATTCTTTTTCTGCTTTAAATAGCGCTTAACGGTCTTAACTATTTTGGCCGTCCAACATAGCTCGCAAGTCGTTTCTTCTTCCGCAACTGGCGCCAAATGGAAACACCACAGAATCGCAAATCGGTTTCCACTTGGTCCTTCCACATGGATGAAATAGAGAAGGCTTAGCCGTCACATGTGTAAAAGTAATTTTTTTGCGTGACGTATGCGGTGTGTTGTCGCCCTGACAGAGCTGTCAAATACCATACATTTCAAGAAAGAAAGTGTAAACATTGGTACAAAATACTTAATATATCAAATGTGAATGTATTTCTTTCAAAAAAATTGTTAAATATCTATGATTTAACATCGTATCACAATAATAATTGTATTAAATAAGTTCCGGCAGTGTATTTTTTGGAAATATTTACTCATTTTAATTGAGGTCCTCATAGCCGTGTACCAGAGCAAATTTGTATGTAAACATTGGTACAAAATACAAGGTGGCGCAAAAGTAAGCTTCCGATGTTCAGCATATCGGTTGTGGCACGTGCAGTGTGTGCTGTTGCACCGTCTTGTTAGAACCACATGTTTTCCAATCCCAATTCATCAAGTTGCGGCAAAAAGAACTCGTTGATCATTGCTCTGTAGCGCTTACCATTCACAGTAACCGTTTGGCCCCGACCGATTATTGGTCAAATAAATAGTCAGCAATATTCCGCGTTCTGGAGAAGTGTAGCGTAACATTGTTTATTAACGTGTATTTCGCATGTGTTTACTACACAAATGTCAAAACAGAACTGACTTTAGGGGCCAATCGCAAAATTTATAGCATTTTCTGATAGGAGGATTACTTTTGCGCCACCTTGTACTTACTAAAGGGTGTTTTTTAGGGGTATAGAACTTCGAATTGAAATAAAACACAAGAAAATCGTTTTAAGGTCCATCAATTTGGCTTTATTGGAAGGATAATTTTATGCCATTAATGTTTAAATATGATTTCGGGCATGTGGCCGCCGCGGTTGCCTCGAATAAAGCCAATTCTACAGGTCCAATTTTCAACCACTTTTTCGAGCATATGGGGCCGTATGTCGGCAATAACGCCACGAATGTTGGCTTCCAATTCCCCTAACGTTTCTGGTTTGTTGGTGTAGACGAGCGACTTCACATATCCCCAAAGAAAATAATTAAATGGTGTCAAATCACACGACCTTGGTGGCCAATTGACAGGTCCATTCCGCGAAATTATGCGCTCATCGAATGTTTCCTTCAATAAATCGATTGTGACGTGCGCTGTGTGGCATGTAGCGCCGTCTTGTTGGAACCACAACTCATCCACATTCATGCCATCCAATTCGGGAACAAAATAGTCGGTTATCATGGCTCTATACCGGTCTCCATTAACGGTAGCTGCCTCTCCAGCATTATTGCGGAAGAAGTATGGCCCAATGACTCCACCAGCCCATAGAGCACACCAAACAGTCAGTTTTTGTGGATGTAATGGCGTTTCAAGGGTCTCATGTGGATTCTCTTCACTCCAAATGCGGCAATTTTGCTTGTTGACGTAGCCATTCAACCAAAAATGAACCTCATCACTGAACAAAATTTTGCGATGAAAATCAGCATTGAAATCAATCTCATTTTCGGCCCATACACCAAAATCACGACGCATTGCATGGTCTCGCGGCTTTAATTCTTGCACAAGCTGGATCTTGTAAGGTCGCAAGCCAAGATCATTGCGCAAAATCTTCCATAAAGTTGATGGACAAAGCTCCAATTGCTGTGCACGGTGGCGAATCGATTCATTCGGGTCCTCTTCAACACTTTGCTCTACAGCGGCAATTGTTTCTTCGGTGCGCACTGTTCGACGTCTCTGCGGATGCGTATTATCACATAGAGTAAACGTAGTGCGAAAACGATCCATGGTTAAACGAATTAATTGCTCTGATGGACGATTATGTCGACCATAAAATGGACGGAGCTCACGGTAAACTTCGCGAACTGAACCATTATTTTCGAAATAAATTTGCACGATTTGCAAGCGTTGTTCTTTTGTCAACCTGTTCATGATGAAATGGCAAACCAAACTGAACATAAATGACATTAGAGTTGCCAGATTTGACCACAAAATGCCAGTTTTATCTCTATTCGAAAAACAAACCTGTAAATAAAACACCCTGTATTTTATATTTGCTATGATGTTTTACTTAAATAAATACATACTTACGTACGTAAAAATACCATATCATCAATAAAAAGAGTTTGTTTAATTTTAAGTGGCTTTATTTCATATATTGTTTATACAAACAATGCAAATCAAATTCTGTAAAGGAAAATATATGATGTTAGTGAAATTTTAAGAAGTCTGTTATCTTCAAATATAAGTACCCAAAATATCAATTTAAAACGTGGCAACAGCATTCGTATTCCACTGCTAATATAATATATTAATTATTACATGGGTTTACGTTGTTGTTTTTGTAAATTTTCTTTTTTGTTTTTTAAATGCATTGTCGACGATTAGTTTGTTTAATTTTCGGACACGAAAAAACATTAACGCGCGAAAGAATAATTTCTTTATTTTTACATCGCATTTTACATGCTGGGAGCTGTTTATGTGCTTTCCCAGAAAATTGCTACAAATCAATAATGATTCCTTATTGAGATCATTGAAAACGATTTGCAACGCCCTTAAATGGTACATTAATTCCTGCGTTGGTTTAGATAACCCACCTTCTGATAAATGGTTTACCCATGAAAAATTTTCTTCGTTGCCTTCTTCTACTGCGATGTTTGGGATTTCAGAACGGAGCCGTTTACAAATGTAGCCAGCTACGTTCCCCAAACTATCGTACTCTAGAGCTTCTAGTTCTGAGTCAAACTGTTGCTCCCTATATTCGTCGTTGTTCCCCGGCTTTGAAGCTATGCCAGTAAGTATCGTGCCTGTGAATAAATAATATTATTATATAAACATATGCGTACTATTTACATAACAATGGTATAAACACTGGTTAACGAATGTTAGTCTATTATAGCACTCATTTTAACATATGAGACATATCATTAGTTAAGCAGAGTGAAATTGCCTGTAAGTGATTTATATTGTGACGAATTCGATGATTCCTTATTATCAATCCTGGGTTCGATCTCTATAGAGTCAAATAAACACACGCACAGATATTGTAACTAATAGCTAGTTTTATTTACTAGTAATAACGCAATTCAAATTTAAGAGTTTGGTAACTTCACAGTAGTAGACTGTTAAACAGTTGAAAATAAACTGATCCCTCTGCCTTGCTTGGTCAGCGCCTTATATAGTCCAACAGGGTACTTGCCTACGCACCGAGAACTTTCTTGGTTGTTCGCTTTTCGTGTTCTGGAAGGGTCGGTGTTATTTATCAGAATCTCCTCTTTGCATCGTATTCGCAAACACTCGCGCCATCTCTCTTCCTCTTCCTAGTTACACGCTTGCATGCATAAGCGTAGCCATCGTTATCTCAGCTGTGTTTAACTAGCGGTGGGAGTGTTATTGAGTTAGGGATGGTACATGCTTGAGAATAATCGCCACACTGCCCTCCACCTAAGTCTGATCGTCCCGATCAGACACATTTCCCCGAACCAACCGCTGCTAGACACTCAATGGTTGGCACTGCTTTATTAAACCTCATTTCCTCCAGAGATTGAAGCTCCGACGTCAATCCTCTCCTGCAGAGATTCCCACAATGCATTGTAGTGTTACATATTCCAACCATTTAGTCCGTTCTTAATCCCGAATGGATTTGTGCCTTCACTTTCGTTCCCAGTGGTACCCGGCAAACATTCCTGCAACTCGTTTCTTCAGGATTCAGTTCCGTTCTCTCATGCCCATTGCACTGTTTCACATTATCCACTAAGTTGCGTTGCTTCCTCGGAATATGACCACCAGATGTTCGTCTTTTATTCTCAGCAGACTCTGCACACTTAGTAATCCATTTCCTCACAGTTTGTTTGCAACCGATCCAATAGAACCGCCGCTTTACCTCTTGCAGCGTTTTCTTTATTCCCATGTGCCTTTCATCTGGGCACCTATGCGACGCTTTGATAACATCTGGAATTCTTGCCTTGGGAACAAGAATAAGTGCTCGATGATTCTGGCCATCTTCACTTTCCTATATCCGATGCAAACAACCAGATATTAACTTCAATTTACTCCATTGTGCCCAGTATGCTTTTGCAATACGACTCTCTGCTACCATCTCCTCTCTTCCTGGCTGTTTGTTTTCCTTTATTCCTTTCAACACACGTGCCAAATCTGGATCTTCCTCCTGGTCTTGCCGCATCTTCTTCAGGAGGTACTTGTCCGCGAAAGCCTTTGGTCGAGGAGCTACCTCTGCTTTACGAGGCTCCTGTTGCTTCATCTTCAAGATCTTTCCCTTGGTAGTATAGCCACTATTGTGTCCAAAGACCAGAGGAACTTCTTGGCCGTTGTAAGTCATAACCCTGTTCCTTACGTTGATGTGAATGTCTCTCTCAGCCAAGAAATCGACGCCAATGATGACTTCGTCGACAATATTCGCTACCAAGAAGTTGTGATACGTGGCCACATTCCCAATCACAACCTTGCATGTCACTTCTCCCAGGACTTGCTTGCTGTCACCAGTTACTGTCCACAACTTAGCTTTCCGCAATGGTCTCACCTTTCCGCTGACCAAGTCACTCCGAATGATGGAATGTGATGCACCAGTATCGACGGTCAGCAAGCGCTCTTTCCCGTCCACGTAGCCTTCCACAGTAACATTACTCGCTTTCCGTTCGAGTTGTGACACAGAGATTATGGGACATTCATCTTGCTTATCTTCTCCAGCTTTGCGTTTACGTCCACTTAAATTGCCAGGATTCCTGGAGCCAGTGCCGCAATAACGTGCTATATGACCAGATTTTCCACACTTAAAGCATTTAATGGCGCCATTGCTTTTTTTCTGTACTCCGTTCAACGCTTCCAAAATTTTGTCTACCCAAGCCGGAGTTTCCACTTCTACACGATGAGCCTTGTATGCAGGTTTACTCAAAAGCGAGGCTGTTTCCTGCGTCAGAGCATGCGATACCGTCTCAGCAAATGATCTCTTGGGATTTGTATATGTGGCCCGCTTCGTCTCTACATCGCGTATTCCATTTATAAAACTTTGGATTTTTACCCTCTCAGTGTACTCCACGGGCGCGTCCGCATTTGCTAGATGGGCCAACCTCTCGATGTCCGATGCAAATTCCTGCAAAGTCTCATTAGGTTTCTGGGATCGATTCTGTAGCTCTATTTGGTATATCTGCTTTCGATGTTAACTACAATAGCGTCTCTCAACCGCATTCATCAATGCATCATAACTGTTCCTTTCTCCGTCAGGAATGGTCTGCAAAATTTTGGCTGCAGGTCCCTTCAATGCCACGAATAATGCAGCAACTTTGTCTTCCATGCCCCAATTATTCACAGCTGCCGTCTTCTCAAAATGTAGCTTGAATACCTGAAAAGGAACAGAACCATCAAAAGATGGGGTTTTTACCTTCGGGACACTCATTGAAGCAGTTGGACGATTCAGTTGTAACTCCTGGATACGACCTCTCAGTGCATCTACTTCAGCATCGATTTTATTCTGTAGCTGTGCAATTTTCGCATCCTGCACTTCTAGCTGCGAAGACATTCGTGCCACCTGCATGGATATACGCTCCCCTTGTTCTTCCAACTTTGATGTTATACGTGTCTCCTGGTATTCCATCTGAGATCTCATATATGCCTTCTGTTCGTCTAGTTGAACTGAAATCTGAGATGCCATGCTAGTCTTCTGTTCTTCCAGCTGAGATGCCATGTGTGCCTTTTGTTCTTCCAGCTGTGTTGAAATGCTAGATGATATCTGAGACAATACAGTCAACAACGCGTTAGTGTCCACACTTGCGGTTGGAATTGTAGACTCCTTCTCTTCCATTTTTGTCGATGCTTCTTCCACAAGATGAAACACATGATCGTCAACGTTAATTCCTTCAGCTTCCATAGCCTCTCGCAATCGTGACTGTAGCTCGGATTTATTGCCTGTTGTATTCAATCCCCGCTGTTGCAGCTCATTTTTGAGTTGCTGGATCTTCAGCTCATTCAATTTTGCCATGCCTTTGGTATCCTTGAAAACTCTCGGTATTTATTTAACAATCCCACTTCTGACACCAATTGTGACGAATTCGATGATTCCTTATTATCAATCCTGGGTTCGATCTCTATAGAGTCAAATAAACACACGTACAGATATTGTAACTAATAGCTAGTTTTATTTACTAGTAATAACGCAATTCAAATTTAAGAGTTTGGTAACTTCACAGTAGTTCACTATTGAACGCTTGAAAATAAACTGATCCCTCTGCCTTGCTTGGTCACCGCCTTATATAGTCCAACAGGATACTTGCCTACGCACCGAAAACTTTCTTGGTTGTTCGCTTTTCGTGTTCTGGAAGGGTCGGTGTTATTTATCAGAATCTCCTCTTTGCATCGTATTCGCAAACACTCGCGCCATCTCTCTCCCTCTTCCTAGTTACACGTTTGCATGCATAAGCGTAGCCATCGTTATCTCAGCTGTGTTTAACTAGCGGTGGGAGTGTTATTGAGTTAGGGATGGTACATGCTTGAGAATAATCGCCACAATATGATTTTTCAATATCTGGGGTATCATCGGTAGAAGTATTGGCGTTTTCGGAAATCACGCCGTCGTTATATCCCAGTAAGTACGCTCGCAGACGATATTTAAACTCCTGGCGATCAGGATGGTCATGCAAGCCTCCTTTGCTACGAATAACGCCGAAAAAGTTTTCCAACACATCCTGATTCAACCTATACGTTAACACGTAAGAAATGCCGAATTTGGTCTTCAAGTCTTCCAACAATAGCTGCAAAGCATTATTCGACTGGATTACACCTAAAAAAATGTTGACGTTTTAATCTAAATAATTTTTATTTATAGTATTTCAAATTAAAACCTTTTTGGAATGGCAACAAACTGCTTTTACCAATAACTCGCATGCTCTCCATCAATGTGGTCATATCTTTGAGTATATGATTTTGAACCTCACAGGCCAATCCATATGCATGAGTCCGCGGGCGTGTGTCGGGATATGGAACTCTAACGTTCATCACGTCAAACCAGTCGTTTGTCTATAGGTATAAAAGTGCAGAAAGCTACTAGGCTGTCAATTAAATAACTAAGCTTATTACCGTTTTGAATAGCTTGTGACACTCCAGCCAGTTTTTATCAGCTAAATATCCAAGACTCGCAGCTCGCGTTATCCCCTGAGCCACTGTATGTGAAAAAAGGGCCCTGACAACGCTTAGGTGGGTACTATTGATCTTGTGAGTAATTGACAAATCAGAAGAGGTGTGTGATAATAGTTCCACTATTATATCCTTTTCAACATGTTTGTCATTTATAAGGAAACCATGGTCCAGGTAGTGGTTCCGCAGAAGTTTAATAAGGTGAGGTGCATCCGCGAATACAAAAATTTTCGTTTCATCGCATATTAACCTTAAGAAGAAAATTTAAGATATGCTTAAAATATATTTTAACAGCATAAATTGCAAGTTGCCTGGAAACCATTTCAAATCACATTCCCAATGTTCGGAATAGAAAATTTGCATCTGGCGTAGTTTTAGTGTAATTGGCTAGTACTTACTATGGCTTAATGGCGTCGACGAGAAGATCTGTAAACAAGCCTCGATTCGCTCCTCCCAAATCACTAACGACTGCTACGACGTTGTATCCGTGGGATTTCACTACTTTAATAATATTGAATAGAATTTCGGCAGTCATTCGACAATCGAAGTCGTAAAATATTGGCTGTTTCCACCTAGCTACTAAGCCTGCATAAAAAATGCAGTGTTAAGTTACAGCAAATTATATAAACTAGAGTTCGCCCAGTGGTTGAAATTCAACCAATAAACTTTATTTTATTCTATTTTATTTTTTTGCTGTAGGTAATGTCGTTCCTTTCCTCTAACATATTTTTATTTTCCTTGATTTCTTTTTTTACTCTCTTATTTTATTTTTTACTTTCCTCAAACTTCTTTTCCTTTCCCTTCCCTTCCTTTAATTTTCTTTCTTTCCCCTTCGTTTTCTTACCTTTCCTTTAATTCCCTTTCCCTTCCCTTCCTTTCATTTCCTTACCATTCCTTTCTTTCCTTTAATTTTCCTTCCTTTCAATTCTTTTCCTTTCCTCTATTTTCCTTTAATTTTCTTCGGTGTTTAATACTCTTTATGAGTAATCATTTATTTTATTTTTGTAAACCCTGTTTGTAGGTATCAGCAATGAATTTTACATATTTTTACAATAACAACAACTTAAGCAAAAATGCATGACACAACAGAGTATCTATAGTGCGAATACTTATTTTTCATTGGTCCACTACCAACTCTTCGCACTCACAGTGAGAGCCGACCACTCGAATAACACAAAAACATGCATGGCAAGTCTACTCATACTACTACGGCTCTTAATTTTTTCCTACAAAGCAACTCCTCGGCCATGCTCACGATTCAGCATAGTACACAAAAAGCAAGTACACACACACAGCGTGTCTATAGTGTGAATAAGTAAATGTGTAGTGGTGTAACTTTTATGTTAAATTTTTTATATTAATATGATTTTTTAAATTTTTTTTATTTACGGATAAAAGTACACCTCAAAATTTCCTATCTATACATATATAATTTGTATACCTTAGAATTATAGTTTAGCAGAAAACGGTTCTACATTGCATTCATCTTGTCTATTTATATATAAGATAAAACGATTTGTCTTACCTCGTAACATAGCTACTTGCACATAGTCAACAGGAGCGAGTGTTGTGTCTGATGACTTGTCATAGCAGTAGCACTTCTTCACTTTCATTTCATCGAAGCTTAGCACGCATATTTTTTGTTTCTCGTCCATTGCAGTTGCAGACAAAATTTTAACCACTGCACGATGGTTCAAAATTGAATTTTTGAGGAATAAAATAGTTGGGGTTAAGCTATCGGTCTAAAATTTTGCATGGGGTATTTATAGATGAAAATAACGTCTTGTGGCGAAAATGGGCGGGCCACGCCCATTTTTCACTACTGCTGCCATACAAAGTGGAAACTATAAATTTAAATTGAATTTCAAACCGGATAGTTTTTTATATATTGCGATATAAACAGCATTAATAGAACTCGAAAAAACACAAAATCAAAACCTAAAAGTGCGACTCTGCATCAGGAACATCTCCATTTGAAATTATATTACTTTAACGTTGGTTTATTTCAAATGTGTTTTTAAAATCCTACCGTTACAATTATCAAAAGAATGATCAGTTTCAAGTTCGAATGAATAATAAAGGTCCTCCTCAGATTCGTAGTGAGTCTCGCTAAGTGCCGCTTTTGAGGTGGAATGTAATTCACATTCATTAAAGATGTCAGGCATTTTTAAAAGGGAGACTACAGCAGGTGGCAGAGACAATTTTTGTTTGGTTTTATTGTTTTTCCGTAATGAAGATAATAGTGGATCAGAAGAGTCCATAGCTCTGCTGAAAACATCCTCCATATTGTGCACTCTTGAATTTTTCCTGGCATGTCCGATACCATCACTTTTATACATTTTGTTACGCGCTTTCGATATTTGCGAAGAGTGCACTGAGAGTTTATGAAGAGTTGGTGTCATCGGATTCCAATCGTAAAGCTGAAAATGCAATTTTGCTGTTTCCTCACAGTAATTCTGAAATAGCTGGGTATTTACTTCGTATTCACACGATATTGCTACGAGTATTACCACTTCCGTTTGTCTTGGGCTTGTCGACATGTAGACCCATTTCGTCCTAGAAATGTTTTTGAATTTCCCGCTTCTTTTTTTCTATTTGCTCTTTATGTTCTTTGCTTCTTACTTGCCATATTTTTAATCAAGTTTGTAAGTAAGATTAAGGATAAATTTAAAGCAACGAATCCATGCATGCAATGGACTTATACCGTACTGCAAACTATCCGATCTAGGTTCAAAACATGGAGATCTCAAGTCCTTAACTGATATAAACATTTTTGGTCCAACACCGCATATTGCACAAACTTGGGTAGATTTCGTATCAGTTAAAACGTTTAAAACTTTTCCATCGATAACAGTCATGTTAAGACTATGTTAGGTTAGGTTAGGTTGTGCTGGCAGGCCAACGCAGTGGCCTCACATAGACGCATAGCGTCCGTAGTGTTACCAGAAAAACTTTGACGACCTCTTGTTATACAGTTGACACTTCAGTGTCTATTTTACAAAACAGTAATGTTTTCTTCGCAAAAACCAGAAGCCTACTTGGGCCTATTTCTGTCAGTGAAGCTAGGTTGGGCAATTGTCCCTTTCCAAATGTTTGAAGCCGCAGTCTGGATAGAGCGGGGCATGTGCACATGACATGCTCCACAGTCTCCGTCTCCGCTTTGCATTTCCTACACATGCTGTCGGAAACAAGACCGATCTTGTGGGCATGGCCTGCCAGAAGGCAGTGCCCTGTAAGGATACCAATTAGCAGTCTACAGTCTTCCCTTTTGAGGGATACAATTGTTTTTGTAAGTTTCATGTCGTACGATTTGCACAGGATTTTGGAGATTTTACAGCCTTGCACTTCTTCCCATGCCTTATCTGCTTGTTTAACCATGTGTAAATCGCACCTACGCTTTAATTCCCTTAGCGGGATGGGTACGTTAATACTGTTGCTCGCATCTAGTGCCACTCCACTCTTTGCTAGCTCATCAGCTTTCTCGTTTCCCTCTATACCTTTGTGGTCTGGGGTCCAAAAGATATGTACTCTATGTTCTATACTAAGTTTTTCAAGACTTCTTTTGCACTCTAGTACGCTCAAAGAAGTGCTACTATTTGAGATTATGGCCTTGATAGCCGCCTGACTGTCGACGTAAAAGTTCACCCGCTCTCCGAGCGCTAGACTTTCTACAGCTATTTCTGCTCCCACTTTAATGGCTATGACTTCCGCCTGGAATATACTGCAATGATCTGGCAATTTCAATGATTTAGTGATCCCCAAGTCATTACAGTACACTGCGGCTCCTACTCCTTCCGTCATTTTGGAACCATCTGTATATATGTGTACCGTGTTTTCCGTCATTTCTGCACCTCTCCTCCAGCCCTCCTCCTCTATAGTGGCTTCCAGAACCTCTTCGAAGCGCAGGCAAGGGACCGTGTAGTCTACATGTCTTATCAAGGAAGACGCTATACTACTATGGCCAAATGATCTGCACTCAAACTGCCCCGTGGCATATAGCCTGTTTGCAGTTGTTAACGCTATGTTCTTTGCCGTTATGTTTGCGGGCGGTAGATGCAAAATGGCGTGTAACGCTGCTGTCGGTGTGGTTTTAAGCGCACCCGTTATGCTTATCATAGATGTTCTATACACTCTCTCTATTGACTTCATATACGTTTTCTTCGTTAAGGCGGTCCACCAAACCAGGACCCCATGGAATAAAATTGGTCTAACAATCGCATTGAAAACCCAATAAGACAAGGCAGGCGAAAGACCCCAAGTGCAGCCCAGCATCCTCTTACAGATATACAGAGCTGCTGAGGCCTTTTTCGACCGTTCTTGTACGTTGAGTTTCCAACTCAACTTGCTATCCAGTATAATACCTAAATATTTGGTACTAACCTTCGGTTCTAATACCACATCTCCTAGTTTTGGCTTTACCCAACTTGGTACTTTGTATTTTCTGGTAAATAATATTAGGTCTGTCTTATCAGCATTTGTGCTCAGCCCAACCTCGCAGGCCCAGTCATGGATGACCCTAAGCGCCTGGTTCATCAGCGAGCTGAGCGTCGATAGACATTTCCCGCTTATTATGACTGAGACGTCATCTGCATATGCTGTCAGTTTTACTGGCCCCCCTTCGAACTGCTTGAGCAGTTTGTTAAGGGCCAGGTTCCACAGCAGCGGCGATAGTACTCCACCCTGCGGGGTGCCTCTATGTACTACTTTTGTGGTTTCGTAACCGCCCCAACTGGAAGTGATCTTCCTGCACCCCAGCATGCAGCCGATCCAATTTTCCAAGGCGGGATCCACCTCAATGTGTCGTAGTCCGTCCATTATGGCTCGCTTTGAAAGATTGTTGAATGCTCCTGCTATGTCTAGGAAGACACCTATTGCAAATTTCCCATGTTCTAGGGCTTTCTCTATGTGCATAACGACCCTATGCAGAGCTGTGTCCACAGACCTGCCCTTGGTGTATGCGTGTTGTGTATTGGAAATTAAATCCTCCTTCACATTTAATTTAATGTGAGTGTCTATTAGCCTCTCGAGGGTTTTTAGTATAAATGACGTCAGACTAATCGGCCTGTAGTCTCCAGTGTACATGTGACTGCTCTTGCCTGCCTTCGGTATGAACACCACACGGGCAGTTCTCCATACTTCCGGCACGTGCCTCAGTCTTATGCAACTTTCGAATATTACACTAAGCCATTCTATGGTTCTCTTTCCGGCCATTTGGAGCATGGCGGGGAAGATCCCATCTGGGCCTGGCGACTTAAACTTGGAAAACGAGTTTAGTGCCCACTTAATTTTGGAATGTGTTATCAGTCCTTCAATATCGCGCTCCTGTATTGATGAGCCTATGCTATTTATTTGTCCGTCAATGCCTTCTTCTGATGGAAAGTGAGCATTGATGAGTGCTTCGAGGGATTCTGCACCATTACGCGCCCATTCCCCATTTTCCTTTTTAATAAGGCCCTGAACTTGTACGCCCTTCGAAAGAACCTTTCTCAATCTCGCAGTCTCATTGGAACTTTCCATGTCACCACAGAACTTTTGCCAAAAGATTCTTTTTGCTGTACGAATTTCTTTCTTGTACATCTTTAGCAGATCTCTGTACTCGTCCCAGCACTCAGCTGAGTCCGCTAGCTTTGCTAGCTTGAATAAGTCTCTAGTCTGGCTCCTTAGGGCACCCAGCTCTTTACTCCACCATGGTGGTTTCGTTTTGTTCCTGGGTTTCCTGAGGGGACAGGCTGATTTATAAGCTTTTGTTAGTGTTGTTGTTAGGATATCTGTGGATTTCTCCAGATCCTCAACATTACTAATCGTCTCTGGTTGCCGAAGCTTTGATTTCAGATACCCTTGAAAGCGGGTCCAATTTGTTGTTTTGGGATTTCTAAAAAGTTCCCCTCCTTTAACTGTACTTAAAGCTATGTTATAACCAATGTACGCATGATCCGAGAAGGAGGGTCTGTTTAGGACCCTCCAGTCGGATACGGCTGTACTTGGTTCCGAACAAAGAGTGATATCTAATACGTTTTTGGACGTTGGTCCCACGTATGTGGGAGTGTTCCCTCTATTAACTACTTGTAAACTACTTTGGAGTAAGAAACAAAAAAGCGACTCACCCCGTTCATTGATGTCATCACATCCCCATACATGGTGGTGTGCATTTGCATCCGCGCCAATGACGATATTTCGCCCTACGCGCCTGTAGCCTGCCTCCAGCATCTCTAACTCACGCGGGGGAGCGTCAGAATCGTGCGCCATGTAGCAGGATGCTATGACAAGAGCATCCCCCGTTCCTCGTTCTATAGCTACTACCGCAAGGTCTTCAGTACTGAAATTAGACAACAAATATGAGTTAAGTGTTTTACTTACCATAACAGCTGCTCTAATCCTACCTTCCACGTTTGCGTGATACGTCTTATATCCATGTGCGTTAAGTCCAGATACCCTTCCTCCGGCAGAGAGCCATGGCTCCTGGACTAGCGCCACATCGAACGACTTCTCCCCTAGAGCCAGGAGAAGCTCGCTCGACGCTACTTTACTGTGATGGAGGTTTATTTGAAGGACTCTTAACATCATCAATGTTATTGTCCCCCTCCACCTCCATCACCTTCGTCCCTCCTTCCCCTTCCACGATCCTCAGGCTCTCGAGCTCCTTCTCGACTTCCCCTGCTTCGATCGTGTTGTGGTTACCGTCTTTCGGATTTCTTTTCCTGAGGCGCAGGAAAACACTACCAACGCCCCAAGACATCTTCCCGAACTCTGGATATAATAAGTCTTCCGCCTCTTTGTTGATTTGGAGGAAATAGCACTGGCCCTCCTCCGTGGGCCTAGATACGTGAAGTACCTTCCAATCCCGAGTCGGTATATTCGGGTTTTGGCGCTGCAGCAAGCTCAGCGCATCGCCCGACTGCACCACACTCGGGATCCATACCTTTGCCTTAGGTATCGACGGGATCAGTGCTCTTTCCACCACTTCGAACTTGGCACTATTCTGCTTTTGGAGGTTTGGTACCACTCCCTTCAGCCATATCAGTGTTGCAGCATCGTTGCATTTTATGAGTTTTACCCCATTGTACCAGCCTGATGCATCAAAGCTCGGTAGGGGCTTGTTTGGCTCATCCCGCATCATTTTTATGATGGCGCTGAGCAGCTCCCTCTCCACAGATCGCCACTTGTCAGCGGACATCTGTCCATAGGGATCGGAGCGGTCAAGCAACGCCACCGTAAGGTGCTGCTTTGCCACTTCGCTGGTCCTTGAGGCCGGTAACCCATCCTTGCCTCCTCTTGGCCTTGCTTTCGCCGCCTCAGATGTTGTCGGCTTTTGCCGACTACCTGACTATAGCTGATGCCCGGTTTTGCCTCTCCAGCTGTTGTCGGCTTTGAGCTGACAGCCTGGTTATAACGGCTACTCCCTGCCCCGTCATGGCGAGTAGTCCTCCTCGCAGCCCTGGAAGTGGATGGCCTGAAGTCATCCTTCCGCCGCTTGAGGTCAGACCTCTCACCCTCGGCCGAACGCTGCCGTTTCTTACTGCCGCTAAGCTGTTTTTCCTCGATACTGTTGCAGTATCGAGAACTGCTAGCGGCGTAATCCGGCCTGTCGAAGTGCTTTCGACCTGCAGCAACTGCCCCACGGGCCCATGCCAAACGCTCGCTTTCCCGGTCAGTGAGTTCGACCACGGCTCCCAAGCGTTGAATAATTTTAAGCGCCGCCCGGTATTGCGATAGGGCTCTCTTCCCCTCTCTGTTGCGCGCTTTCTTCTCTTCCTTTGTCGGGGTTTTCAGCAGCTCTCGCTCCCGCACTGAGCTCACTGACTCCGCACTGCTTTCCGAGTCCGAGCCATCGCTGAGCGCTCTGTCTCGAACTTTGGAGAGCATTTCGTCCCCTCCCTTCCGTCCGTCCTTCGTCTCTTCTCTTCCGTCCTGTTTTATTTTTATAGGTGTTGAGTTCATCATCTTGGTCGTACGACCACCTGCCCGACAAGGCGGGCTCAGTGGTCTAAAGTTTTCGTAGGGGAAAGACTTCGTACGCCGCAGCAGCGCCCCTTACTGCGGTAAGGCCACCGTTACTCTCTGAGGCGGCCCGGTATCAGAGAGGCACCGTAGAAATACAGCCGATATTACCCCCTGGCTGCAAACCTTCCAATGGGCACGGTCCGCGTAACACCCTGGATTAGGGGGGGGTGTCAGGGAAGGGATGGGAAGGGGTGAGGAGGGGGAGAGGACAGTGGAAGGGAGGGGAGGGGGTGGGTTAGGAGAGGTGATTTGGCAGTTCTTGGTCACCCACCACCATCGCTCGGCCACGGGCAAAATGGCTAGCATTTTCCCACATAGCTTTCCTGGCAGATGGGGGTCGGCTTAAGCCTTCGCACCAACGACAAGGTTCCTGCTCTAGCGAAGGATGTTAAGACTATAGTTTATATCAAATCTTGTATCATTTGACGTATTGTATTTTAAATATTTGAGGTTAGATATTTCGAGATCTAATCTCTTTTTTTCATTTAAAATATGCTCTTTTGTTTCTTTGACAAATTGAATTTTAAATAGTCTGCAAAATTTTATGGATTGTGGAGTAGAATTCCACCAAATAATCTTTCCAGACTGCGTTACTAATTTTAAGGGAATCATTGACGTCACAAACAACGATTGGTCAAATGACTCTGGAGTATTTTCAAAACATTTTTGCTTAAATTGGCTATGCCCACTTGAGCCATCAAACCCATAGCTTAAAATTAAAGTTAGTGTATTATCTCCTTTAAACTGGAGCAGAACGTCTTCATGGAGTAACAAAATTCGTTTGACGGTGTGGTCAAGTAAATTTTGTAATGGAACAATTGCTGTAGTTTCTGTTATTTGTATTCCATTCGGTCGGCATTGTGACTTATATTCCAACAACTTATTTTACTGGGGATAAATTACGAGACTTGCTAAGTTTGCCGAATGTGGTTTTGTGAAATTATTCTCCAAGAGAAAAGCCATAGCATCTTCAGGAAACAAAGGTATTGGATGCACAACCTTTGAATCAATTAATTTTTTTATCTAACATGGCCTACAAGGAGATTTGTTCACTGCATTGAGAACATAATGAAGATCTGTTTCTTTTGAGTGTTTCGCCGAAATTGAAGCAGTATGAAGCAATAAATTTGATTTGTGTCCTTGTTCTAATGACACTGTAGACGCTATTTTTTCTTTTCTGCCTTTCGCAAACCATATCATATTGGAGTTTTGGTCGGCCTCGCAGCTTTGCAGTAACGATTTCGAGAAGATCTGCCTCGCACTCTAACCACTCGCGATCGGATTTTTTTAAAATTACAAAACTTCGACCGTGTTTTTGTCACCTTCTATTGGCGTTTCTACAACAATGTTTAACCCTGTTTTTTATTGATTCAATTTCTTCCTCCCCATAGCTTTTTTTCATTCTTCCAACAACCCAATCGAAAACCGTAACAAAATCTTTTTGATTATCAATCCAAACTTTGAAAATTTCGCCATTTTTGACTACACTTGCATTTTTGACCTCGCCTGCAAACTCCCGCAGATAAAATAACATTTGCATTAAAGAGGACACTATTAGCTGTAACTACATATATAATTTGTATTGATCCTTTTTGATCCAACTTATTTATATTCTATTTAACACAGAAAAAACTCCCAAGAATCAAAACACAACACGGCTTATTTAAACTCAAAAATATATTAACGATTATTATTGTTTCAGAAAAAAGTTTGTTGTTCTTGATTTTATATACCTTTATTATTATTTTCCATTTTATAAACACACTTCATTCAAATTCGTTAGCTTTTTATCACCACTTGAGATTTTTATATAATTTGAGTAAAATCTTTTTACGAATACAAAAATCAAAACCAGGACTTTGAAAGCTTTCTGACAAACAAGTGATAGCCAGCTGACATTATTTTTTTTATTTTTTATTTACTACAGTAATGTGTAATAAAAGTTAATTATTTTTTTTGGGAAAATCAAAAGTCGATAATTGGGTTTAATTCCTGAAAATTTCGATTTTGAACCATAGTGCACTGGTTCGATTATACCCGGGCTGATATTAATCTTTTGAGCCCACCTTGACAGCGTGCGTACAGAGGGAAGTGGAAATCCTTTCTTCATAAGCAGGCGATATGCTTTTGCGCTTGTTGCATAAACTGTGATTAAATGAGAAATATCCTCTTCACACGCGTTACGCCTCTTTAATCCGCTCTGTAATTTTTTTATTTGGCCTGATGTAAATATTGTTCCCAATTTCTCCACTACGTTGTTATGTTCAAACTCGGCCCTTTGTAAACGCTGCCGCAACTCAGACATTTCCTTGTTATGCTTTATTTGCATTTGACTTAAGCAAAAGTTTTCCCTTTTCAACGTTTCACTAAAAATCATAAATGTTAATAAATCGCAGGAATAATAAAATAATTACTTTACATATTTGCTTCAAGCCGCTCAATTTTATCAACAAATAACTGCTCTGAGTGCACATAGTTACAGGATCATTTTCTTCTTTAGCATCTACATATGATAGTACAACAGAACTTTCCAGTTCGTTGCAAGTCACGTTCATGGTGTCAATCACTTCTGTGGCTTTTGCACCTACCTTCAAGAGCTCTGCAACAATTTGTTTATTTGTTCGTTGTGTGATTCGGTTACTTCGAGCTATAGATTCGATTGATTCGGCCTCTATTGTCACAGACGGTACAACATCTGGCTTAAGTTCTCTGTATTTCGCGAATCCTATGGATATTACCTCCGTAAATCTTTATTTATTATTATTAATAAAAATGAAGGTAATTGTTTCCTTGAGGAGACAACTGCTAAAACCCGTCCGAAATTATCGGGGAAGGTATCAAAAGACGCGTTTTGACCTCGGTAACAATAATCCGGAAGCGGACTTTTGAGTTTTCGTTTCAGTGAAGAGATATTAGCAATCAAAGTTGAAAATTTTCTGTAATTTTCATGTGGTTGTTGTAATTTTAGATTAGGATGTACCGAAAAGTGCAAAAGTGGGTTCTGCGCAGAAATACTGTAGACCACGAAGCCGGTGTTGGACTGGAAAGGTGTTCTTCACATAAATACCTTGGATCAATATTTGAAATCGGACCTGGGTAATTTTTGAGTTTTTTGCGAATAACTTTTCACTGAAACAAAAAATTTTAAATCCGCTTTTGGAAGTCAAAATACGTTGTTTGATACCTCTCCCAATATGTTTGGACGTGTTTTAGCAGTTGCTTCCTAAGGGAAACAATTACCAAAATGAATCTTTACCCATTTCAAATTTCATATAATTTTCCAAGTCTGTTGGAAGGAAGTGCTCACTGCAAATTCGGTCATTTTTAACATTTGGAGCACGCCAGCAAAAATGAACCCACTTTTGTTGGAGTTTTTCATTAGTTGGAAAGTTTTTTATCTTTTGTTTTATGGGAATTTGTACAGTTTAACACTGCGCACTTCATTTTTATTAATTAAACGCACAAATAGTATTATTTTTGAACAATTTGAACAAGCAAACGTGTTATCACACAAAATAAACAAAAATTGATTGGGCCGTACATGAACCCTGCATACGTCACAAAAAGTCAGCTGTTTTATTCACAATATGGCGGGAAAATTGATGGCTTAATCTTGTATAATTCATTCATGGTCCTTCCATAGGAGTGTTGGTCTCTCTTCCTCTGCTACCACCGCCGGTTGCCGAAAATAATACTTTCTGGTCCAGAACATCTTCATTGATTCCCACAACATGACCTAGCCAACAAATCCGCTGGGTTTTAATTCGTTGGACTATGTAGGTGTCTACACATAGCTCATACAGCTCGTCGTCGCCAACTTGTAAGGGTCTGTAAATCTCCCGATCCAAGTTTCTGAACAACAAACAATGACTTAAAGAGTGCTATTCTCGTTCTTCGAGAGAGGACTTTACTTCTCAATTGCCTACTCAGTCCGAAGTAGCACTTGTTCGCAAACGCGATTCTTCGTTGGACTTCTAGGCTGACATTATAGTTGGGCCTTATTCTGCTTCCCAGGTAAACAACTCTAAAGTGGTTAAAAACTTATCTATGTAACTCTACCGGACAAGTAATTAAAATATTGATATGTACATTATGCTTTACAACTGTTGAATATCCCATCTTATTAAAACACAAGAAGTAAGTGAAAAAATCTATGTTAAGCAAAAAAGATTAAAACTCGCTTTATAAATAATAATATTTTGTTGACTTGTACATATATATATGTATGCGTGAAAAACATGTAGGTATGTTTAATGTGTAAAAACTGAAGTATATAACACAAAGAGATTATACGTTAAAAGCTTTCACAAAAAAACTGGATTACACACTAATTAATTAAAAATAATAATGTAAGTATATTTTTAAAATTTTAATAAATCATGAATACCCGATAAAATAAACTAGTAAGACAAGAAATATATTATGTGAGAAACATTTGAACGAATGGGCACAGGTGAAGCCTCTAGCCATTGTGTGTCTCAAATTTCAGTTATCGATGACAATTGTTTTCCATTTCTCCACCTTCTGCCAAAATCTTGGCTACGCCACTAGCTGTATTAAAGGTTCGGTTTCCTACCTCACTTATACCTACCGCTGTCATATTGCTAAAGCCACTTTACAGTTTACAAATACTTTCTCACACTATTCAGTTTTTATTTCAATATACTACATTTGTTAGTAATTTTTCAGTTTTACTAAACTAGTGCCGATTTTCAAATCGAAAGCACTTATTAACAATTTTGTTGATTTTCTACGACGAGGGGCGCCGTGGGTATACCTTGGGCTTGGAAAACAGCCTCTCCTTGGCTCACAACGGCATTTGATGGATTACTTTTACGAGTAAGCAGCCAAGCGAATCCTGTGAAATTGAAAAGGAAAAAACGGATTTGAAAAGTTAATTTTGAAACAATTTTAACAGTTAAAAGTTATATGACAGTATGTAACAACTCTACACAAGATCAGATTTATAGTAGGGTTGTATATCACGAAAAACTGTCAATGTTTGCTGAATAGAAACTTTGATAAAATAAATCGACGGCAACACCATGTAAAAACAGTGGTTGATTCGGTATTTGAGAGCTTATCCCGTTTCTTTAGTTACTTATGATTTAAAGACCCTTAGAGTATTCGAAATAAAATCTTCTTCGAAAGATTTTGGGGACCTTTGTATGTGACTACGATCAATAACGAATTGGGTGTGCTCAACGAGACATTATAGTTAAATTTTAATTATTTTGTTTCAAAAACAGTTGCGTCATGGAACTGAATCTTATTGCTCATTGCAGCACTCATTAGCACCTGTCATATTGTACTAACACAATTTGGGTCACCCTGGTCCACATATTGAGCGATAACTCCGAAACCGGTCGAGTTATCGAAATAAGGGATATCTAGAATTTTAAGTCAGACGTCTAGTAATGCAAGAGTTAATGTTTTATTCAAATCCATTTAGCAGCTTTTGATTGATGTGTGCCCAAACATGCAGACAGACAGACAACAATTCTAAAAAGTGTTGGTATGTATGCTCCCTGCTATAAATTTTTTTTTTAATATCTACAATGTATGGACATTGATTGATCTGCTACAATTTTATTATATGTGTGGAGATACAAAAAATGCTTACTTGAGTGGTTATTCTGTCCTTGATTGCAACTGAACACGACAGCATATGAGACATAATCGGTATCTAAAATCAAGTATTCATAAATTGATCCAGCAGCTGTGAAGAAAAAAAAGTTAGAATAATATTTAGTTTATTGAGTGAGATCAGTTAATGGGGATGTGGTGATTGTGAGTAAAAAAAGGTTTTTTTCCAAAAATCATTAAAAATTCGAAGACACTACGTTTTATAAAATTATTTTAAAACAGGTAAGGACGGCGTTGTCTTCGGCTGTGCCGAAGGCTTTATACTTTTCATCAATACGTGCAAACTTAAATACGCAAGTTCTCTAAAACTTTGTCAGCAATACATTTAATTTTTTTTCTTAGTTTTTTTCTTTCAAAATGAGGGATAAATGGCCATAATCCTCTGATCTGAATGATCGGTTGTATGGGATATATACTATATATAGCTCCGATCTTGGTGCTTTTTTTACGAAATCTTTTGCTATCCATAAGAAAATATCTCACCAAGTTTCAAGTTTTAATCTTTAAAAATGAGGGAGAAATGGTCATAATCCTCTTATTTGAACGATCGGATGTATGGGAGATATATGCTATAGTGACCCGATTATACCGGATCCGACAAATGTCTAATATAATACAAAAATACATCCGTGTGCCAAATTTCATCGAGATATCTCAAAAATTGAGGGACTAGTTTGCGTTCAAACAGACGGACGGACGGACGGACGGACAGACGGACATGGCTGTGTCAACTCAGTTTGTCGTCCTGATCAATTTGGTTTACTTAAAGGTGGGTCTATCTCTTATATTTCTAAACGTTACAAAGATCGGACCAAAGTTAATATACCATTTCATGTTCATGAAAGGTATAAATATGGAGAAATATTTAAAATTTATACTCCAAGTGACTTTATACTTCTCATAAAAAGGTTTCACGATTTTCACATTCCTATGCTTGATTATAAAAATTAATAAAAAAAAAAGTTAACGGTGCAGAATTTGACCTTTTCAATTGAAATATATATATATATATATAGCTGAAACCCCGTGTATAGGAGCAATCGATTGTATGGTGGCTATATGTTATATTGGTCTTAAAAAATGATGAAATGTCGGTCCAATACAAAGTTTTAGGCAAATATGACAAACGGAGAAAACAAAAATAAACACTCTTAACGAGTTTTGGTCTTCTTGCTTCCCAACAGTATTCCATGTTTAAGAATATATATACTCGTATGTACCTATAAATCAAATTTTGTTTACTTACGTCCATTAATAATAAACAATAGCTCGCCAGGACCAGAAATTGCAGCAGCACCTGGAGTGGAGAGTAACTGGTTCCTGTAAAGGGAAATACGATTTATGTAAAGTATCCATACAAATTTCTTAATATCTACTACTTAAATTAAATATTAAATTATATGCAAACAGCAATTGTTTCTTTAAGCATTGTGTCCATTTCCTAGGTAGACCTATTCACTCGTATGACAATTTCAGAAATATTGTAAGAAATTGCCCAATTTTCTTTTACTTTCACAAGGGCTGACGCGACTTTTAGCTCGGAAGCCAAACGCTGTTTTTTTATTCCAACTCAATAGCGGTCCATAATTGGTGTTACTACGATACACGCCTTTGGTGGGAGAAGCGCCATACAGATACAGGAGAGTTCTGTTCCCAAATGCTTCGAAAGACATTCCATCTTCTTTCGTCACCCTCCATGAGTCCGTGTCATAAAGCAGGGCAAGTATAATGAGTGGCATATAGAATATAATTCTTATTGGTCTAAGGAGCCATTTTATCTTAAAGTCCCACTCAGTTCAAAGTATAACGTGCTGGGAATTGTGCTTCTCCATTAAATATTTAAGCTCTGTTACTGCGGTTGCAAAAAGGCTTGGTCCTGTGACTAATAACAATTTGGCCTGCCCTCTTTTTATACATAACTGCAAAATTTAATTCATCATATGGTACTTACTGTGAATTGAATTGTGTGATAAGCACCGAGATTTGTTGCGGTCCAGTGGGGGTATATGTGGCCTTCAAGCAACGATTTCCACCCACTACGAATTCAGCGGGATATTTTTCATATACATACCAATCACCAACGTACTGCAAATAATCAAAATCGGTTTATACATGAATTATCGTGAAAGAAAAGCGTAAGAGATACACAAAATATTTTACTTAGAGGCTTCTTAGTGAGAAAAAAAAAATTTTCACAATTAAATTCCTTTTTTTCTTAAGCCAAACTCAGACATTTTTGTGGGGAATTTAATTTCCTCCAAAACTATATGCATCTAAATTTTTTACCACTGTAGTTTGGCAGTTTTAAAACTTTTCCAAAATCGAAACTATTAAATACAGAAGTCTTAAATCGAATAGGTATATAGGTCTGAAACTTCTACAGTGTGTTTTCGCCAAACTCAAAAATTGCATAAATATTATTTAAAATCTAAATTTCTCTAATGGCCCAATTTAATTTGCATACAAAAATATATTAAATGAAACAGGATTTTTAAGTATAGTTATGAGAATCTAATTAAAACTCTTATTTTATTTAATATTAGAAGCAAGTAATCTATTACAATAACCTGATGATGGGACAATTATACGCAGCTGCAGAAAATCCCTTTGGAGACAATTAATCGTGATAGATCCATCTGAGAGACTGTTTTTATGCATTGTTGTTCGTTGTTTAGCTGTTATCCTCGATAAGCAACTTTCATCGCGTTTATCATGAATGTTTTTTGGCCGGTGAAACCCTCGACTGTTAACTTAAAATAGATGTAGTTCTCAAATCGCGAAAGCAAAGTCTTCCAATTCAATTCTAACGTCATTTATAAGATTCTAATGTGAATGGAATTAATATTAGTTCACTAATCTTTCTTGAATCTATTGCAGTCTAGCTCCCTAACATCTTTCTTCATTCGAAATGTATGCTCATTATCTATTGTGGCTACCAAATCTGCTAGGTGTAGGTACATATATTTATATGTGTGTAAAATTAATACTTACAGCGAATAAATTGAAGTTTTGGACAGTTGTTACATTGGGACATTGGCCGCCTACTACAACTTGACCTGCTATCAAATTTGTAGATGTCAAGAGAATAACAAGTGACAAGGAAACACTGAAAAAACCGAAGAAAATTAAAAAATTCATTATTATTATTATTATTATTGTAGCAGTATTGCGTTATAAAATATCCTCGATTATTCCGGCACCCTAAAACTACATTTAAAAATATTCCGTAAATCGTAAAAAAAAAATTTCAGAAAAAATATTGGGATCTATCAGCTATTCCGACGGAACTGGCGATAGGAGAAATATAATAGATCATGAGAAAATTCAATCGATTTAATCGGAACTTGCAAGTGAATTTCGATAAAGTCGATGGAGATCACAAAACTCTATTACAATTAGTCCCCGCCGGCAGTTCCGCCGGAATAGCTGATAGACCTCATTCTAAATTAGACATAGCTAACTAGACCTAAAATTCTCAAATCTAGACCTACACATTATTGCACCCAAATAGCATTTTCTGTAGAGGAACCCTAAGAGAACAGTCTAGAACACAAATAAACACACCTTATGCGTGTACTAGAAAAATGGGTTATCCTGTCGGAGTGTAAAACAATCTATTTATATAGATACTTTACACAATATATGGTAAATTGTTTTTTTATAGGCAAATGCACATGTATTTTCAACAGTGCAGTCTATCGAGGCAGATTTCTCTATCATATGAAGTACACATCCACCTCTCTAATTCCCCAATTTACTTCTGCCTATTGTTCATAAACTAGTACAACTCAATTATTATTGGGGTCTATCAGCTATTCCGGTGGAGCTGCCGGCAGGGAATAATTCTAATAGAGTTTTGTGATTTCTATTGACTTCATCGAAATTCACAGTCAAATCCCGATTAAATCGATTAATTTCTCTCATGATCTATTACATTTCTCCCGTCGGCAGTTCCGTCGGAACAGCTGATAGAATCCATTACAAAAAACTATCGATAACTTAGGATAAGGATAACTGCGTTTTAGTTACTTACATGGCAAACTGTGTATGCATTTTGTAAATATTTTTCTTGAATGGAACTACAACTTTCGATTTTAACACAAGAGCTGACAATATAATTTAAAATTTTTTCGCGTCTTTTATGTTTGCGCTCGGTGTCGGGTTTTTCACCGCTTAAGGCATATTAGACCTTCTGCTAAATTTATTGTGTTGCGAATACCACTTGCTAATGCATAGCACATTTATTTTCATCATTAAAAAAAAAATATGACGATGCAGGGTATGCTTATGTTAGAATGAGGCTAACAAAATGGTAGCTCAGGCCATAAATAATACATATAAGCCCTTTTTTTCCTTGTATGAATCCGATGACAGGATCTAATGAATTTTAGTCGCCTTTTAGGACAGGCACACCTACTTATATTCTGAGCCCTTAACATATGGGGAGACCCATTTATACCAAATGGACTAATCCAATTTCTACCCACACAGGTACTTTTAACTCCTATGAGTATGCTACACAAATCAAAATTTACTGATTGAATTATAGCCAACTGAAGACTAAAGAGATTAACCGCGGATCGCTCTCTTTAGAGATTAGTCTTACTATTTTTTGCGAAATTTGTAATGCACGACTTTAACGACGGATGGGAAGGTGCATGCGAACGCTTGTATATCAAGTATGCAAGCATTAAAAACCTATAATTCTCACTTAAACGCTCTTTTTAGTAGCTTCCAACTAACGAGAGCTCTCAGTTTTAGATTCAAACAAGTGGTAATTCCGCTCTCCGTCGTAGCTTCAATGTTAAGAGATTGAGAACGCAGCATGTATCGCAAAAACAGAGAAGCGGTTATACTTTTTATGTCTTTCTCAGCCTCCCTAGAGAATATAACAGCAAAATCCTTGTCTTGCTTCCTTTAATGTATACTTTTTTGCAATTTTTTTGTCATATAATGTGTCCATGATCCCATACTATTAAACCATGCCGAATTTTCTCTCTTCCGGCGAGCGAAGGAGAAAGAGGGTATGAATCGAAAATGATCTCATAAATGCTCAATTCCTTCTAAAACATTCCTCTCAGCATTATACTGGCATTTATAAATGGATACATTCTTTTCCTAGGATATAGGCGTAAGGAAAGAGATGCACTCTGGAATGTAAAGTGCCTGAGACCGATATATTTATGGAGGCATGGCTTTACATGACCATTTCCCCCTGGGTATTTGTTTGTCTGACATTTGAGTAGCAGTGCTGACAAATAGTTTTCCTTTTTTAGTTTTTTTTTTCAATCACAAACGCTGATGTATATGCGTGCAAAAAAGAACAGTCCTAATATTAAAGTCATGAAGATGTATGCAACAATTGCAGTTTTCTGTTCGATGAGTCTGTTTAAAGTTACAAAAGTCAGACGACACACAACAGAATTTTAAAATACGATTTTTTTTTGTTTTCGTAAACGGTCTAAGGGACAAGCGCGTGTTGGTTATTTATGAAGCTAATCAAATGTTTGTTCAAAACTTATTTTTTCTTAAAAAGGTTGTACAGACAATAAACTTTGAAAAGTGTTCGTTAGGTGTATCGAATTTTTAAAAATGCGTTTGTGTGGTCCTTTTCTGTTCTTTTTGAAGTTTTTGTAATCGATTTATATCATCATTGGGTACAAAATGAGATATATATAGATGGAACTCCTTACGACATTAGACTATTAGGAGTCTATAAAACCACGATCCACCAAGTGTATGTTGCTTATCTTTTTTTTGAATGGATATGTGTGTTTAATAACTGTCGTACTTTATAGACGCCCTTAGCACGGAGGCTCTAGCCACCCTCAGAACTCGATGGCCGATACACGGATAAGACGTACATTTACATTCAATACTCACAGTCAATTTCCTGTTTTGCACTCAATTTGGGTGGTACCCTTGTTTACTAGATCCTTACACAGAAAAGGCCCCACACCTTCTCTGCACTTCCCAAAAGCTTTTTGTTGGATATGACCACAACAATAACAACCTTCACTATTTGATTTTAAGCTTCTAAATATATGGGTGTTTGCAGCTATTTGGATAGATTTGCGGGGTCGCAATCTAGCATCAAGCGCTGAAAGGAGCTGCTACTATCTGTGTGCTAAGAACAACTGAGTATAAAGAAGAAATCAAATAAGGGAAACCGTTGTTCTGCTATGTCAACAAAAAGAAAGTATATCTATAGATTTAGGTTCTCTTTACTTAATTTGTTTAGATGTATATTGGAACGATGTTTCGTCATCCCTTGTCAATTTTTGTTTTGTTACAAGCCGGTTTCGGCGATCCGCCATCTTCAGTGTATGTTTTCGTTCTGTTGTTTAGTTAACACTAACCAAACTGTGTCAATAAGTTTTTGATGTGCCTTATTGCGATAACTCCGCCGGTTCCGGAGCTATCGATCAATATGTGAACCAGGGTGACGCAAGCGAAAGCTGCTAATGAGTTCCATTTGCTGAACTAGTTTCGGAGATATAATGATTACAATCGAACTCAGTCTATTTTTAGGCCCTGGCTAGATTTACTTACAATAGCAAACTCTGCTTAAGGCCTGCCAGGGCTCTGACATGGAAAACGTACACAGTGCCAAAATTGTCACCGAAGAAGTATAAGATTGCCATCTTAAAATACTCTTAGGCCCAGGGTTACATATGAAAATGACTGTTAACAGAACTTAAGTTTAACTTTTTTTAAATATTCATTTTTAAAGTTCACATGAAAACTGACTCTTAACATAGAACTTAATTTAACATTTTGAAATTTTAGCACATCTCTGTAAACAACATTATTTGACTTATTGTTTTCCGCATATACAAAAAGGTTTTCGGCTCTCGATACTCGCGAGCATCCAACATACAGTTGTCTGTGTGAAAGCAAGGGGATTCTACATGCATTCCTGCCACTTTGAGTGGTTGCCCTTATTCTTATTTATGGTTATCGAAAATGCGAATTTGCGAAACTGTAGAAGTTCAAACAGGAATGGTATGTTAGTTGGAATAATAGGTATTCTTGGGATTAATACCGATTCTCCCTTGGCTCCTCCAGTAATAATGTTGGCTTGTAAAATATTTTGTTTTAGCGCTGTAATTTGCAATATTGTGCCATTGCACAATCTTGGTCCGTCCGAGTTACGCATTAATATAACTAGTACCCCCACTTTTAATTCCAATTTGTGGGAAGGCACCCCTGATAGCTCTAAAGAGCTTAAAAACTCAATGGGATATGTTGTTGCGCCATCATTGCTTATTATAGTGTCAAAAGACATATAGATAGTGGACTCACCGGGTACTTGTTCTACTACGTTTTTAATTATTAAGGTACCGAATTTCGAGCAAATCGCATCATAAATTCGATTTTTTTTCAATAGGTCGGTCCCTGGTCCACTTTTCCGGACATGAATCTGTTACCTATTCTATGCTCCTGCGAATAAGTGTACAACATTTTCGTAGAGATCGGTTAAGTAGTTTAGACGTTAAAGACCCACAATTAGCAAGATTAACATTCAACATATTTTGACAAATCTAACATAGCTTATATAAAGGTCATCGCATCTATGACCTTGTGTACTGCCTTATTCCGCTTACGTGGGACCATCGAACGGTATCACTTACCATGAGTCTCCTCATCAGTCTCGCGTAGTATCCAGCTCCAGCCGCCCAGAGCACGCACTACAAACGCGTCCACCCTGACTTCGTAGCCGAGCTCCGTCAGCTGGTCTATCTTTTACCTTGTTTTGGCGCTGTTGAATGGCTGCGGAGTGTGGCCAGCAATGATTTAACACATGCGGGAGCGTCTGCCGGTCGCACGCCCACTTTTTATATACAGAAAATTTTCGAAAACACAAAAAAAGTGATTACTCAGTACATAATACACCTATAAAATTTGGTGACTACATTGAGATTGAGGCATAAAATACATTTTTAAAGAAATTTTTGATTAAGTCAAATTTAGACATAATATTAATCATACATCAAAACCGGTTCAAGACATCGAAACGAAATTCAGCACGCAGGTTTCCAGGTATGCAAGGAATGTTCCAGGGCAAAATGGGCGGGATCTGTTGAGGTCTACGCCCACTTTTATATGAAAGATTTTGAAGAGGATCGTAGATATATTAAATAGACAATAACCTTGCGTAAAATAGCTTTACATCATTTATATTTCACTTTTAAAGTTTCCGTAAACAAAGGAATCCAAGAACTTAAAATTTTCGAAAATGGGCGTGGTCCCGCCTTTTTTTATGGTGGACTATTCCACAAAACTTTTTATGCCATAACTCTGCCAAAAATTGATTTGTCGAAACGAAATTTGGCGATAATGTTCCATATATAAAGGCAACTGTTTGCTGTAAAAATGGGCGAAATCGGTTAATGTCCAAGCCCAGTTTTTTAACATAGTTCTGAAAAATTTTTCAGAAATATTGAAAAGCGATATGTCTACAACTAAGCAAGTTATAGCAATCAGATTTTGCACACATAATAAGCTTTTTAAGAAAAACTCGGCCGCAAAAAAATTTTGTGAATTTTAAAGAAGTAGGCGTGGCGCCGCCCACTTTTCAGCATAAAATTTCTGCTATTTTTAAAAGCAATCGCTTATAATTCAATATTGATATTTCAATGAAAATTGTCCAGCTGCTTCTCAGTAGTATGCTTATACTCCTGCCAAAAATTAGCCAGTTATGTATCTTTTTTGATTTTCATACCTTTCATAAACATTAAATGCATGTAAGTATGAGAAAAAGACGGGAAAAGCTCACTAAAATGATCAGCACGATGAGCGGAGTCGATTTAGCCATGCCCGTCTGTCCGTCCGTCTATCTGTCTGTGCGTCTGTATATTTCAACGCAAACTAATCTCTCAGTTTTACAAAAGAATTCTGAAATTCGTGGGTTGCTTTCGCCGTTTTATTATATACTAGAAAACCCGATAGAAGTTGTTTTGGCGTTTTGATATATAGAACACATCTATATATAAAATGTCATTCACTTGAACCAAATAAACTCATAGATATACCGAACTGCAGCTTTATATAACCTGGGGGCGTTTCCAAAAGCTATATACAGACTGTGTCGTGCCCAGCGAGCTCCTGAACCTATCGTGAAAGTTCAAGAGCAAAACAAAACACAAAATACGTGGGCGGGGCACCGTCCACTTTTGAAAAATTATGTAGATATTGACTAAGTGACGTATATATCCAAATTTCATTAATTTAGACCAAGAAAGTGAGGAGTTATGACGAATTCAAACTTTATATAGCCTTTTCCAAAACTATATAATGTCTATGCTGTACCCAGGGAACCCAAGTATATATTGTGAAAATTTCATAAAGATCGGTTGAGTTCTTTGGCGCCTATGAAAGACCCTTTTTTATATCTATTTTTGTTACGCACACAAGGTATATTACTTCATTCGGCATAAACGAATCTAGATATATATTTATTAATGTATATCAAAACGTTCAGGAGGAAAAGTAAAATATCCAGGCAAGTAGTTAATACTCCACTGCAAAAGCGAAGTTGTATATCTTTTTTGATTTTCATACCTTTCATAAACATTAAATGTATGTAAGTATGAGAAGAAGAAGAGAAAAAAAAAATTCGGATGAACTGTTAAGCTACTTTAATTTATTGAAATTTATAATGGCTAATAAGTATTCTTCCTGAGTAAAAAGGACCAAACGTTATAGAAATTGTATTTACGATTTTTTGGAGTAAAGGGAATTTCTGTGCTTTAGTTTCGTCGCACACTGTATAAATGTTTTTGTTCTTAATACGCAGAAAATATCTTGCGTTTGATACCCATATTGGCATATTTAATTTTATTTTTAAAAAAATCAGATAGGTGACAACCCTGCGAACACATCCTATGTAGCAACACCTGGGTGAACATTCTTAGAATGTGGTACACTTTGCACGTACCAAATTTCATCCAAATCGGTTAAGCCGTTTTCGAGATAGTCTGGATATAGAAATATACAAGAATAGCTCGTTTAAAGTTTAAGATTTGCCGATATGTGAGGTACATATTTAGGTATAGGTGTCCTATTACATTGCTTCCATTCTTTCATTTGCTTCCGAAGAAGGCTTGAGGCATGGTTTTCCAATGATGTTTCCTTGGTCGTTTAGAAGGTATGTGAAATGTCTCCCTCATTACTCTTCTGGGAGGTTTTCTAAAACTCTCCACAACTCTCCCATTACTCGATTGTAATCCCACACTCGCAAGGCAGACTTCGGGATTAATAACTATCATAGCAAAGGTTGTACAGATAATAAACTTTGAAAAGTGTTCGTTAGGTGCATCGAATATTAAAAATACGACATTAGACTATGCCAACAGACTAAGGAAGTCCTCAACTTCTGCACTATTCGGCATAGGCCCGACTGTATTTCTGCCATGAAAATACTTTTCAGGACCGTTAGGAGTCTACAAAACCACCATCCACCAAGTGTATGTTGCTTATATTTTTCTTGAATGGATATGTGTGTTTAATAACTGTCGTACTTTATAGACGCCCTTAGCACGGAGGCTCTAGACACCCTCAGAACTCTATGGCCGATACACGGATAAGACGTACATTTACATTCAATACTCACAGTCAATTTCCTGTTTTCCACTAAATTTGAGTGGGGCAAGCAAGCACAGTGAAATGGAGCAAGAGTACCTAAACGTTTTGGTACCCTTGTTTACTGGATCCTTACACAGAAAAGGCCTCACACCTTCTCTGCACTTCCTAAAACCTTTTTGTTGGATATGACCACAACAATAACAACCTTCACTATTTGATTTTAAGCTTCTAAATATATGGGTGTTTGCAGCTATTTCGATAGATTTGCGGGGTCGCAATCTAGGATCAAGCGCTGAAAGGAGCTGCTACTATCTATTTGCTAAGAACAACTGAGTATAAAGAAGAAATCAAATAAGGGAAATCGTTGTTCTGCTATGTCAACAAAAAGAAAGTATATCTATAGATTTAGGTTCTCTTTACTTAATTTGTTTAGATGTATATTGGAACGATTTTTCATCATCCCTTGGCAATTTTTGTTTTGTTACAAACCGGTTTCGTCGATCCGCCATCTTCAGTGTATGTTTTCGTTCTGTTGTTTAGTTAACACTAACCAAACTGTGTCAATAAGTTTTTGAATGCTTAATATTTTCCCCGAACTCAAACATTATCCATTAAACAATTTAAAATGTAATCGAACTTTTCGTACTTAACTCCGAGTCTGTACATATAATAAAATTATAGCAAGTAGATGTACGAGTATGTTTGTTGTAGATATTCAAGAAAATTTATAGGAGAAAACTTTATTGAGCCAGTAGATCCAAAGCAAAAACTTTTAGAATGTTTCTTCGTCTATCTGAATGTATGTTTGGGCACCTATCACTCAAAAACTGCTAAATGAATGCACATTACTGGGCATCTGACTTGAAATTTAGATGTGCCTTATTGCGATAACTCCGCCGGTTCCGGAGCTATCGATCAATATGTGAACCAGGGTGACGCAAGCAAAAGCTGCTAATGAGTTCCATTTGCTGAACTAGTTTCGGAGATATAATGATTACAATCGAACTCAGTCTATTTTTAGGCCCTGGCTAGATTTACTTACAATAGCAAACTCTGCTTAAGGCCTGCCAGGGCTCTGACATGGAAAACGTACACAGTGCCAAAATTGTCACCGAAGAAGTATAAGATTGCCATCTTAAAATACTCTTAGGCCCAGGGTTACATATGAAAATGACTGTTAACAGAACTTAAGTCTAACTTTTTTTAAATATTCATTCTTAAAGTTCACATGAAAACTGACTCTTAAGATAGAACTTTATTTAACATTTTGAAATTTTAACACATCTCTGTAAACAACATTATTTGATTTATTGATTTCCGCATATACAAAAAGGTTTTCGGCTCTCGATACTCGCGAGCATCCAACATACAGTTGTCTGTGTGAAAGCAAGGGGATTCTACATGCATTCCTGCCACTTTGAGTGGTTGCCCTTATTCTTATTTATGGTTATCGAAAATGCGACTTTTACGGGAAACTGTAAAAGTTCAAACAGGAATGGTATGTTAGTTGGAATAATAGGTATTCTTGGGATTAATACCGATTCTCCCTTGGCTCCTCCAGTAATAATGTTGGCTTGTAAAATATTTTGTTTTAGCGCTGTTATTTGCAATATTGTGCCATTGCACAATCTTGGTCCGTCCGAGTTACGCATTAATATAACTAGTACCCCCACTTTTAATTCCAATTTGTGGGAAGGCACCCCTGATAGCTCTAAAGAGCTTAAAAACTCAATGGGTTATGTTGTTGCGCCATCATTGCTTATTATAGTGTCAAAAGACATATAGATAGTGGACTCACCGGCTACTTGTTCTACTACTTTTTTAATTATTAAGGTACCGAATTTCGAGCAAATCGCATCATAAATAAGATTTTTTTTCAATAGGTCGGTCCCTGGTCCACTTTTCCGGACATGAATCTGTTACCTATTCTATGCTCCTGCGAATAAGTGTACAACATTTTCGTAGAGATCGGTTAAGTAGTTTAGACGTTAAAGACCCACAATTAGCAAGATTAACATTCAACATATTTTGACAAATCTAACATAGCTTATATAAAGGTCATCGCATCTATGACCTTGTGTACTGCCTTATTCCGCTTACGTGGGACCATCGAACGGTATCACTTACCATGAGTCTCCTCATCAGTCTCGCGTAGTATCCAGCTCCAGCCGCCCAGAGCACCCACTACAAACGCGTCCACCCTGACTTCGTAGCCGAGCTCCGTCAGCTGGTCTATTTTTTACCTTTTTTTTGGCGCTGTTGGATGGCTGCGGAGTGTGACCAGCAATAATTTAACACATGCGGGAGCGTCTGCCGGTCGCACCCGCATTTTCGACATCATTATTCGTAAAAGTTGCAACTATTTTTAATTGCGACATCGCCTACCTGATAATATGAACTCTTTTCAAATGATACATTTTTTTCAGACAAAGCCGGATGTATTTTCTCACTTTCAAGAAGAAAAGTCTATGTTTCTCCAAGTCAAGTAGCATTGATTGAACTGCAGTGGCGAAAGTTAATACCCGTACAGTGGACAAGTGTGACCTCTACTATTGAATTTTGGGCGGAAGTCCGAGAATATAAAAATTCATTTAACGAACTCCCTTTTATGGAACCGGTCGAATTCGTATTTAGCTTTTTGGTATTACCTTTCAGTAATGAGGAGGTTGAAAGAATGTTTAGTGCCATGAACATTTTGAAAACTAAGTTAGGGAACAGATTCAAAATTAAAATGCTTAGCTCGCTGCTTAATATTAGATGTTCGTTGAAACGCTTATCCAAATGTTGCACTGATTTTGAAATTACCGATGCTCTTATCTCTATGATAAATACCCAAACGCAGTATGTGTTTCTTTGAAATTATTACTAGTCAAGGAAAATGTGCCTGATATGTGTTGAAACAAAAATAGTTCCTTTAAGTTATGTCTGCAGCTTTATAAACAAATAGTGTAAACTAAAATAAAAAATTTAAAATGAATTTAAAAAAAAATGTCTGACTTTATTTTTAGCTTCTTTTTTCTTAACCGTTTTTTGCCGATTTAGCCCCTTTTTTCTATCACCTGGCCACATTGCTGCTAACCACCGCTTGGTGGCATTAAAAGGTAGTATATCGAGGTGTGCCCGGAGTGAACTTGCCCGATCGGAGAACACGAGCTCATCCTCATGGTCTCATACGCTTTCACCTAGCATCTTCACCTAGGAGCCAAAGTGTCGCCCTTTAAATATATTTGTCGTTGGATTTATTAAATCCATTGGCTTAAATGAAACTGGTATTAATAAAGCCGTAAATCCACTTATTGAAATAATAAATACATGGTATACGTGAAATCATTTTTCGGCTAATTGCTTTTGCCGAATATGTAAAAAAGGGGCACCAAACATAAAAAGATTGGATTAAGATACTTTAAGAAATAAATCTAGTTATGATTTTGATATCTATTTATATAACCCAACCGAAAATAATGCTACATATACACTGCACCTAATCGCATTACGCCATACAAATCGCATTTCCCAAATGACTGATTTTACCACATTTGGGCTGTTACAACATGACATTTTTTTCGAACGCATTGCTTTTAAAATTTCGCATAAAGGAAATGTCAAACAAACTGCAAATGAGCTAATGTAAATGGGTTTGAAATGACTAATTTGAATTTCCAAATGCGGTGCAGTGTAAATGTAGTATAACGTAAGGGAAACTCCTGTATTTAAGTCACTGCTAGATTTTCACATTGGTGATAACATATCGCGCGACATCATGCGTGACTTGTTTAGCGGTGTTTGCAAGTACAACTTTTCAAAAATTTTAAATTACTATTATAATTAAATTATATAATATGTAAATGGGAATTTAAATTATAATTAATAATACATACGTCAAAATAAAACCAAAATTTAATAAAAAATAAATGATTTGTTTTATTTAAAAAAACATTATTGTTCTCAAAATTATGAGAAGCAATCTTACAAAAACGTGAAGATACCTTCTTAACGTAACTTAAAAGGGGCCTTTTTATTTGTAATGGATTTCTTATTGATTAAATCAAGAGGGAAATCGTTTAATTTTTCTATGGATTTCTTCTTAATTTTATTAAGGATAAAATCTTCTTATATTGCTAAAATGTGTTCTTATTGTACCTAGTACTGCTACGCAAGCAAGGTATATTAACTTTAGTCCCCTAACGGCAGTACGTAATGGCATAAACGGATCGAGATAGATATTGACTTATATATATGAAAATGTTCAGGACGAAAAGAGAAATTGATTAAGTCTTGTCCGTCCGTCCGTCTGTAAACACGATAACTTCAGTAAATTTTGAGATATCTTAATGATACTTGGTATGCGGGTTCCTTGGCACTCATCTCCGAGCGCTATTTAAAATTGGCGAACTCGGATGATAGCCACGCCCACTTTTTATATACAGAAAATTTTCGAAAACACAAAAAAAGTGATTACTCAGTACATAATACACCTATAAAATTTGGTGACTACATTGAGATTGAGGCATAAAATACATTTTTAAAGAAATTTTTGAAAATGGGCGAGGCACCGCCCACTTTTGATTAAGTTAAATTTAGACATAATATTAATCATAAATCAAAAACCGTTCAAGACATCGAAACGAAATTCAGCACGCAGGTTTCCAGGTATGCAAGGAATGTTCCAGGGCAAAATGGGCGGGATCTGTTGAGGTCTACGCCCACTTTTATATGAAAGATTTTGAAGAGGATCGTAGATATATTAAATAGGCAATAACTTTGCGTAAAATAGCTTTACATCATTTGTATTTCACTTTTAAAGTTTCCGTAAACAAAGGAATCCAAGAACTTAAAATTTTCGAAAATGGGCGTGGTCCCGCCTATTTTATGGTGGACTATTCCACAAAACTTTTTATGCCATAACTCCGCCAAAAATTGATTTGTCGAAACGAAATTTGGCGATAATGTTCCATATATAAAGGCAACTGTTTGCTGTAAAAATGGGCGAAATCGGTTAATGTCCAAGCCCAGTTTTTTACCATAGTTCTGAAAAATTTTTCAGAAATATTGAAAAGCGATATGTCTACAACTAAGCAAGTTATAGCAATCAGATTTTGCACACATAATAAGCTTTTTAAGAAAAACTCGGCCGTAACAAAATGTTGTGAATTTTAAAGAAGTAGGCGTGGCGTTGCCCACTTTTCAGCATAAAATTTCTGCTATTTTTAAAAGCAATCGCTTATAATTCAATATTGATATTTCAATGAAAATCGTCCAGCTGCTTCTCAGTAGTATGCTTATATCCCTACCAAAAATTATCCAGTTATATATCTTTTTTGATTTTCATACCTTTCATAAACATTAAATGCATGTAAGTATGAGAAGAAGAAGAGAAAAGCTCACTAAAATGATCAGCACGATGAGCGGAGTCGATTTAGCCATGCCCGTCTGTCCGTCCGTCTATCTGTCTGTGCGTCTGTATATTTCAACGCAAACTAATCTCTCAGTTTTACAAAAGAATGCTGAAATTCGTGGGTTGTTTCGCCGTTTTATTATATACTAGCAAACCCGATAGACGTTGTTTTGGCGTTTTGATATATAGAACACATCTATATATAAAATGTCATTCACTTGAACCAAATAAACTCATAGATATACCGAACTGCAGCTTTATATAACCTGGGGGCGTTTCCAAAAGCTATATACAGACTGTGTCGTGCCCAGCGAGCTCCTGAACCTATCGTGAAAGTTCAAGAGCAAAACAAAACACAAAATACGTGGGCGTGGCACCGTCCACTTTTGAAAAATTATGTAGATATTGACTAAGTGACGTATATATCCAAATTTCATTAATTTAGACCAAGAAAGTGAGGAGTTATGACGAATTCAAACTTTATATAGCCTGGGGGAGTGGCTCCGACCACTTTTCCAAAACTATATACTGTCTATGCTGTACCCAGGGAACCCAAGTATATATTGTGAAAATTTCATAAAGATCGGTTGAGTTCTTTGGCGCCTTTTTTATATCTATTTTTGTTACGCACACAAGGTATATTACTTCATTCGGCATAAAAGAATCTAGATATATATTTATTAATGTATATCAAAACGTTCAGGAGGAAAAGTAAAATATCCGGGCAAGTAGTTAATACTCCACTGCAAAAGCGAAGTTGTATATCTTTTTTGATTTTCATACCTTTCATAAACATTAAATGTATCTAAGTATGAGAAGAAGAAGAGAAAAAAAATTCGGATGAACTGTTAAGCTACTTTAATTTATTGAAATTTATAATGGCTAATAAGTATTCTTCCTGAGTAAAAAGGACCAAACGTTATAGAAATTGTATTTACGATTTTTTGGAGTAAAATGTTTTAAAGGGAATTTCTCTGCTTTAGTTTCGTCGCACACTGTATAAATGTTTGTGTTCTTAATACGCAGAAAATATCTTGCGTTTGATACCCATATTGGCATATTTAATTTTATTTAAAAAAAAATCAGATAGGTGGCAACCCTGCGAACACATCCTATGTAGCAACACCTGGGTAAACATTGTTAGAATGTGGTACACTTTGCACGTACCAAATTTCATCCAAATCGGTTAAGCCGTTTTCGAGATAGTCTGGATATAGAAATATACAAGAATAGCTCGTTTAAAGTTTAAGATTTGCCGATATGTGAGGTACATATTTATGTATAGGTGTCCTATTACATTGCTACCATTCCTTCATTTGCTTCCGAAGAAGGCTTGAGGCATGATTGTCCAATGAAGTTTTCTTGGTCGTTTAGAAGGAATGTGTCTCCCTCATTACTCTTCTGGGAGGTTTTCTAAAATTCTCCACAACTCCCCCATTACTCGATTGTAATCCCACACTCGCAAGGCAGACTTCGGGATTAATAACTATCATAGCAAACTGTTGTTTCTGCATTTTTTTAACTTTTCTCGAAGATATTCTTAGCAGAGAACAAGAGCAAATACACCTTTCGATTTCAGCACCAACGTAAAATCCCAAACCGGACCACCTTTCTGAGCCTATTTTCAGATTCAACAATATTTATGCACGCTTAAGTCGAGAAAGTTTGTAAATATTTATCTATACAGCATTATAAGCCAAAATCGCTGACCACATTATAGGCGTAGCAAACCACAGCGACAATAGAAGCTAAGCTACCGTATTAAGTACACTACAATCGACAAGTGTATATATATATATATATCATATCATTTTGCTGGGAAGCTTTTCATGCCAAGAACTGGATGATTGGAACACAAACGAACTAGTAGTAGTTTGCTTGTTTGTTTGAAGATTTATATTACACTTTTCGTTCTTCCTTTGCGGGCAGTGCAGAAGTCGTCTTTGAGACAAGTAGGCCTTCGACATCTCAAGTTCACGAAAAGGCGCGCAAGAGCTGAATCCCAACCAAAACCAAGCCTATTAATAAAATTGGTTGAACTATAAGTTAAATTTGAACGTCCTTTCCCGCCAAAAGCACAATGGGAAGTCTAAGTGGTAGTAAAACTGATCACCAATCAGCTGATTATATTCACCTCCATGAAGAGATTGGGTCGCAGTCAATACTTTTCGGATTTTTAGGGCTTTGTCTTGCAAATTTAATTAGGTGACTATTATTTTAGGAAAGGAGAAATTGTTGAAAACACATTTAGACATTTTTCGATTTGGCTTAAATGCAGAATAAGATCATTGGGCTTTATAGAGAAATGCTGATTCTAACGGTGTATTTATTTTTGTGCAAATAATAACTACGGCAGATATTCAAAGTCAAGGGTTCAAATTAATTTTGTTTTAAGCCCTTATATCTTTTAAACTTCTTCCCAGATTGTAAAATTTTTAAAATAGCCACCGTCCTCAATGGAAGTTATCACTGTTTTTTCTGAATTTTTTGGCGTACAGACAAGAAAGCTGAGACGGGGGCTAACATATCGTTGCCAAAACGGTGAGGCAAGTACCAAAACATTGTTGTACCGGAATCAGAAAAATACATAGTCCATGCCATAGTACCAACTATATTTACACTGCAAATGGTTTAATCGAAGCCGATAAGTGGTAGGCAAGGGCTGGAGAGTGGTAGAAATGTATATAAACATGTACACAGGTGAAACACTACACAAACATTTTGGCATTAGACCCCGGCCGAAGGTTCGTACTAGCTTCGTTATTCGGATGTTATTCTATACATGACTCTGCCTTCGGCCAGCTATGTATTTGCGTACGACGTAACTTGTATTTGAGAAGTAAGAAAACTGAAATTTTATAAAATATAGAATCAGACACTTGATCTGTTCTTTCATTTTTCAAGAGTTATATTCAATTCTAGCATACTGGTCCGGCTGAGTGGTCGGGCAAAATATTTTCTTCATCTAAAATTTTGGCTTTGTTAGGACACTAGTAAACATGCTAAGAGAAAAATAAGAGGAAAGAGGGCTGAGAGTTGGAACTATACTACCATCGTAGTAGATTTAGTATGTTTCTCGGAATATTTAGAAATCGACTACTTCCCTACAATACCTTTCGGGTCTGTTTCGTTTCCTAAGTTCTACAAAAGAAAAGCTCCACGAAGTATTCCACATCGTTTTTTCAACATGAATTCGATATAAACGTCATAAATAAAATAACCATTGAAAATTGGTCTCAAACCGAATTTTGCAAGTCGCATAACTCTTTAAATGTTCAGTGTACACGGTTGAAAATTTGAGCATAAATTTCAAACCATTCTTCGGCTTAAGTAATTTTTAAACGTTTTCTAATACACCAATTTTCAATTTATTGCGATTTAGATTTAAAAATCGTCAAAATTTTTTTTTACTTTTTTCATTTATTTCTTAAGGTTTTTTCAAGTCATTAAATTTTTCTCTAAACAGTTTTAAGTGCGCAGTAGCTCAGTGGGTAGAGCAGACGAGTCTGATGCGAGAAGCGTCGGTTTTTTAATTGTGTAGACATTTCTGGTTTAAAATTGAAACTCTTTTCTTCACTCTCGTTTTCTCAAAAACTGGTATAATTTAAATTCTAATCGAAATTTTGGTTGGGTTTGAGACATGTTTTTAATGGTTAAAAGTTTAAAATCTGGGCTAAAGATTTTAGCCGTTTAGGTATCTCGAAATTGATACGGAGACTAACGATACCTTATTCATTGGAAGAAAGATGGTAGGTGGAAAAAGGGGAGGGGGCTTCCAAGCATGCTGAAACTTTCACCTTCTTTGAATATATACAAATCTTCTTTGTCTTTACATGTCTAAACTCTTTCTAAAGGCCCAGACCGACTTCGATATAAATCTTTGGGAAATTTTTCCAGAAAGTTGTTATTCGTCTTTAATTTAAGCAATTTGTAGTTGGAAAACAGCCAAACTTAGATATCACTTACGCGATTTTGCAGTGTCACCGACGATATGTATCTGGAAATCCCAAAGTCATGAGCCGATATATTTAGTAATCTTCAGAATTATTGAATATTCTGAGCTATTCAGCAATACATTAACTTGATTGTAAACAAAACACTATAAAAAATATTTGAGATACTATCTAAAACCAACAATCTCTACATATAATAAAATTGTAAAAGGTCGACGTCTGTACATTTCAGATATTAAAGAAAAATCGATGGTAGGGACCATTATTAAGCCGAATCAACCGTTTTTAGAATTTTTGTATGTATGTAATGATGAAAATCGGACTCATTCTATTATTAAGTGTGTGACTCAGCGAAGCGGGCCGGGTTTACTAGTTATGAAATAAAAAAATATATGAAGTGAATCTTGTATATTTGGGTATATTTAAGAAAAATATGTATAACTTCTGCTGGGAATGGAAATATGTACTGCCTCGATTGGATGAAATGCAAACATTTGAATTTATTAATGTTATACAAAATTAGTTTATTAACAAATTTGAAGGAAAACAAAACGGAAAACCCTATTAAAGCTGGGGCCGAATTACGACATTCGTTCCGTGATCGTAAACCGGTTTTTTAGTCACGATAACTTTGAAACTGTCCAACTTTTTATAAGAGAAATAATGCATAATTAAACCGACCCTTACTTCCAGCTAATTGCTCACGTATGCCGTCATTCCGCAACATGGGATTAGAGCTATTGTGATTAAAAAATTCGCTTGCGATCACGAAACGTATAACGTAATTCGACCCCTAACTTTTTCCTTAGCACTTGTGAACTTATGAATAAAACGTTTTTTTGAAAAATTTTATATTTCCTTTGAAAATCAAATATGAACTTGCCGCTTGCGAGAAAGCAACGACCATTTTGAACGCTTTAATTATTTCTGCTGGCTTATTTTATTGTTGCTTTCAATTTAATGATTTTTTTTTTTATTGAATTGCCATTGTGTTCTGAACTATATACCGATTTCATGGCATTAAGTCGAGGGAAAGTTAGTCAAAATTTTATAACAAGATTCCTTATTTAAAAAGAGTTTTCTGTATATCTTTATCAGTGATCCCCTTAGCGGATATTTTTAACTCCCATTGTATTGCAATGGCCTTCTTAGTCATGTTCAAAGTTTCAAGTGTCTAGCTCAACTTAAAGTTAGCTAAAAAGACTTTGCAAAATTCCAAAATATCATATGGAAATGAGCGGGCGAACAAGAAAGGGACTTATTATAAAGGTTGTTAATGTTGTTGGCTATAAGAGAAAAGTAATAACTTCATATACTAGGTGCGTAACAGGGTAATATTCTTGGAGAATCGCATTTGTTACATTTCGTAATGCACATTTAACTCATTCAAAAAATAATGCATCAGACTTGTTTAGAAGAAAAACATATAAAAAGTGCAGACATAATAAATTTGTTTGTTAGAAACAAAACAAAACAGGCGAAATAGGTTTTTGCAAAAAATTTAGATTGGGGATTCTTGATCAAGCAAACACTTTATATCTAGCTCTATTCTCAAATCTGTCACGTTAGAGGGCGATTCGAGAAACACTTGAGGAACATAGAGTTCTCAAGCAAAACGGGACATAATTCTCAAATCGAGAAAATCATAGTTATCTGATCGAGCTCTAATGACATTCTCTAATGGGATTTAAATGTGAATTAAATTTGCACAATTTCTGTAGTCATTCCTGAGTCGGTTAATATAGCTTCTTCCAAGTCGCGAGAATCAGGTGTTATCTAGTGTGGAAATAAAAGTTTCTCTATTGCTAGAAGCTGTGTTTTCCAGGGAATGACGGCGAAATTGGCCAACATTCAAATCCTTTTTCATGCGCCAAAGATTGAAAGTCACAATATTGTGGAAGAAGCCAATTTATGTGACGTGCAACACGATGGTTGATCTACGGATATGATGCCTCTCACCTCTCATTACCCATCTCTCCTTCCTTACGGAAGGAGGGGTGACATGACCTAGAAGGTTCCACTGGTCATAAATCGCTACCACGACAGTCGGGCAGTACCGCAAGGGAGTACCGGAGCGTACCGGATTCATATCCGGCCAAGGACTGTCAGTTCGACAGCACTCCCCAAAACCTTCGGGGAGTGTTTTTGTCGTTACAACAACAACAACAACAAGCCAATTTATGGAGGATATCATTCATTTCTGTCATTTCATTAACTTATTCAAGTTCAACGCATGAAATATTCAAGGTACAAGTATTTAAAATATTAATATTTGGATATATATCCCAGCTATTTTCCTTACCATTTAAGGAGCGGAATGATGTTGTTGTTGTTGTAACGACAAAAACACTCCCCGAAGGTTTTGGGGAGTGTTGTCGAATTAACAGTACTCCCTTGCGGTACTGCCTGACTGTCGTGGTAGCGATTTATGACCAGTTAAACCTTCTAGGTCATTTCACCCCTCCTTCCGTAAGGAAGGATAAGATGTGTAATGAGAGGTGAGAGGCATTACATATATCCGTAGATCAACCATCGAGTTGCACGTCATTACCTTTGTGCATATTAGTCGCCTCTTACGACCGGTATGCCTACCTCGGGCATATTCTAAACCCCTAACCCGCAGGGGTAAGGAGCGGAATGATGATTTTACAATGTTGAAAGGTTACCGAGATATGCCAATAACACCAGAAGAGGGACTTTTAATCAAATTCAAATAAATTGAAAATGAATTCAGTCAAAATAAAGAATTTAACTTGTTATAATTTTATCAAATTCCTTTACCCTAAAGTTGATTTACACTTCTTTTGTTCGCCCCATCTAGAGTATGCAACTGTAATTTGGCGTCCGTTCCAGCAATTAAGTATTGATAAGATAGAGCCGTGGTCAAAAACCTTTCTTAAAAACACTTGGCACTGTCTCCTTAAATATTGCTAATAAACTTTAGAAAACAGAAGGTATGTCCTCTCCTTAACTTTTGTTCTTGACATTATCCCCCGCAAAGATTGCTATGGTATCCTAATTTTTGTCATTCGAAATCAAATTTTGTTCACACTTTAAATTATTTAAGATTTTCTTTTGACACAAAAAATACAATTTATAGACTTACAAAGCAAACTGTTGTTTTTGCATTTTTGAAAAACTTTTTCTTGCAGAGACGTCAAACCGGGAATGTAAGCTCTCGCTAACTACTTCTCGATGCATTTTCCCTTGACTTATATACGAATCTGTAGCATGAACTCGTGCGATAGTTAATTACATTGCATGATTCCTTTGGCATTTGATTTTTGAAACCTTTATCTATAATTGTTTAACTCAACTCTAGTTTTTATTGCTTTTCATGGCAAAATTTTTAAGTGCAAACTTATTAAATTTGTTTCATCTAAAGCAGTGGGCGCCAAGTACTTTCCTAGGAGTTGAACTATGTTGGGACTACACACATACAAAACCGTTTTTGACATTTTTGCAACCAAGAGTGTGCTCTTTCTCTTGGCATCAAATTTGATTAATTTCCAAGCATCAATAAATAGATGCAAGACAGTCTCAATATCTCTCCGCAGTGTTTTGACTGTACTCCTAGAGCTGCTTCGAGGGGCTTTTTATCGAACATTCCAAAGCGCCAGCCTTATCCAAAACGTGTACAGTAGTGAATGTCTGACCAAACAAATGGCCTAGCTGTTCATGATATTTGATGGTTTGTAACGGAATAAATTATTGGAGATAGATAAAGAGTTCCATAGAGCAAAGTTCTTAGAATGAACAGAGGAATTCATTAAGACATGTCCGTCCGTCCCTTCGTGGACACGACCACTTGAGTAAAAACTGAGATATTTGAATGAAATTCGGCACGCAGGTTGCTTTCTGACCAAGGTAGGCTGCTGTTTGAAATGGGCAACATCGAACCATAACCACGCCCCTTTTTTCGATATCGAAAATTTCGAAAAACGTATAAAATTGGTTAATTCAATAATAAAGGCAGCTACAAAGTTGAAATTTGCTAGATTTATTAATTTGGTTGCCCCATTGCCGATTTTATAAAATTTTTGGAAAATGGGAGTGGCATCGATCACATATATGTGAAGAAATTTTGAAAATTTTACTGTTAAAAGCTTTAGAACCGTTTACGCTAGTATAACCAAAGTTAGTAGGAGGAAATACTATTGTTGTGATAAATGCACCCATAGAAAATAAGCGAAATCATTATTCGACCACGCCTACTTTTTCATAAAAGTGATATGGAAAGGAGGTAGAAATACTGAACTGCCCATATCTCATTGACTGGTACAGGTAGAATGATATAATTTTTCTGTTACCTCAATTTTCTTCTTCTTTATACGATTTTTGTGAAATTTTGGGAAGTGGGCGTGGCACCGCCCACTTATGACCGAAGCAAGTTTCAAATTCGACTGTTGAAAACTTCAGCACGGTCTAAGATAGACCGAAACTTAATACGAGGTATATACTATAGATTTTATCCGATTTTTTACCTAGCAGAACCTGACAATGTAACCGACCGAACCATGAACTACGTGCATGATTTCTTTGGCATTCGATTTTTGAAACCTTTATCTATAATTGTTTAACGCAACTCTAGTTTTTATTGCTTTTCATGGCAAAATTTTTAATGCGGACTTATTAAATTTGTTTCATCTAAAGCAGTGGGCGCCAAGTACTTTCCTAGGAGTTGAACTATGTTGGGACTACACACATACAAAACCGTTTTTGACATTTTTGCAACCAAGAGTGTGCTCTTTCTCTTGGCATCAAATTTGATTAATTTCCAAGCATCAATAAATAGATGCAAGACAGTCTCAATATCTCTCCGCAGTGTTTTGACTGTACTCCTAGAGCTGCTTCGAGGGGCTTTTTATCGAACATTCCAAAGCGCCAGCCTTAGCCAAAACGTGTACAGTAGTGAATGTCTGACCAAACAAATGGACCAGCTGTTCATGATATTTGCTGGTTTGTAACGGAATAAATAATTGGAGATAGATAAAGAGTTCCATATAGCAAAGTTCTTAGAATGAACAGAGGAATTCATTAAGACATGTCCGAAAGTATATTTAATTTTAACAAAGGCAAAGGGATAACAAAATACCGAATTTCAATCAAATCACATAATAAATAAAAATTTTTGAATAAGTGGCTCCCTGATCCAATTCCCGGGAAAGAAAGTATACTTAATTTTAACAAAGGTACTTCCTGGAAAAGAAGATTTTTCTTAAATCTCTGGAATGTACAGACGTCGACCTTTTACAATTTTATTATATGTAGATAGCGTTGTTTTAAGATAGTAGCTCAAATATTTTTTTATAGTGTTTTGTTCACAATCAAGTTTATGTATTGCTGAATAGCTCAGAACATTCAATAATTCTGGAGATTACTAAATATATCGGCTCATGACTTTGGGATTTCCAGATACATATCGTCGGTGACACTGCAAAATCGCGTAAGTGATATCTAAGTTGGCTGTTTTTCAACTACAAATTGCTTAAATTGAAGACGAATATCAACTTTATGGAAAAATTTCCCATCTAGATCGATTCTTTTAATTATTTTCCAAACCAACATGTAGTTTTTTTGAGAATAAATGAATAGATCTTGATGGCAGGGGCCTATGAAAGTTGTTTGTGCGTTAAGCGGTTTCGCAGTGTGACCGACGGTATGCCCCATAATATATCGAAATTATTTTAAGCACATGAATATTCCTTTAATATTTCGAATGGCTGCTCCCTATCCCGATAACTTAGTTTAACCCTATTCTTGTCAACTTCCTAATCATACTTTTTCATATAAAGGATCTCTATATAATATATAATACTACATAGCTCGTGGCGAAAAAAACTCAATTCAAATTCCACGTCCCCTTCTCTCGCATACCCCATCATTAAGTGGTCCGGATTGTGAATCTTAGCGATTCCCATATGAGTGCACACAAAGATTTATATCCAAGTCGGTCTGGGCCTTTAGAAAGGGTTTAGACATGTAAAGACAAGAAGATTTGTATATATTCAAAGAAGGTGAAAGTTTCAGCATGCTTGGAAGCCCCCTCCCCTTTTTTCACCTACCATATTTCTTCCAATGACTAAGGTATCGTTAGTCTCCGTACCAATTTCGAGATACCTAAACGGCTAAAATCTTTAGCCCAGATTTTAAACTTTTAACCATTAAAAACATATCTCAAACCCAACCAAAATTTGGATTAGAATTTAAATTATACCAGTTTTTGAGAAAACGAGAGTGAAGAAAAGAGTTTCAATTTTAAACCAGAAATGTCTACACAATTAAAAAACCGACGCTTCCCACATCAGACTCGTCTGCTCTACCCACTGAGCTACTGCGCACATAAAACGGTTTAGAGAAAAATTTAATGACTTGAAAAAACTTGACGATTTTTTCAATTTGTAAATTTAAATCGCAAAAATTTTAAATTGGTGTATTAAAAAACGTTTACAAATTACTTAAATCGAAGAATGGTTTAAAATTTAGACTCAAATTTTTAACCGTGTACACTGAACATTTAAAGAGATATGCGATTTGCAAAATTAATTTGAGACATATTTTCAATGGTTATTTTATTTATGACGTTTATATAAAATTCATGTTAAAAAAACGATGTGGAATACTTCGTGGAGCTTTTCTTTTGTAGCCCTTAGGAAACCGTAACAGACCCGAAAGGTATTGTAGGGAAGTAGTCGATTTCTAAATATTCCGAGAAACATACTAAATCTACTACGATGGTAGTATAGTTCCAACTTTCAGCCCTCTTTCCTCTTATTTTTCTCTTAGCATGTTTACTAGTGTCCTAACAAAGCCAACATTTTAGCCGAAGAAAATATTCTGCCCGACCACCCAGCCGGACCAGTATGCTAGAATTGAATATAACTCTTGGAAAATGAAAGAACAGATCAAGTGTCTGATTCTATCTTTTATAAAATTTCAGTTTTCTTACTTCTCAAATACAAGTTACGTCGTACACAAATACATAGCTGGCCGAAGGCAGAGTCATGTATAAAATAACATCCAAATAGCGAAGCTAGTACGAACCTTCGGCCGGGGTCTAATGCCAAAATGTTTGTGTAGTGTTTCACCTGTGTACATGTTTATATACATACCTAACACCCTCCAGCCCTTGCCTACCACTTATCGGCTTCGATTAAACCATTTGCAGTGTAAATATAGTTGGTACTATGGCATGGACTATGTATTTTTCTGATTCCGGTACAACAATATTTTGGTACTTGCCTCACCGGTTTGGCAACGATATGTTAGCCCCCGTCTCAGCTTTCTTGTCTGTACGCCAAAAAATTCAGAAAAAACAGTGATAACTTCCATTGAGGACGGTGGCTATTTTAAAAATTTTACAATCTGGGAAGAAGTTTAAAAGATATAAGGGCTTAAAACAAAATTAATTTGAACCCTTGACTTTGAATATCTGCCGTAGTTATTATTTGCACAAAAATAAATACTCCGTTAGTATCAACATTTCCCTATAAAGCCCAATGATCTTATTCTGCATTTAAGCCAAATCGAAAAATGTCTAAATGTGTTTTCAACAATTTCTCCTTTCCTAAAATAATAGTCACCTAATTAAATTTGCAGGACAAAGCCCTAAAAATCCGAAAAGTATTGACTGCGACCCAATCCCTTCGTGGAGGTGAATATAATCAGCTGATTGGTGATCAGTTTTACTACTACATAGACTTCCCATTGTGCTTTTGGCGGGAAAGGACATTGAAATTTAACTTATAGTTCAACCAATTTTATTAATAGGCTTAGTTTTGGTTGGGATTCAGCTTTTGCGCGCTTTTTCGTGAACCTGAGATGTCGAAGGCCTACTTGTCTCAAAGGCAACTTTTGAACTGCCCGCAAAGGAAGAACGAAAAGATATATATATATCTTCAAACAAACAAGCAAACTACTACTAGTTCGTTTGTGTTCCAAACAACCAGTCCTTGGCATGAAAAACTTCCCAGCAAAATAATATAAAAGTTAAAACAATCAAATTATACGTTTTTCCTACGTTTCCGGTAGTTTACACTTGCCCCTTGTAGTGTACTTAATACGGTAGCTTAGCTTCTATTGTCGCTGTGGTTTGCTACGCCTATAATGTGGTCAGCGATTTTGGCTTATAATGCTGTATAGATAAATATTTACAAACTTTCTCGACTTAAGCGTGCATAAATATTGTTGAATCTGAAAATAGGCTCAGAAAGGTGGTCGGGTTTGGGATTTTACGTTGGTGCTGAAATCGAAAGGTGTATTTGCTCTTGTTCTCTGCTAAGAACATCTTCGAGAAAAGTTAAAAAAATGCAGAAACAACAGTTTGCTATGATAGTTATTAATCCCGAAGTCTGCCTTGCGAGTGTGGGATTACAATCGAGTAATGGGAGAGTTGTGGAGAGTTTTAGAAAACCTCCCAGAAGAGTAATGAGGGAGACATTTCACATACCTTCTAAACGACCAAGGAAACATCATTGGAAAACCATGCCTCAAGCCTTCTTCGGAAGCAAATGAAAGAATGGAAGCAATGTAATAGGACACCTATACATAAATATGTACCTCACATATCGGCAAATCTTAAACTTTAAACGAGCTATTCTTGTATATTTCTATATCCAGACTATCTCGAAAACGGCTTAACCGATTTGGATGAAATTTGGTACGTGCAAAGTGTACCACATTCTAACAATGTTTACCCAGGTGTTGCTACATAGGATGTGTTCGCAGGGTTGCCACCTATCTGATTTTTTTTTAAATAAAATTAAATATGCCAATATGGGTATCAAACGCAAGATATTTTCTGCGTATTAAGAACACAAACATTTATACAGTGTGCGACGAAACTAAAGCAGAGAAATTCCCTTTAAAACATTTTACTCCAAAAAATCGTAAATACAATTTCTATAACGTTTGGTCCTTTTTACTCAGGAAGAATACTTATTAGCCATTATAAATTTCAATAAATTAAAGTAGCTTAACAGTTCATCCGAATTTTTTTTTCTCTTCTTCTTCTCATACTTACATACATTTAATGTTTATGAAAGGTATGAAAATCAAAAAAGATATACAACTTCGCTTTTGCAGTGGAGTATTAACTACTTGCCTGGATATTTTACTTTTCCTCCTGAACGTTTTGATATACATTAATAAATATATATCTAGATTCGTTTATGCCGAATGAAGTAATATACCTTGTGTGCGTAACAAAAATAGATATAAAAAAGGGTCTTTCATAGGCGCCAAAGAACTCAACCGATCTTTATGAAATTTTCACAATATATACTTGGGTTCCCTGGGTACAGCATAGACAGTATATAGTTTTGGAAAAGGCTATATAAAGTTTGAATTCGTCATAACTCCTCACTTTCTTGGTCTAAATTAATGAAATTTGGATATATACGTCACTTAGTCAATATCTACATAATTTTTCAAAAGTGGACGGTGCCCCGCCCACGTATTTTGTGTTTTGTTTTGCTCTTGAACTTTCACGATAGGTTCAGGAGCTCGCTGGGCACGACACAGTCTGTATATAGCTTTTGGAAACGCCCCCAGGTTATATAAAGCTGCAGTTCGGTATATCTATGAGTTTATTTGGTTCAAGTGAATGACATTTTATATATAGATGTGTTCTATATATCAAAACGCCAAAACAACTTCTATCGGGTTTTCTAGTATATAATAAAACGGCGAAAGCAACCCACGAATTTCAGAATTCTTTTGTAAAACTGAGAGATTAGTTTGCGTTGAAATATACAGACGCACAGACAGATAGACGGACGGACAGACGGGCATGGCTAAATCGACTCCGCTCATCGTGCTGATCATTTTAGTGAGCTTTTCTCTTCTTCTTCTCGTACTTACATGCATTTAATGTTTATGAAAGGTATGAAAATCAAGAAAGATATATAACTGGATAATTTTTGGTAGGGATATAAGCATACTACTGAGAAGCAGCTGGACAATTTTCATTGAAATATCAATATTGAATTATAAGCGATTGCTTTTAAAAATAGCAGAAATTTTATGCTGAAAAGTGGGCGGCGCCACGCCTACTTCTTTAAAATTCACAAAATTTTTTTGCGGCCGAGTTTTTCTTAAAAAGCTTATTATGTGTGCAAAATCTGATTGCTATAACTTGCTTAGTTGTAGACATATCGCTTTTCAATATTTCTGAAAAATTTTTCAGAACTATGTTAAAAAACTGGGCTTGGACATTAACCGATTTCGCCCATTTTTACAGCAAACAGTTGCCTTTATATATGGAACATTATCGCCAAATTTCGTTTCGACAAATCAATTTTTGGCAGAGTTATGGCATAAAAAGTTTTGTGGAATAGTCCACCATAAAAAAAGGCGGGACCACGCCCATTTTCGAAAATTTTAAGTTCTTGGATTCCTTTGTTTACGGAAACTTTAAAAGTGAAATATAAATGATGTAAAGCTATTTTACGCAAGGTTATTGTCTATTTAATATATCTACGATCCTCTTCAAAATCTTTCATATAAAAGTGGGCGTAGACCTCAACAGATCCCGCCCATTTTGCCCTGGAACATTCCTTGCATACCTGGAAACCTGCGTGCTGAATTTCGTTTCGATGTCTTGAACGGGTTTTGATTTATGATTAATATTATGTCTAAATTTAACTTAATCAAAAGTGGGCGGTGCCTCGCCCATTTTCAAAAATTTCTTTAAAAATGTATTTTATGCCTCAATCTCAATGTAGTCACCAAATTTTATAGGTGTATTATGTACTGAGTAATCACTTTTTTTGTGTTTTCGAAAATTTTCTGTATATAAAAAGTGGGCGTGCGACCGGCAGACGCTCCCGCATGTGTTAAATCATTGCTGGCCACACTCCGCAGCCATTCAACAGCGCCAAAACAAGGTAAAAGATAGACCAGCTGACGGAGCTCGGCTACGAAGTCAGGGTGGACGCGTTTGTAGTGCGTGCTCTGGGCGGCTGGAGCTGGATACTACGCGAGACTGATGAGGAGACTCATGGTAAGTGATACCGTTCGATGGTCCCACGTAAGCGGAATAAGGCAGTACACAAGGTCATAGATGCGATGACCTTTATATAAGCTATGTTAGATTTGTCAAAATATGTTGAATGTTAATCTTGCTAATTGTGGGTCTTTAACGTCTAAACTACTTAACCGATCTCTACGAAAATGTTGTACACTTATTCGCAGGAGCATAGAATAGGTAACAGATTCATGTCCGGAAAAGTGGACCAGGGACCGACCTATTGAAAAAAAATCGAATTTATGATGCGATTTGCTCGAAATTCGGTACCTTAATAATTAAAAACGTAGTAGAACAAGTACCCGGTGAGTCCACTATCTATATGTATTTTGACACTATAATAAGCAATGATGGCGCAACAACATATCCCATTGAGTTTTTAAGCTCTTTAGAGCTATCAGGGGTGCCTTCCCACAAATTGGAATTAAAAGTGGGGGTACTAGTTATATTAATGCGTAACTCGGACGGACCAAGATTGTGCAATGGCACAATATTGCAAATTACAGCGCTTAAACAAAATATTTTACAAGCCAACATTATCACTGGAGGAGCCAAGGGAGAATCGGTATTAATCCCAAGAATACCTATTATTCCAACTAACATACCATTCCTGTTTGAACTTCTACAGTTTCCCGCAAAATTCGCATTTTCGATAACCATAAATAAGAATAAGGGCAACCACTCAAAGTGGCAGGAATGCATGTAGGATCCCCTTGCTTTCACGCGGACAACTGTATGTTGGATGCTCGCGAGTATCGTGAGCCGAAAACCTTTTTGTATATGCGGAAAACAATAAGTCAAATAATGTTGTTTACAGAGATGTGCTAAAATTTCAAAATGTTAAATTAAGTTCTATGTTAAGAGTCAGTTTTCATGTGAACTTTAAAAATGAATATTTAAAAAAAGTTAGGCTTAAGTTCTGTTAACAGTCATTTTCATATGTAACCCTGGGCCTAAGAGTATTTTAAGATGGCAATCTTATACTTCTTCGGTGACAATTTTGGCACTGTGTACGTTTTCCACGTCAGAGCCCTGGCAGGCCTCAAGCAGAGTTTGCTATTGTAAGGAAAATCTAGCCAATGCCTAAATTAAGTATAGATTTTTCTACATTATTTTCAACCCGGGTTGAAACTTGTAGAGTATTATTTTTCTCTATTCATTGAGAGTTCTAATCGTTACCGTAAATCGGGCATTCGAAACGAATTTGAGATTATTCAACTCAATGTAAATAAGTAGTATTTTAGTTTGTTAATAGAAAATCCGGCTGCGTCTCAGAACTTAAAATAGACCGAGTTCGATTGTAATCATTATATCTCCGAAACTAGTTCAGCAAATGGAACTCATTAGCAGCTTTCGCTTGCGTCACCCTGGTTCACATATTGATCGATAGCTCCGGAACCGGCGGAGTTATCGCAATAAGGCATATCTAAATTTCAAGTCAGATGCCCAGTAATGTGCATTCATTTCTTTTTAGCAGTTTTTGAGTGATAGGCGCCCAAACATACATTCAGATAGACGCAGAAACATTCTAAAAATTTTTGCTTTGGTTCTACTGGCTCAATAAAGATTTCTCCTATAAATTTTCTTGAATATCTTCAACAAACATACATCTACTTGCTATAATTTTATTATATGTACAGACTCGAAGTTAAGTACGAGAAGTTCGATTACATTTTAAATTGTTTAATGGATAATGTTTGAGTTCGGGGAAAAAATTATGCAATCAAAAACTTATAGACACAGTTTGGTTAGTGTTAACTAAACAACAGAACGAAAACATACACTGAAGATGGCGGATCGACGAAACCGGTTTGTAACAAAACAAAAATTGCCAAGGGATGATGAAAAATCGTTCCAATATACATCTTAACAAAATAAGTAAAGAGAACCTAAATCTATAGATATACTTTCTTTTTGTTGACATAGCAGAACAACGGTTTCCCTTATTTGATTTCTTCTTTATACTCAGTTGTTCTTAGCAAATAGATAGTAGCAGCTCCTTTCAGCGCTTGATCCTAGATTGCGACCCCGCAAATCTATCGAAATAGCTGCAAACACCCATATATTTAGAAGCTTAAAATCAAATAGTGAAGGTTGTTATTGTTGTGGTCATATCCAACAAAAAGGTTTTGGGAAGTGCAGAGAAGGTATGAGGCCTTTTCTGTGTAAGGATCCAGTAAACAAGGGTACCACCCAAATTGAGTGCAAAACAGGAAATTGACTGTGAGTATTGAATGCAAATGTACGTCTTATCCGTGTATCGGCCATCGAGTTCTGAGGGTGGCTAGGGCATCCGTGCTAAGGGCGTCTATAAAGTACGACAGTTATTAAACACACATATCCATTCAAGAAAAAGATAAGCAACATACACTTGGTGGATCGTGGTTTTATAGACTCCTAATAGTCTAATGTCGTAAGGAGTTCCTTCTATATATCTCTCATTTTGTACCCAATGATGATATAAATCGATTGCAAAAACTTCAAAAAGAACAGAAAAGGACCACATAAACGCATTTTTAAAAATTCGATACACCTAACGAACACTTTTCAAAGTTTATTGTCTGTACAACCTTTTTAAGAAAAAATAAGTTTTGAACAAACATTTGATTAGCTTCATAAATAACCAACACGCGCTTGTCCCTTAGACAAAAAAAATCGTATTTTAAAATTTTGTTTTGTGTCTTCTGACTTTTATAACTTTAAACAGACTCATCGAACAGAAAACTGCAATTGTTGCATACATCTTCATGACTTTAATATTAGGACTGTTCTTTTTTGCACGCATATACATCAGCGTTTGTGATTGAAAAAAAAAACTAAAAAAGGAAAACTATTTGTCAGCACTGCTACTCAAATGTCAGACAAACAAATACCCAGGGGGAAATGGTCATGTAAAGCCATGCCTCCATAAATATATCGGTCTCAGGCACTTTACATTCCAGAGTGCATCTCTTTCCTTACGCCTATATCCTAGGAAAAGAATGCATCCAGTTATAAATGCCAGGGTAATGCAGAGAGGAATGTTTTAGAAGGAATTGAGTATTTATGAGATCATTTTCGATTCATACCCTCTTTCTCCTTCGATCGCCGGAAGAGAGAAAATTCGGCATGGTTTAATAGTATGGGATCATGGACACATTATATGACAAAAAAATTACAAAAAAGTATATGTTGAAGGAAGCAAGAGAAGGATTTTGCTGTTATATTCTCTAGGCAGACTCAGAAAGACATACAAAATATGACCGCTTTTTTTTTTGCGATACATGCTGCGTTCTCAATCTCTTAATATTGAAGCTACAACGGAGAGCGGAATTACCACTTGTTTGAATCTAAAACTGAGACTTCTCGTTAGTTGGAAGCTACTAAAAAGAGCGTTTAATTGAGAATTATAGGTTTTTAATGCTTGCATACTTGATATACAAGCGTTCGCATGCACCTTCCCATCCGTCAAAGTCGTGCATTACAAATTTTGCAAAAAATAGTAAGACTAATCTCTAAAGAGAGCGATCCGCGGTTAATCTCTTTAGTCTTCAGTTGGCTATAATTCAATCAGTAAAATTTGATTTGTGTAGCATACTCATAGGAGTTAAAAGTACCTGTGTGGGTAGAAATTGGATTAGTCCATTTGGTATAAATGGGTCTCCCCATATGTTAAGGGCTCAGAATATAAGTAGGTGTGCCTGTCCTAAAAGGCGACCAAAATTCATTAGATCCTGTCCTGGGATTCATACAAGGCAAAGGGTTTATGTGTATGAATTTATGGCCTGTGCTTTGTTAGCCTCATTCTAACATAAGCATACCCTGCATCGTCATATTTTTTTTTTAATGATGAAAATAAATGTGCTATGCATTAGCAAGTGGTAGTCGCAACACAATAAATTTAGCAGAAGGTCTAATATGCCTTAAGCGGTGAAAACCCCGACACCGAGCGCAAATATAAATGACGCGAAAAAATTTAAAATTATATTGTCAGCTCTTGTGTTAAAATCGAAAGTTGTATTTGATCGCATTGTCCGCTAAGTTCCATTCAAGAAAAATATTTACAAAATGCATAAACAGTTTGCCATGTAAGTAACTAAAACGCAGCTATCCTATCTAAGGTTCTATCAGCTATTCCGACGGAACTGCCGACGGGAGAAATGTAATAGATCATGAGAGAAATTAATCGATTTCATCGGGATTTGCCTCTGAATTTCAATGAAGTCAATAGAGATCACAAAACTCTATTAGAATTATTCCCTGCCGGCAGCTCCGCCGGAATAGCTGATAGACCCCAATAATAATTGAGTTGTACTAGTTTATGAATAATAGGCAGAAGTAAATTGGGGAATTAGAGAGGTGGATATCTACTTCATATGATAGAGAAATCTGCCTCGATAGACTGCACTGTTGAAAATACATGTCTTCGAATTTTTAATGATTTTTGGAAAAAAACCTTTTTTTACTCACAATCACCACATCCCCATTAACTGATCTCACAATAAATTAAATAATATTCTAACTTTTTTTTCTTCACAGCTGATGGATCAATTTACGAATACCTGATTTTAGATAAGGATTATGTCTCATATGCTGTCGTGTTCAGTTGCAATCAAGGACAGAATAACCACTCAAGTAAGCATTTTTTTGTATCTACATATAACAAAATTGTAGCAGATCAAGCAATGTCCATACATTGTAGATATTAAAAAAAAAAATTTATAGCAGGGAGAATACAAACCAACAGTTTTAAGAACTTTTGTCTGTCTGTCTGCATGTTTGGGCACACATCAATCGAAAGCTGCTAAATGGATTTGAATAAAACATTAACTCTTGCATTACCAGACGTCTAACTTAAAATTCAAGATATCCCTTATTTCGATACCTCGACCGGTTTCGGAGTTATCCTTCAATATGTGGACCAGGGTGACCCAAAATGTGTTAGTACAATATGGGTATCAAACGACAGGTGCTAATGAGTGATTCAGTTCCATGACGCAACTGTTTTTGAAACAAAATAATTAAAATTTAACTATAATGTCTCGTTGAGCACACCCACTTCGTTATTGATCGTAGTCACATACAAAGGTCCCCAATATCTTTCGAAGAAGATTTTATTTCAAATTCTCTAAGGGTCTTTAAATCGTAAGTAACTAAGGAAACGGGATAAGCTCTCAAATACCGAATCAACCACTGTTTTTACATGGTGTTGCCGTCGATTTATTTTATCAAAATTTATGTTCAGCAAACATTGACAGTTTTTCGTGATATACAACCCTACTATAAATCTGATTCTTGTGTAGAGTTGTTACATACTGTCATATAACTTTTAACTCTTAAAGTTGTTTCAAAATTAACTTTTCAAATCCGTTTTTTCCTTTTCAATTTCACAGGATTCGCTTGGCTGCTTACTCGTGAAAGTAATCCATCAAATGCCGTTGTGAGCCAAGGGGAGGCTGTTTTCCAAGCCCAAGGTATACCCACGGCGCCCCTCGTCGTAGAAAATCAACAAAATTGTTAATAAGTGCTTTCGATTTGAAAATCGGCTCTAGTTTAGTAAAACTGAAAAGTTACTAACAAATGTAGTATATTGAAATAAAAACTGAATAGTGTGAGAAAGTATTTGTAAACTGTAAAGTGGCTTTAGCAATATGACAGCGCTAGGTATAAGTGAGGTAGGAAACCGAACCTTTAATACAGCCAGTGGCATAACCAAGATTTTGGCAGAAGGCAATTGTCATCGATAACTGAAATTTGAGACACACAATGGCTAGAGGCTTCACTTGTGCTTATTCGTTCACATGTGCATATGCTTTTCTCACATAATATATTTCTTGTCATACTCGTTTATTTTATGGGGTATTCATGATTTATTAAAATTTAAAAAATATACTTACAGTATTTTTTTTTAATTAATTAGTGTGTAATCCAGTTTTTTGTGAAAGCTTTTAATGTATTATCTCTTTGGGTTATATACTTCAGTTTTTACACATTAACTCTTCGGCAGACACATGTTTCGATAATCACATTCGGTACACATGAGTCTGGCTGGACCCACATACAAATTATATGCAGTTACGTTGAAATATAGGAATTATATGCAACATTTTTTATTTTTTTGCACCTTTTTGTTGTATGTTATTCAAATATTTATTAAATTACTAATTTTTATTTTGAAAATAAATAAAGAAAAATTAAATTATATTCCATTCTCTAAATACATTGGGAAATATTGACAAATAATGACCAAAACACTTAATTATTATTTCGGAATACAACAGAAGCAAACGTAGTCGATTTTTGAATGTTGTTGACAAACCGGCTCTGCACATTTCGAGCAAAAGAATCGGGTCTTTCTCCGGATCTTTTCATCTGATTCTGCACACAGTCGACAATATTTCTTTGTAGCTAATGTATCTGCGCCCCTTTTTGCAGGATTTACGAGGGTTTTTAAAAAAGGAAGAAAAAATTAGAAGCCAAAAAATTGCAGTAAAAATTATAAAAAGTTTTACAAATTTAGAAATACTCACGTTTATTTGCTTTCCTAAGAAGGCCTCTATAGCTGTCATCGTGCTAAATTATTTAGAGATATGAACGTTTTTCATTCTTTCTTCAACGTTTGGTAGAACCAATGAACTAGCTAATGTCCATTGGAAGTTGCGTCGAGCGTCATTTTTTTTGGGTATTTTCAACTTCTTTGAAAATGCAGTAAGATGCCAGTCCCATAACATCCAGCATATTACAAAAAAAGGCAAATTTCCACCGTTTTGTTGAACGTTTCGTAGTAAAATGAGTTACCATCTGGTCCATACAATCGACACCAACTTTATTTTTATTATAAAACAATATTACTTCAGGTTTTTTTGCTTCACCAAAACACTCTTTTGTATAGTTTACGGTGGAAATCAAATTGACGACCTTGTCCTTTTTCGGCACATAACTGCAAATGATACCAAATTATCGTGAAATCCGAAGCAAGATGAAAGAATGGGACGAGCAGGACTTTTTTCAATTCGATGGGAATACATTTCTTATTGGCTTGAATAGTACCAACGAAAGCCATACCAATTTTGGCAAGACGCTTTGCACCTTCCAAGGTTGTAAAGAAATTATCTGAAACAACTGTGCGTCCGGTGTTAGTATACGGCTTAGCGAGCTGAAACAGTACATTTGCACCTTGATTTACTTCTCTTTCCTCGCCTTCATTTCGTCCTGTATACAATTTTCCTTGTAATGGGTATTTAGTTTTGGAGTCACATGCCCACCAAACTTTGATGCCATATTTCGCTGGCTTTGAAGGTATTTATTGGGTGAATTTGGTTTTTCCTTGATATGGAAATAACTACTCATCGACTACAATTGTCTCATGAGGTTCGTAGTTATTTGCCAGATTTTGGTTTAGAAAATTCCAAATATCACGAATTGGCGCCGCTTTGTCGAACTTTTGACGATGTTCACGAGTACGACTGTCGTCAAACCGAATATAACAGACATGGCAACTCTAAAGATTGGTAGGTTATCCGTACGCCACAAAACATCTGCTTTTTGCATATTATTGGGTGAAACACTAGCTGTAAAAAGAATGCCTAAGAAGGCATACAATTCAGCTTCAGTCATATCTTTCCAAGTTTTTTGTTGCTTGTCAGGGTTGGCATTCCATTTCTCAGTTGTTTCTTTGGCGTAACGATTCGTTTCTTTTATAATAATAAAAGAAATGTTTTGAGTAAAAAATTTTTTGAATAGCTCGATCGCAATGGAATTATTTTCTTTTGGTCTTGCACGAAATCGCATGATATTGTGTGCTCGAATACGAACTGCGCTTGGTGCATTTTTGCTCCATCTTGTGCCATCTTTACCACACAAAAAGTCATTGGGATTATGTCCTTCCATTGCTTCTTCGAACTCATCATCACCATCATCATCATCGTCATCATCATCATCAAAGGATAATTCATTTGGTTGGACTATTGGGTCGTTCTCGATGTCTGAAGCTTCACTGCCAGGAATACAATCCAAATCCTCGATGTCATTGTAATCATCATGCAGGTTTATCGGTTGAAGGTTATCTTCAAGTTCTTCAGCAGCCCTTTCACGTTCCAAATCGTTAGCTAAAGCAGCTGCAATTCGTTCATAAAATTCACTGTCAATCAAATCTATTTCGTCACTCCTATTTTTTTTATCAAAATAGCACACCAAAAAATAACGCGTAGTAAAGAAATATATTTTAGCACTCACTTTCTGAACATTCAACTTTTATATATCAACTGCCATCAAAGCAAAACTCTAAAATATGAGCTAAAAAGAATATCAATTCTTTCCATGACATTAAAAAATTTAAAAAGAATTTAATCGAAAAATAAAAATCGAAAAGGAAAAAAGCAAAGGTTGCCTTGACATTCAAAAATTTTTAAAAATGCATAATGCAAAAAATTACATAGAAATGTATGTGCGTCCAGCCAGACCTATGTGTTACGAATGTGATGTATTAATCAAAATATCTATATAACTAGATATATATATCAGATATCAAGATGATTTTTTTACAAATCGACGTATGATTAAATTTTAGGAAGCTACCTAAAATTTCAAACCTTTAGCTTAACCTAAAGTGGTCTTTTTTGGAGATTAAAAATGGAAAAGGTCTGGCTGGACTCATGTGTAAGACGAAGGGTTAAACATACCTACATGTTTTTCACGCTTACATATATTTACGTACAAGTCAACAAAATATTATTATTTATAAAGCGAGTTTTAATCTTTTTTGCTTAACATAAATTTTTTCAATTACTTCTTGTGTTGTAATGGGCACAATTACTTCTTGCGTTGTAATAAGATGGGATATTCAACATTTTAATTCCTTGTCCGGTAGAGTTACTAAGATAAGTTTTTAACCTCTTTAGAGTTGTTTACCTGGGAAGCAGAATAAGGCCCAACTACAATTTCAGCCTAGAAGTCCAACGAAGAATCGCGTTTGCAAACAAGTGCTACTTCGGACTGAGTAGGCAATTGAGAAGTAAAGTCCTCTCTCGAAGAACGAGATAGTCATTTTTACCCGTACCTGTTCTGGTTTGTTGTGCAGAAACTTGGATCGGGAGATTTACAGACCCTTACAAGTTAGCGAGCGAGTACCGCAGAAGATTTAATGACGAGCTGTATGAGCTATGTGTAGACACCTACATAGTCCAACGAATTAAAACCCAACGGATTTGTTGGCTAGGTCATGTTGTGTGAATCAATGAAGATGTTCTGGACCAGAAATTATTATTTTCGGCACCCGGCGGTGGTAGCAGAGAAAGAGAGAGACCAACACTTCTATGGAAGGACCAAGTGGAAACCCATTTGCGGTGCCACGCCCACTTCCCAAAATTCCACAAAAATCGTATAAAGAAGAAGAAAATCGAGGTAACCGAAAAATTACATCGTTCTACCTGTATCAGTCAATGAGATATGGGCAGTTCAGTATTTCTACCTCTTTTCCATATCACTTTTATGGAAAAGTAGGCGTGGTCGAATAATGATTTGTCTTATTTTCTATGGGTGCATTTATCACAACAATAGTATTTCCTCCTACGGAATTTGGTTATACTAGCGTAAACGGTTCTTAACCTATTAACAGTTAAATTTTCAAAATTTCTTGACTTATATGTGGTCGGTGCCACTCCCCTTTTCCAAAAATTTTATAAAATCGTCAATGGGACAACCAAATTAATAAATCTAGCAAATTTCAACGGTGTAGCCCCTTTTATTATTGAATTAACCAACTTTTTACGTTTTTCGAAATTTTCGATATCGAAAAAGGGGCGTGGTTATGGGTCGATTTTGCCAATTTCAAATAGCAACCTACCTTGGTCAGAAAGCAACCTGCGTGCCGAATTTCATTCAAATATCTCAGTTTTTAAAAACGAGTTTTAGTTCTGTCCTATGAACCAAATATACTGTGACGAATTCGATGATTCCTTGACTATCAATCCTGGGTTCGATCACTATAAAGTCGAAAAAACACACGCACAGATAATGTAACTAATAGCTAGTTTTATTTACTAGTAATAAACGCAATACAAATTTAAGAGGTTGGTTACTTCGCAGTAGTTCACTATTGAACGCTTGAAAATAAACTGATCAACCTGCCTTGCTTGGTCAGCGCCTTATATAGTCCAACAGGGTACTTGCCTACGCACCGAGAACTTTCTTGGTTATTCGCTTTTCGTGTTCTGGAAGGGTCGGTGTTATTTATTGGAATCTCCTCTTTGCATCGTATTCGCAAACGCTCGCGCCATCCCTCTTCCTCTTCCTAGTTACACGCTTGCATGCATTAGCGTACCCATCGTTATCTCACCTGTGTTTAACTAGTGCTGGGAGTGTTATTGAGTTAGGGATGGTACATGCTTGAGAATAATCGTCACAATACTTTTTCGAAAAGGGGAGAAAAAATAAAAATACACTTGTATCGGCGATTTTCATGTACACGTCAGAATTTTTTTTTTTTTTTTGCACTGCTCCGTACGTGGTAGCCAAATTGTTGGTACACCGTACTTTATTGTTGACCTTCCATAAGTAAACTTGCATAAATTTCTATAGCAAGTTTTACTTCAAACCTCAGAAGGACATTAAAAACGTAGTTCCGAAAACACAATTTTAACTCCTTCTTCAAGTATAACAAGTAAGGAAGTCTAAGTTCGTGTGGAACCGCACATTATATACCTAGTAGTGATCTAGTATTATAGCATACCAATTTACGCAGGTCTATTTTAATAGTTTTCAGTTCGTATTATACAGCCAGCTGATTGTTATAAGTTTTGAGGGGTAAATTAATTTATTTGTATATAAATAGCTTCCCTACCAACTACTGCTAACCCCCTTTTTTCAAAATACCAATACATGCAAATTTTATGTTTGAGAAATTTGCGTTTAAATAGACAAAGGGACACAGAGACGGTCATGGCTAAACCAACTCAGCTCATCGTCCTCATTTTTTCAGTTTACTTAATGATGGGATTATCTCTTCTTCTCAAACCCTCAAACAATTCATGTTTATGAAAGGTATGAATATCAAAATTCAGCAGTGGGATTTATCTACTTGCTCGGATATTTTATTTGTGTATTATCCGATGTGTTTAATTACACTGGTTTACAGCCAAAATGCACCAGAGACGCCATAGTGAAATTCCTATGTAAAATCACCTCCTAATTCCGAAAACCAAGGTTATTTTTACTTGAATGGTACCGTTTTTGAGACATTTACGATTTACCGTTATTTCAAAAAACAAAAAAGATGGCTCCACTTAATCGTGTATATCTCAAGAACAAACTGAGCTCTTCCAAAACGGTTTAAAAAAATTTGAAAGCATATAAAATTTACTATAATCAGTACATACAACACTTTTTGCTAGGTCCTGCAGATTCAAACATATTGAACAATCATTACGGATTTTTTAAATTTTTTTTGTAAAAATATAAAAAAATGTGTACTTTGCGAGGAAGCATCTCGAAAACTTTTTGTTTTTTTGCAGATATTTTTTTATATTCCCCCCTCTAAGCTCTGTTTTATTACAAAAAAAATAAGCTATCAGTGAACAAAATCGATGAACTAATACAAAAGTTATAAGCATTCAAGTAAATATATCCATTTAATGCTTAAGTACCCTACTGGTACATATGTGTTAGTATTCGTATATCAGTTAGTTAGCAGGTAGATTTTCGAAAAGTTATTAGATACAAAAAGCTGTTAGTGTCGTTTTCTCAAACCTAGGTACATTTTAAACAAGAGCATATTTTTAAGGCAGGTAGTGTTTTCTTTGTAGAACTAGGGAACCTTTTTGTTTAGGTAGGCTTGAATTTTTACTGGATCTAAGTATAAATAAGAGTACATGCGCCTTGTTCCTTCATAATATCTGCAAGGCTCGCCGGATACTGTTCAGTTTATAATTGCAGTTTATAACCCGTCATTTACTTAAAATAAAAAATGAATAAAAGGGCGCGAGAGTTTGAGTGTACAAATGATCCAGATATGTTCTGTTTCATCTGCGGTCAATTTATTGTTAAAAGTATGAGACGTGTGTTTTAAAATCCTTTGAAAGTTACATACTATAAGTGTTTTGGAATTGAGCCTAAAAACAATGAAAAACCATGGACACCGAACACTGTGTGCACCACATGCCGAGTCGAATTGATTTCTTCGGAAACCGGAACAAAAAGGTACGTTGTAAAAATTAGGAATTTGTTCCCTTTTAATGCATAGCTGATTAATTCCTGAAACTATCTATTTAGGCGACGTGTGAAATTTATTACACCAATGAAGTGGAGGGAACCAACTTGCCATTCAACGGACTGCTATATTTGTACTACAAAAGTACTTGGGGTTGGAAAGTCCAGAAAAGTAACCTATGCGAGCGTATCTACAGTGTCATTACCAGAACTAATTTCAACAGAAGCGACATTGCCAGAATCAAATTTAACTTTAGTTCCGGCTCCAGTTTCATTGTCAACAGTAGTATCTGATTACGCGGCATCATGTTGTACTGAATTTCAAACGGAAAACGAAAGAAATTCTTTGTCACAAGCACAACTCAAATACGAAGAACATGATTGGAAAATATGTGCCGATCTTAAAGTCGTTGGAATGCTATGTGGTCTACAAAGTGGATACACAAAATACTGTTGCTTTCTATGCAAATGGGATAGCCGAGCTCGTCAAGACCACTACATCATAAAAGATTGGCCAGAACGAATCGAGTTTCAAGTTGGGGTAGATAACATAAAATACTCTCCACTTATAAAGAAGGAAAAAATAATTCTACCTCCGCTCCACATCAAGCTCGGCCTTATCAAAAACTTTGTGAAGGCTTTGGACAAAGAAGGCGAAGCTTTTCATCATTTGAAGACAATCTTCCCAGAGATTTCAGAAGCAAAAATAAAGGAAGGGATTTTTGTGGGACCGCAAATAAGGAAAATGATGACCAATAACCATTTCAAAGAACTATTGTCACCAGTGGAGGCAGCAGCGTGGGATTCTTTTGAAAAGGTCGTTACTTCTTTTTTAGGCAAACACAAAAGTCCTAACTACGAGATGATAGTGAACGACTTAATCAAAAACTATGCGGAAATGGGTAAATAAAAAAACATATTATAATAAATTATATATTACATAAATTTACATGAGAATATATAGCCATAAATCTGAATTCATCGTCCAGTTCCGAACAAACAAGAACGGGAAAAATATAAACAAAAAATTTGTTCTGAATTGAAAGATAAATCCAGCCTAAGAAAATTATATACCAATGTGTCACTTATGTATTTATCTAATTTACTTTTTTATTTTCTTTCAGGAGTAAATATGTCTTTAAAAATTCATTTCTTACACTCCCACTTAAATTTTTTCCCGCAAAATCTTGGCGACGAAAGTGACGAGCATGGCGAAAGGTTTCACCAGCAAATGAAAGTGATTGAAAGTCGGTATCAAGGATTCTGGGATGTCGCTATGATGGGCGACTACTGTTGGTTTCTCATAAGAGAAACCGATCCTAATCTAAATAAGTGTCAAAACAAAACACATAACTTTTTCAATTATAAAATAAGATCATAAAGTTAAGACAGAACCATATGTACATATGCTATTATTTGTAGGGTACTTAAGTATTAAATGGATATATTTACTTGAATGCTTATAACTTTTGTATTAGTTCATCGATTTTGTTCACTGATAGCTTATTTTTTTTGTAATAAAACAGAGCTTAGAGGGGGGGAAAAATATCTGCAAAAAAACAAAAAGTTTTCGAGATGCTTCCTCGCAAAATACAAATTTTTTTATATTTTTACAAAAAAAATTTAAAAAATCCGTAATGATTGTTCAATATGTTTGAATCTGCAGGACCTAGCAAAAAGTGTTGTATGTACTGATTATAGTAAATTTTATAAGCTTTCAAATTTTTCAAACCGTCTTGGAAGAGCTCAGTTTGTTCTTGAGATATACACGATTAAGTGGAGCCATCTTTTTTGTTTTTTGAAATAACGGTAAATCGTAAATATCTCACGCTTTTTCAATTATAAAATAAGATCATAGAGTTAAGACAGAACCATATGTACATATGCTATTATTTGTAGGGTACTTAAGTATTAAATGGATATATTTACTTGAATGCTTATAACTTTTGTATTAGTTCATCGATTTTGTTCACTGATAGCTTATTTTTTTTGTAATAAAACAGAGCTTAGAGGGGGGAAAAAATATCTGCAAAAAAACAAAAAGTTTTCGAGATGCTTCCTCGCAAAGTACAAATTTTTTTATATTTTTACAAAAAAAATTTTAAAAATCCGTAATGATTGTTCAATATGTTTGAATCTGCAGGACCTAGCAAAAAGTGTTGTATGTACTGATTATAGTAAATTTTATAAGCTTTCAAATTTTTCAAACCGTCTTGGAAGAGCTCAGTTTGTTCTTGAGATATACACGATTAAGTGGAGCCATCTTTTTTGTTTTTTTAAATAACGGTAAATCGTAAATATCTCAAAAACGGTACCATTCAAGTAAAAATAACCTTGATTTTCGGAATTAGGAGGTGATTTTACATAGGAATTTCACTATGGCGTCTCTGGTGCAGAAAAAAAGTTGGAATTTGTGATCCAGTGTTATTGGCAGAAGTATACTACATAGTATTGAGAAGCAAATGACCAATATCTTAATGAAATTTGGTATGCAGGTTCCTTTTTACTTATCACCGAGCGCCATTTAAAATGAGCGAAATTGGATGATAGCCACGCCCACTTTTTATATAAAGAATATTTTCGAAAACACAAAAAAAGTGGGTACTTACTACATAAAACATCTATGAGGATAAAATTTGACGTATACATTAACATTCAAGCATCAAATAAAGTTTTCAAAAAAATTTTGAATGGGGGAATGGCACCGCCCACTTTTGATTAAGTCAAATTTAGAAATATTATTAAACATAGATCAAACACCTTTCAAGATATCGAAACGAAATTCAGCACGCAGGTTTCCACGTGAGCAGGGAATGTTCCAGGAAAAATGGGCGAAATCGGTTAAGGTCCACGCCCACTTTTATATGAAAGATTTTAAAGAGGATCGCAGATATATTAAATAGGCAATAACTTTGCGTAAAATAGCTTTACATCATTTATATTTCACTTTTAAAGTTTCCGTAAACTAAGAAATTCGAAAAATGAAAATATTCGAAAATGGGCGTGGCCCCGCTCCTTTTATAGTGGGTTATTCCACAAAACTTTTCATGCCATGACTCCGCCAAAAAATTCATTTGTAGAATCGAAATTTGGTGATAATGTTCAATATATAAAGGTAATTGTTTGTTGTAAAAATGGGCGAAATAGGTTCATGTCCACGCCCAGTTTTTTAACATAGTTCTGAATTTTTTTTTTTGGATAATTTAAAAAGCGACATTTCTACAACTAAGCTAGTTATATCAATCAGATTTTGCACACATAATAAGCTCTTTAAGGAAAACTCGATAAGTTTTTACAAGATTTCTTACTGAATTGTATGGTTAGAGTGCTCAATATATCGATCAACATTTTTTGATTTCTTCTTTTTTTTCAAGATAAAATTAACCTTAACTTTTTATATTTAATACATATGAAAGCTAAGCAAACACTTTCTTCCACACCAGTTTTCGATTACGTCTCTAATTCTCTTTCGAAAACATTACTTTGACGTATTTGGTCTCTTAACTCTTGAAAACAAACCATGCATGAACACCGATGAATTAAGCTCCATTCCTACAAACTAAAAAGTTTATCCCTGAGCTTTGTGCACAGTCATGTCAAATGTTAGCCATACTGGAAATTGATGCCGTTGCATTGTACACCCTAGCGGCCACTTGGACGACTGTGATTCTCTGTATATGTACTTCTTTGCCGAAAATTTGTATTATGCGACACTTCTTCACTTTGATATATTCTCCAAGCATCTCCACTCGAAATTTTATTAACTTCAGACATTTGTTTTTAGATCCTATCATGCAAAATGTGCGTGCGCTAAAAGCTTTGGCGCTGCCGGTTCAACATTGGGATGAATGGCTTGCGCACGTAATTGTACATAGGGTGGCAAACGAAACAAGACGCCAATGGCAACTGTCACTTGGGGAACAACAGGAGGCAGAGCTTAAGTCTTTGCAGGAATTTCTTGAAACACGATGTCGCTCACTGGAGACAGCGTTGACGAACACCGCACCTGGGAAACAAAGCAAGAGCTGGAGCAAAAATCAAAAGGTCACCGCATATCATGTAACGCAAGCGAATCAGTGGGACTCTAAACAGTGTTTATATTGTTCTGGGGAACATAGAATATATCAATGCCCACGGTTTAGCGATATCTCAGTTCCATCGCGAAAAGAGGTGATACGTAATAAAAATGCATGTATAGGGTGTTTTTTTTACAGGTTTGTTTTTCGAATAGAGATAAAACTGGCATTTTGTGGTCAAATCTGGCAACTCTAATGTAATTTCTGTTCAGTTTGGTTTGCTATTTCATCATGAACAGGTTGACAAAAGAACAACGCTTGCAAATCGTTCAAATTTATTTCGAAAATAATGGTTCAGTTCGCGAAGTTTACCGTGAGCTCCGTCCATTTTATGGTCGACATAATCGTCCATCAGAGCAATTAATTCGGTTAACCATGGATCGTTTTCGCACTACGTTTACTCTATGTGATAATACGCATCCGCAGAGACGTCGAACAGTGCGCACCGAAGAAACAATTGCCGCTGTAGAGCAAAGTGTTGAAGAGGACCCGAATGAATCGATTCGCCACCGTGCACAGCAATTGGAGCTTTGTCCATCAACTTTATGGAAGATTTTGCGCAAAGATCTTGGCTTGCGACCTTACAAGATCCAGCTTGTGCAAGAATTAAAGCCGCGAGACCATGCAATGCGTCGTGATTTTGGTGTATGGGCCGAAAATGAGATTGATTTCGATGCTGATTTTCATCGCAAAATTTTGTTCAGTGATGAGGCTCATTTTTGGTTGAATGGCTACGTCAACAAGCAAAATTGCCGCATTTCGAGTGAAGAGAATCCACATGAGACCCTTGAAACGCCATTACATCCACAAAAACTGACTGTTTGGTGTGCTCTATGGGCTGGTGGAGTCATTGGGACATACTTCTTCCGCAATAATGCTGGAGAGGCAGCTACCGTTAATGGAGACCGGTATAGAGCCATGATAACCGACTATTTTGTTCCCGAATTGGATGGCATGAATGTGGATGAGTTGTGGTTCCAACAAGACGGCGCTACATGCCACACAGCGCACGTCACAATCGATTTATTGAAGGAAACATTCGATGAGCGCATAATTTCGCGGAATGGACCTGTCAATTGGCCACCAAGGTCGTGTGATTTGACACCATTGGAATATTTTCTTTGGGGATATGTGAAGTCGCTCGTCTACACCAACAAACCAGAAACGTTAGGGGAATTGGAAGCCAACATTCGTGGCGTTATTGCCGACATACGGCCCCATATGCTCGAAAAAGTGGTTGAAAATTGGACCTGTAGAATTGGCTTTATTCGAGCCAGCCGCGGCGGCCACATGCCCGAAGTCATATTTAAACATTAATGGCATAAAATTATCCTTCCAATAAAGCCTAGTGATGGACCATAAAACGATTTTCTTGTGTTTTATTTCAATTCAAAGTTCTATACCCTTAAAAAAAACACCCTTTACTAATTGTTTGAGTAATATGCATAAAAAAGACAAATGTCGAAGCCCTTCAACATGCAAAATATGCAAACATCGCCACCATACGCTGCTTCATTCGTCCGAAGACAACACAAACGTCAACTTACTCGTAAGACACATGTCGCCCTCTGCCACTACCTCGCTAAAAGCATCAGAAGCCACTCCGAGCGATGCGAATTCCGACACAAATGCAGGTAAAGTCGTTCTCTTAGCTACTGCCCAGTTACGAGCATGTGACATCAACGGAAAGCAACATATTCTACGCGCGCTTTTTGATTCGGGATCGCAATCCTCATTTATATCTGAAGCATGCATGCAAAAGTTACAATTAACTAAAACCCGAAGCGAAGTCATGGTGTCTGGAATAGGATGTTCAAAGGGTGTAGTAAAGGGCGAGACAACACTGCTGGTGACACCAACGGAAAGTACCGAAACCTTCCCACTATCGGTACTTGTTCTCGCTAAGCCTACAGAATGTTTACCAACGTCAAAAATACACACGGCGAGGTGGCCGCATCTCAAGCACTTGAAATAAGCAGATCCGCAATACAATCTGCCATCTCGGGTTGATTTAATTATTGGCGCTGATGAAATGTATTCGCTAATGGGCACAGAGATTATAAAGGGTCCACCTAATACTCCAGTAGCACAAAATTCAGTTTTGGGCTGGCTGCTGTTCGGTAAGCTAAGCATCCCCGATAAGTCTACCAACACTTCTCTTTGCTTGTACTCAGACCTCGATTTGACAAGATCTGTCATGAAGACTTGGTCACTGGATGAAATACCTGAGACTCGTTACTTCACTCCAGAAGAGGCCATGTGTGAAAAACTATTCGACCAAACACATCAACGAAATACGCAAGGTCGTTTTATCGTACGTTTACCGTTCAAACAAAACGTAGAACTTGGTGATTCGCGAGCTCGAGCGGTTCAAGCTTGGCTAAGAATGGAAAGGCGGCTCGAACAAAATAGCGAGCATCGCGCACAGTACCATGCATTCTTACAAGACATGTTAGATCAGGGTCATATGGGCCGGTATATCATTTGCCTTCATCGAATTACTATATGCCGCACCACAACGTTATCAAGGAATCAAGCTCTACAACAAAAACTCGTATTGTATTTAACGCATCACAGAAAACGACAAGCGGGTACTCGCTCAATGATAATTTAATTTAATGATAATGACCTCAACTTCAGAACGATTTAGCTTCTATTTTAAATCGCTTTCAAGTTCATAAGTACGCTTTAATCGCTGGCATAAGCGGTATGTATCGTCAAGTAATGGTCGCTAAAGAACACGTCGATTATCAACGCATTATATGGCGTAAAAACAAGCACGAACCGTTACAAGATTTCCGTATGCTAAGAGTTACTTACGGTCTCGCCTTCAGTTCTCATCTCGCAATCAAAGCGTTGTAGCAAACAGCAAAGGAAGTTGCTACGCACTACCCCCTCGCATCGTCGGTAATACTTCGTGATTTTTATATGGACGATTTGTTGACTGGTAGTACGTCTGAAATAAATCTCAATGTCCTGCGTAAACAAGTATCGCAAATAGTTGGGCAGGGTTGTTTTGAACTACGAAAGTGGGCATCAAACTCTCCTATCGTTATTCGTAATATTCCACATGATGCAAGAGAACACGCTATATCTCACCTGCTGGCTGAGGACGATACAGTGCGCGCTCTAGGACTAATGTGGAACTCTATGGAAGATTACTTGTACTACGACATTAAACTGGGGCCGCCACCGAAACATTTTTCGAAACGATCGCTTTTGTCGGATTCATGTCGCTTATTCGATCCCACTGGAAAATTAGCTCCAATCACTTTAGTCCCAAAAATGCTTTCCCAACGATTGTGGCAACTCGACTTAGAATTGGATGACGCAGTACCAGAGGACATCGCTACCTATTGGTTAAATCACCGTCATAACTTAGAATTACTTTCGGGGCTAAAAATACAGAGATGGCTTGGAACCGGAACGGAAGGTTCAACAACAGATCTGCATTGCTTCGCAGATGCGTCGGAGCAGGCGTACGCAGGTGTATTTTACACGCGGACACAACATGCCGACGGGTCAATTACTGTGACTATGGTAAGTGCAAAAACAAAAGTCTAACCTCTACGTCCTATTTCCATAGCTAAACTCGAGTTATGTGCCGCTGTTGTGGTCTCAAAACTTGATCATCACGTAAAGCAGTCGTTAGCTGGATCGATATCCAAGGTGTATGGATGGACGGATTCTATGAATGCATTGGCCTGGTTACAAAGCCACCCTAGCCGTTGGTCCGTATTTGTAGCTAACCGAGTCGCAACAGCCCAGTCCTACATTTCAGCGGAAGATTGGTCCCATGTGTCTACAAGCGATAATCCCGCTGATTGTGCCTCGCGAGGCATGTCGCCTGCAAAATTTATTCAACATGAATTATGGTGGAAGGGTCCTACCTGGTTGGCGCCGGACGTTAGCTATTGGCCTAAGTCTCCATCGATACCACCGACAGAATTGGAACTGCGTCCAAAACGAGTGCTTACTCACATCGCCTCTACTAAGACAGTGAGTTTTATAGCGCAAGATATGCTTGCTAAGTTTTCGTCGTTTCTACGCTTGAAACGCATTACAGCTTACTGGCTACGATACATACAAAATTTGCGAAGAAAGCAAAGACAAGGGGGTCCGCTAAAGCACGCCGAGTTGCGCGCCGCCGCAGAATACTGGATACGTCAAGTGCAAGGAGAAGCATTTCACGAAGAAATTGCCTGCTGCCAGAACTCAAAACACATGCCACTCCGTAGCTCACTCATTCGCCTCAATGTATTTCTCGACGACAACAATATTTTAAGAGTGGGTGGTAGAATTCGGCGATCCACTGTATCGTCAGACACCAGGTTTTCTATAATCTTACCGCCAGAATCAATAATCGTCACCATGATCATTAACGACCTTCACAAAAATCTTTTACACGGGGAGCCACAACTCATGCAATCCGTATTACAACGCCGCTTTTGGGTAATAGGCATACGAGGATTGGTCCGAAAAATCTTTCATAAGTGCACTACATGTCGACGTCAAAGTGCAAATCGACAGCAGCAAATGATGGCAGACCTACCGAGTTTTAGGGTAAACCACACAGCCCGCCCCTTCTCGGTTACCGGCGTGGATATGGCAGGCCCGTTTAGTCTAAAACTTTCCAAAGGTCGCGGATCAAAATCTACAAAGGGCTATATAGCTGTCTTCATTTGCATGGCGACGGGCGCTATGCACCTAGAGTTAGCGAGTGACTTGTCTTCAGAAACATTCGTCAGCGTTATAAAAAGATTTATATCACGCCGAGGGTACGTATGTACGTATCAGACAATGGTACTAATTTTGTGGGTGCTGAAAAGGACTTACGTATGATGTTTCAGCAAGCGATGCACGATTCCAATATTCAACAATTTTTTGCGAACTCTAGCATAGAATGGCAATTTAACCCCCAAAGCGCTCCTCACATGGGCGGGTACTGGGAGTCTGCTGTCAAACGTGTAAAGTTTCACCTTAGGCGAGCCCTCAAAGCGACATTGTTAACGTATGAAGAGTTTTACACTCTGCTTACTGAAGTCGAAGCGTGCTTCAACTCACGCCCTTTGTGTCCGCTCTCAAATTTTCCATCTGACCTCGAAACATTGACACCTGGCCACTTTTTGATTGGCGAACCGCTCAAAGCCTTGCCAGAACCTACAACGATCGACTTTAAAGGTAGTCTAAATCAGCGATGGCAACTTATATCTGCTCTTCGTAACCATTTTTGGCGCCGTTGGCAATCAGAATATCTTTCAACGCTTCAAGCTAGAGCTAAATGGGTGCGACCACAAAGGAACGTACAAGAAGGAGATTTAGGCGTAGTACGAGACGAGCGTCTCCCTCCTGCAAATTGGAAGCTAGCCCGTGTCTTCAAATGTTACCCTGGCCAAGATGGCTATACAAGAGTGGTAGATATCAAAACAGCGGAAGGACTATTGACCCGACCTGTCGTAAAGCTTATACATATTTTATCAGACGAACAATCTCAGTAATACGCATATTTCAACGTCACATATTTGAACTACCCATATCGCTATGAATAGTCCAAGGAGGGCGGTATGTTCGCGCCGCTCACGCATATTAGTATCAGACATACATATGTACATATTCGCCTTGCCTGTGTTTCGGCGTAGACACACATACATATTATTTCAGCCTGTAAATTTAGTTTTAAGTTGAGTATGAATCATTGTTTACCCCTACTAGTTTGGCAAACTTCTTTTGCGAATCGGAGTGGAAGGCAGTGGATGAATGTACTCCGAGAGAGTGGAATGAAGGAAATCGCGTTCAGGGTTGTTTTAAAGTAAAAACTACAACTAAAAACTTTAATTTAAACTGAAATTTACATTCTGCTCGAACTGTTAAGGTGTTATAACTGCTTTATATTCAATAATTTGGTTGTTATAAGTCTTCACATTCAATATTGCAGTATTTAAATGTGAGTGTTTTATTATTGCATACAACGCACCCTGTGTGGTGTGTGTGTGTGTGTGCAGATTCGGAGTAAGTTGCGCTACAAGTAGACATACGAGGTGTGTTCAAAAAGTATCGCGAATTTTGAATTTTCGCTGGTTACGTATATTCGAATTTCGAATTTTTTGTGGCGTTATGTTGGTACTCATGGCTCTCACTTATGGCGACAAGCTCGGCCATTTTGAATGTTCAGTTAATTGTTGACAGCTGCTTTGCTTGCACGTGTTTTGGATCGTCTTCGATTTTTACGCGAAATTCGTACCAAAATTGCTCAATTGTGACCAAAAACAGCATCGCATGAACATTGCTAATGAGATGTGAAACTCTGTCCGCGACGACCCAAATTTGCTCCAGAGGGTCATAACTGGTGACGAATCGTGGGTTTATGGTTATGCCGTGGAAACCAAAGCTCAATCATCTCAATGGAAGCTGCCGCACGAACCAAGACCGAAAAAAGCGCGCCAAGTTCGGTCGAATGTGAAAGTTTTGCTGACAGTTTTCTTCGATTGCAGGGGTGTGGTTCATCATGAGTTCTTGCCACAGGGAAGAACGGTCAATAAGGAATATTACCTGCAAGTTATGCGCAATTTGCGCGAAGCAATCCGCCAGAAACGCCCGGATTTGTGGAAGAACAAAAATTGGCTTTTGCACCACGATAACGCCCCTGCTCACGCATCGTTGCTTGTGCGCGACTTTTTGGCCAAAAACAACACACTAATGATGCCGCAGCCACCGTATTCCCCAGATCTGGCCCCCTGTGACTTTTTCTTGTTCCCTAAACTGAAGAGGCCCATGAAAGGACGACGTTACGCTTCTCTTGACGAGATAAAGACGGCATCGAAGGAGGAGCTGAACAAGATACAAAAAAATGATTTTTTGAAGTGCTTCGAAGATTGGAAAAACCGTTGGCACAAGTGTATAATATCTCATGGGGATTACTTTGAAGCGGACAAAATAGATATTCATGAATAAATAAATAATTTTTGAAAAAACACAAAATTCGCGATACTTTTTGAACACACCTCGTATACTATGGTATGAATTCAGTAATAAATGAACTAGCAAAGCATAAGTCACGCGTCGCCTTTATTTTACTCCGCTACTAACCTAACAGCGACGGCGAGTACCGAAGAAGATTTAATATATGAACTTTAAGCAGACGCCGACATAGTTCAGCGAATCAAAACACAGCGGCTTCGCTGGCTAGGCCACGTAGTGCGAATGAGCGAAGATGCTCCAGCCCAGAAAGTATTCTTATCGGCACCCGCCGGTGGAAGCAGAGGAAGAGGGAGACCACCACTCCGATGGAAGGACCAAGTGGAGACCGATTTGCGATCCCGCGGTGTTTCCAATTGGCGCCAGTGGGCCCAACGAAGAAACGACTGGCGAGCTATGTTGGACGGTCAAAATCGCCCAGGCGGTTCTCTCTTTATGGCGCGATATACAACAGGTATATCATCATAAACCTCCTAAGAGATTTTTGCGCCAAGCTTCTCTTCCAATTTGTGGTGTGCCGATTTGAATTTTCCCTACAAATTGGTGGGACCTACAGTTTTTTGCCGACTCCGAACGGCATCTACAAAGGAGACGAATTTTTGCTGAGAAGCCTGTCATGGCAGAAATACACTCGGAGAGTTTGCCAAACCACTGCCGAGGGGCGACCCCGTTTTGAAAAACTTTTTTCAAATCACTTTTGATGTTACCTGTACCAGGGCTCGAACCATGGACCTTCGGTGTGGTAGGCCGGCAACACTACCTCCACACCACGGCGGCCGCCCAGGCGGTTAGATGACCATTTAAAGAAGAAGATATCAATCAAAAGACCAACTTATTTCCTGAATCTAGTTTGGATATGTTCTTTCTTCTTTTTCATATTTTCCTTATTTTCTTCGCCCCGCACACACCAGGTGTCCATTTCCATTCGATAAGCGATGTGTGCCATAGATTCCATGCATCATATCCAAGAATGTAAAGGGGAAATTCCGAAAGCAAGCATGCTTTCGTCAACATTTCGCTCTGACAGGGCTCGCGTTTTAATCAAGAAACGGACTTAAGGTCCGTTAATACAAAAAAATTAAAAGGGTTAGTATGGGACCGTTGTATGTTGTGAAATACAATTGTGATGAGTAGGCAGAATGTGTTGCGATCAAACGTGGGAGCGTTGCAAGGGGTGAGACTGGCGTCTGTTAACTCTTTCCCGCTTAAGGATCTGCGTCCCGCGGATTAGGCAGATGAGGCTTACCCTCGTGTTGCCGTCCTCGAAAGCTTCTGTTTAGTAGTGATATCTTTAGCTCAGGGATCTTTACACCGGTCGTTATCTTCTTCCAAATTGCCCAGATGAGTAACGTGACCAGAATAAAAATTATGATTTCAGAGGTAATCAATACGTTGGTCTTCCTTCCGAGAAATTTAAGGAGCTTAATGTTGCCTGTGGTCATTTCGTGAACAAGGTTTATGTTGACTGCCAGAGTTTTGTTCCTGACGTTAGTAAGAATGGGCGGTAGTAGCTGTACCTCGGATTTGCTTGTACTCCAGGTTTGGTTTGGTTTAATTGTAACGGATTCGTTGTTCATCTGTAATATGAAAGAACGAGTTAAGTACTCAGAGGTTTTACCTGATCCTATGCTGCCATTGAAATTGTTGAGGAAAATAGTGTCTTCTTTTATAACTTCAGTTGTGGACTCGTTGTAGGTAAGGTAACGACAATTAGCATCTCCCCCTTTGATGAGCCGAGGGAAACAATCTTCTTCTGCAAGTAGGTCGAGCGTCTTTTGCTTACAAATCATAGCTGCTTTAAGATATAAGCAGTTTCCCTTGATGCCATATGTTCGCTGTTGGTTTACCAGGATTGTTGAGTAGTTCAATTCAACTTGATGTCCGTGTTGTGTGATAGCTCGGGCGATTAGATGATTGTACCTTGTTTCTGTGACCTTTGGCATCGACACAACGTAGATTAGAAGGGTGCCGTTCGTGAAGATTGAGGGTTTGCTATATTCTATGGCCTCGGTCACGTTGCTGTAAGGAAGGGCCTCGACCTCGCTTATGAGCCTGTTAATTTCCTCTTTGCTTAATAGGTTAGTATAAACTACGCCGGCCTTGGCCATTTGACAAGCACGGACAAGCTCGTAAATGTCTTCTTTGAGGATCATTATTTTCCCTTGGATTTCCTGCATGATTTTTCCCATCCTGGTACGTTCATGGACATCATTCGTAACAGAGACGGCTGCGTTGATCACCTGCAACAACTCGTGAGTCGTTTGAAATATTTCAGAGTTTACCTGATATTGTTGTTCATTGTTGATCAAAAGGGTGTCCTGCCTTTGGAGTACTTGATCCCAGTCAGTTGCATCGGGCGAGCCGGCGATCCATTTCCATGCCGAGCCAATCCAGTTGATTGATCGTTTTGTTCGGGTCAGCTCAGGACCTCTCAAATCTTGCAGGTACGTCTTTATTTTTGATAGGTGATAATTTAGCACATTGAGGTTGGCGATAGCATATTTTAATTTGTCAAAAATTCTGTCGCATTTCTCCAGATCTATGCTGTGGATGAGTTTAAAATGCCCGTCTATAATCCAGCCATATCCATCGCGGATCGTTACAATCGGTGAATCGATGCTGAATAAGCTATATGCTTCGGCGGTTGCTCCGAGGACAAGGAATACGAAAATGTTTAGTTTAATATTATTCTTATTTTCGATATGCTTTGGATTGAACATTATTAAAATTCGGTTATCAAATTCTTACTGTAAAATTAGATAGAAATCAACGTTAGTATACAAAATAATGAACAATAGCAAAAAATATTAGTGTAAAAGAAACTACGTGTTCTACATGTTTGAGTTACTAGCGGGAATTAATTGACATATACATTTTTGTGTACATGCTTCTTATTTAGCGATGGAGAAATTCTTTAATTTTTAATACCATTTTTTCAAATTTAACTTGTTTAGCGATTTGCAATTAATGAAAATTTCTTAAGTTCTAATATTATTACTAATGAGTGGAGTCCGGGAAGTTAAGGGCCATGAAGGGTTTATACGGGACCAGGAAGTGATGTCGGGAGTGGAAGTTTCTGACAATTAGTTTTTCAGTTACTGTTAGTTTATTAGAAAGCATTAGTAAGTTAATTTCAGTTACTGTTACTTTATTAGAAATCATTAGTAAGTTAATAGTGTTTTGTTAGATTAGTATTGGTTTTTTGTTTTTTCTGTTGCGGATTAGTAGTTAGCTTTTTAGTTTAGTTTGTTAGTATTAGTAAGTTTTCTCTTTTTTCGAGGAATGTTTCCCCCCCTTTTTTTTTTTTTTTATATTTTTTTCCTTTATTCATTTCCTTTCTTTTGTCCTTTTTCTTTTTTTTTCTCCCCCTTTTTTTTATTTATATTTTCTTTTTCATTATTTTTTTATTTATTTTTTTTTTATTATTTTTTTATTTTGAGCAGTGCGTACACCATATAATAAGCAAAATCTTAAATTTGGCATCGGAATATAGGCGATTTCCCAGCTGACGGAAGGGTCGCGGTGATCCCTTTTAGCCATAAGCGTTAATGATTGAAAATGGCCTACTCATGATACTAGCGCTTCACGTCAATTAAAGCAAAGACCTTGTCGTGGAGTTGAACCACACCGATCGTCGTCATCCGGACCACCGAGCTATTTGGAATTGAACCAACATCTGACTTGGATCGGCTGCAAAAGGATTTGCACCCAAGCCCTGGGACCAAAGGATCTAAGCATAGGATTTGCCTTATGACCAATGTTATCTCAGACGTTTTTAACGTCAATTTTATGGAATTTCTTTCCACTTTCGGTTATAATGGTTGCATTTCTATTATTTGCAACATTTTCTCGTTTGTAAATTGGCTTATGTTTGCCTTTAAATTGTTTATTGGCTATGAATACGCCATCTCCAGTTTCAAAGTTTCTGGGCTCTGTGCGACGAGCATTAAGCCTGGCATTCCTTGTTTCTTGCTCATGCGATAACAAGACTTTTATGTTTTCATGAGTTTCTTCTCTAAAATTTGTTAAATTCTGGTAGTTTATTCGGGCAGTTCTATTAAAAAATATGTCAACTGGCTTCTTTTTGGTGACTGAATGTATAGAATTGTTATATCTATCAACAGCGATGGAAACTCTTTCCTTAGGAGAAAGTCTGGTGTTGTCGCCTGAAATGCAGCGATATATTTCGATTATGGTGGAGTGTAATCTTTCGACCATTTGCTTCACTTCGCTGTATTGGGGTTTGATATATTTCTATATCAAGAGACCTAATATAATTCAACACCAAAGGAGTAAGAAGACCTCTCTCGTTATCCATTACCAACATCCTTGGAACTGAAAAATAATGTAATACATCTGTGAGTTTCCTGCGAAGATATATTGAAGATTTATTTTTAATTGGAAATAATTTGGCAAATTTTGAAAATTTATCTATGCAGCTTAAGAATTTCTGCTTCTCAATTTCAAATAGGTCGATATGCAAAATTTCGCAAGGATAGGTTGGTATTGGTGTGGGTTGAATATAGGGTTTTGCTGGGTGTCTGTCATATTTGTTTAGTTTGCAGACATCACACTGAGCGATGTATTCTCTAATCTGGCGAGCCATCGCAGGGAAATAGTATTTTTCCAGAATTTGCTCCCTATTTTCCCTGCCATTCCTGTGAGCTCGACGGTGCTCTTGTTCAATTATATTAAAAATTCTGTCCGCTATTGTTACATCTTCAACGATTCGTTGTGTGATTCTTATCTTGTACCTACTGAAGCCATTGACATAAACGTTTTGTAATAAGTAGAGAAGTTCTTCGGGTATTTTTATCCCGTTTATAACGTTGGGATTGAGACATTCTTTTAATGTATTGGTGAGGTTGTCAATCTCAAAATTTGGCAGGGATATGAAATGTCTGTGGTAGCCAGGATGTGGCTCTTCGTGGCATCGGGATTCCCAACCTACCCTAAATATAATTTGGTTGCGGAAGGCGTTTAAGGGAGCCTCATGGTTCCTTCAGAAGGGGCGATTTCAAGAGGATTTCCTGCTTCGCTGTCGGCGGGCTGAGCTATGATGGAGTCCGTTAGAACGTTAACTTCTGTTTTGAGTCTGCAGAGGGCATCAGCCACTAAGTTTGATTTCCCCGGTTTGTAAATAATCTCACAGTTGTACTCCTCTATGCGAGCCTTCCAGCGCTTTAGTTTCGCGTTGTAGTTACGACAGCTCAAAGAAAACGTTAGAGGCTGATGATCAGTATAGATTCTAATCTTTTTCGCGCCATATAAATATGATCTTAGGTTGTCGAGCGCCCATACGATCGCAAGCATTTCCTTCTCGTTGGTTGCGTAGTTCTCCTCTGATTTGTTAAGGGAACGAGAAATAAATGCTATGGATTTATCTTTGCCTATATCACCCTGAGATTGCACTGCACCGATGGCGAAGTTCGAAGCATCGGTAGTGAGGTTGAATGGCTTGTCGAAATCAGGGAACGCCAATACATCAGCGCACACTAAAAGTTTCTTTAAGTCTTGGAAGGCCCGAAGGGCTTCCTCGTCAAGATTTATATTTACCTTTTTAAATGCGTTGGCTCTTACTTGCGCGTGTTCGCCGCGTGTGAGATTAGTTAACGGTTTCGCTATTTTAGCGTAGTCACGAATAAATTTTCTATAGTACGACGTCATCCCTAGGAAACTCTTGAGATCCTTCAAGTTCTCAGGCGGCAGAATAGAGTTCATTGCCGCAACCTTCTTTGGGTCAGGACGCACACCACCGGGTGTAATAACGTAGCCTAGGAACTCGACACGTTTTTTCTAAACTTACCTTTAGATTAGCCTCTAGCAATCTCGCAAATACTTTTTCCACATTTTGCAAATGATCGTCGATGTCCTTCCCAAATACAATAATATCGTCGATGTACACGTAGCAAATTTTACCAATATATTGCTTCAGTACATCGTCGATCATCCGCTGAAAGATTGCAGGGGCATTCTTTAAACCAAAAGGAAGTCGCAAGAATTCATACTTCCCGTTCATTGTCGAGAAGGCAGTTTTGGGGATATCGGATTCCTTCATTGGTGTCTAAGCTTTATGGAGGGCGAGTAGTTTTTTTGAGTTATTTTTTTTATTTTATTTTATTATTGGTTTAGAGAGGAAAAGGGGGTGTGCGGTGCACAGTAAACATGTGCCCTTTTCTAATATGTATTTAATTATTATTTTATTTTTTAAATTATTTGTTCTATATAGAACGGGGTGCAGTGCACCTGTTACACCTTGTATTTATTAATTGGGGGCGAGCACTGTTGGCTCTGAGGCATTGCACGGGGTTGGCTTCCTCATTTTCGTTCTGTAAAACCCCCCTTTGGGATTACAAAACATAAACTATATCTTTGGGATATTTCATAAGCTGCTTGCGAATTACAAGAGAGTGCAGCGTAAATAAAATAGACGAAATAAATCGTTATAGCTTATGTCGCTTAAACAATTGGTATCTGGTGGAAGCCAGACGTCAAATCTATGGTGGTGTAATATTCGGACTGACCAAGACTACATAAGGTTGCATTTATATCTGGGATAGGATATGTATCGGAAATCGTCACCGTATTTAATCTTTTGTAGTCTACCACCATTCTATACTGTTTTTCACCATTCGCCTTTGGCTTTTTCGGCACTACCCAAATTGGGGAGTTGTAGGGACTTTTTGAAGGCCGGATGACACCTTCATCGAGCAGTTCATTTATCTGTCTTTCTACTTCGTCCCTCATACACGCTGGGTATGGGTAGCTTTTGCTGTAAATGGGTTCCGAGGTGGATGTTTTTATTTCGGCAAGGATATTTGTATCTACGAGCTCATTCCCGTTTAGGGGTTTAAATAATTCAACGACCTTCCCGTGAATTTCAGGAGACAAATCCTTACCTAAAGCAAAATTAGCACTGCTAAACAATCGTGCCCTGAGTGGAATTTTATAGCTATCTATTTTAAGGAAGTTATTCCTTCTGTCTATCAAAGCGCCTAATTCTCTTAAGGTGTCATCTCCAATTATTCCGGAGAATCCACTTAATGTGGGAAGCACGAAGAACTCAAAGTCACTAGGATTGTCGATACTTTTAAATAATTTTAATCGTACCTTTTCTTTTATTGGTACTTGAGTTGTTTTTGTTGTAATGTCCTGCTTAATAAAGTTTTTGTTAGCGCCAGTGTCCACTAAAAAATCCAGTACGCGGCCACCTGGCAACGTATATTCTAGGTATGGAACGCTAGATGACCTGAGGATAGAAAATCCTCGGGTCTCTCCTCATCTACTAACTCCCTTTCACTAGTCTGCTCCTCCTTCCCCTCGTCTACTTCCTGTACTGTATGGAAAAGCCTTTGTTGCTTTCTTGGGAGATTATCGGATCCTGCCCCACGTTTGAAGGGGTTGGGGCGATTGATGTAATTTACTTTGCGTGTTTGGACTGAAGGATCCACCTCCAGCTTCTCTACTGGTGGGCGTGACGAGGAACTTTGATTGTCACTTTTTCCGAACGGACGATCGTTTCTGGGATATACCGGACGATGGTCTTGAGAGCGCCAGGTAGGCTTTGGTGGCAATTGCGGAGATTTATTTGAAGAGTGTGCTTGGTAAGTTATTGATAGGTACCACCACCCGATTACTGCTGGTGGGGGTGCGAATGGAGAAATTCCTGAAATCGACGTTTTGTATCTCCAGGCACGCTGTATAGGCCTCCGGCAAGGTCTTAGGGCGCTGTATAAGCAACATCCTTGACAAATCTCCATTTAGGCCGCGGATGAACACATCCAATGCGCGGTTGCGGTACGTCTCTATCAGTACTTTTACCGTTTCGTCCGTGTAGGACTCGATTTTTATTTTGTTAATGATTAGAGAGAACTGATGGTTCACCTGAGCGTAGAACTCATCAATTCTCTTTTCGTTCTGCCGGAGTTGGTGCAGTTGGTATTCGAGGGTGCGGACATCCCTCTTGTCTGCATAATGCAGAGAAAGGCACTCTTTAATTTTCCCCCAATTGCTATCGAAAATATTATACGAAATTAAAGCGGAATCGGCAGCACCCCTCACTTTTTGCCTAATGTGCTGTAGAATTGCCCGGTACAGGGGCTTGCCCTTAACAATATCGAAGTCTGAGAGAATTACCTCTACGGAATGTACCCACGATACATATTGCACAGGGTTTCCGTCGAAGACCTGTAACTCCTTGACGTAGTCAGGAAGTCGACTAATGTCCCTTATTTCGGCTTCAGTTGTGGGACCGTGTGCAATTACCTCCTCAGTTGGTTCTGGATGGCTGGAGTTTGATGACGTGGCCATCCTTGAGCTTACTGTATCCAGGTGCGTGACCCGTCTTTCAAGGGTGTTCATTTTCTCAAGCAGGGCATTAACAGCGCCTGTTAGATTGGTAACTGTGGCCCTGAGGTCATCCATTCTGAAAGAAAATAAGAAAGGCACAGACAGGTTCAAGTTTACTCACACTACTAGTTGTTTGGTCTTTCGTTTTTCACTTTAGCTGTGACCCTAGAGCCTTTTCCTTTTTTCACTGATTTGCCTTTTAGCCTTGTTGGCTTCTTTATTTCTTCGGTTTTTAGTGGCTCACTAGTTTCACTTATGCCTTAGCTTTTCCTTACCTTTCTTGCTTTTCTATTTCTTGCTTTCTCGCTTTTTCCTAAAGCTCTTATACACACACTAGCTGGATAGCTTAAGCTATTTATTTTTCACGTGCTCCTTATATTGCCTTTTGGCAGCTTTTTGCTTTCACTTTCACTTCCTGGTCCCTGCTCGGGCGCCAGAAACGGACTTAAGGTCCGTTGATACAAAAAAATTAAAAGGGCCAACTTGCCCTGGAAAGGAAACACAAAATTAAGTTTTACAATAAGCACTTTATTAAACACTACTTTATTTAACACTACTTTAGTTATCACTAATCTAACCGATCGCAACCGTTCCTTGTCCCGGACTCAACTAACTCGTTCCGTGGCCGCTGCTTCCCTTTATAGCCAATGTCCAGCAGCGGCGTGCGTGTTGCGCAATTGTTGACGGCTCGTTGCTTGTGAATATGTTCCGCCGTTTGTTCCCACAGGTGCGTTATGCATTGATTCTATTTCATAAGCATGTGAAATAGAATTATGCTGACGGTGCGTCTGGAGTAATGCAGTAGCATACGTATTAACTGCTGGTATTGACCATGGCCTTGAATTTGGATGTTACGTTACCGTGCGACGTGGGAACGCACTTATGCTGACACTGCGGCACGTGTGATGGGTGAGTATGGGACCGTTGTATGTTGTGAAATACAATTTTGATGAGTAGGCAGAATGTGTTGGGATCAAACGTGGGAGCGTTGCAAGGGGTGAGACTGGCGTGTGTTAACTTTCATATATTTTGGAGAAGCCCCACATATGTAGCACTTTTGCGATGATGTATATGCCGACAGAGCGTTGCAAACTTTGCCATCAATCATGCACAACACAAACGTTGATTTCACTAGTAAGTTTAGGTTATCTGTTTGACTGGAAATTTGGTCTTTGACATATTGCACCACCTTTGAAATGACATCTCGTGTTTCTTTTGTAACAACAAATTTTAACGGGCGGCAGTATCTCGTGGAAGATGGAGCAGGATCACTCCAAACTATAACCTTTCGTTAGTCAACCATTGTATACATTTGAAGGAGTCCTAGTGAAATGAAAAACATACTAGTGTCCGATTTGTTTTCTTCCGAAAATTGTTGTTTGTAACAGCTATGCACAGCTCCATCACATCCACATTTTAGATTTGCATTTAGTTCTTTAACCTCAGGAATAGAAAGCAATACCTCTTCTTGTGCAAGACACAATCTTCGTTAGCTATGATCAATTAGGGATTGCAATCCAATTTCAGCATAGGTTTCCGTTACGGTTATTTTTTCAGGATAGCATAAAACCTTTGATTCGTTTAAACAGTTATATGAAGGATATATTTTTCTGTTAACTTCTGAAGTGTGCTGCCGGATCAGGGAGTATTCATGTGTTGAAAGATTTGAGTCAACTATCATCGCAATTGCTTGAACTGGCGGCAAACTTTTCTTATTTTCTTCCGATAGTCGGGACTTTTTGATTGCAGTGCCTCTTGATGGTGATGCTGTACAACTCCTCAATTATATTTGCAGAATTTCTTTTCCCTGATGATCGTAATTTCAATTCCGCTGCCATTAACAGTTGATCATTGTCGACATCGTTCATTAGCTTTTCGTTTTTTTTGCGCATAGATGACTCAGAAAAGTTTCTTGTTGGCCTCCCCGGCTTAGGAATATCACGAGAAGTGCATGGCTCAACATCAAGCATATAATCTATGAAATCCAGATTTTCTGATAACCATTCAGAGTTGTTCTCAATAAATATACTTGTAGATCGGTTCTTCGGTTAAATAATTTTTATAACTTTAAACGAGTTATTCTTGTATATTTGTATATTTGTATATCCACTACTATCTCAGGCACGACTTAACCGGTTTGGATGGAATTTGGTACATGGGTAGTATGCTTCCTTCTAAGATTTTCTACTTGGATGTTGCCACTAAAGGAAGCTTAGTGGGTTGCCACCTTTCCGAATGTTTTTTAAATATTAAGCAATATATGGCAATATGGGTATCAAACGGACGGTATTTGAGACCGTATACCATCCAGAATATTTTTAAGTAGGATTGCCAATTAGGGTTGCCACCGAGCAAGGCTCGGTCACCCAGGTACTAATTTTTAAACGTTTTTTAATACACCAATTTTCAATTTATTGCGATTTAGATTTAAAAATTGAAAAATCGTCCACATTTTTTTTACTTTTTTCATTTATTTCTTAAGGTTTTTTCAAGTCATTGAATTTTTCTCTAAACAGTTGTATGTGCGCAGTAGCTCAATGGGTAGAGCAGACGAGTCTGATGCGGGAAGCGTCGGTTTTTTAATTGTGTAGACATTTCTGGTTTAAAATTGAAACTCTTCTCTTCACTTTCGTTTTCTCAAAAATTGGTATAATTAAAATTCTAATCCAAATTTTGGTTGGATTGAGACATGTTTTTAATGGTAAAAAGTTTAAAATCTGTGCTAAAGATTTTAGGCGTTTAGGTATTTCGAAATTGGTACTGAGACTAACGATACCTTAGTCATTGGAAGAAAGATGGTAGGTGAAAAAAGGGGAGGGGGCTTCCAAGCATACTGAAACTTTCACCTTCTTTGAATATATACAAATCTTCTTTGTCTTTACATGTCTAAACTCTTTCTAAAGGCCCAGACCGACTGCGATATAAATCTTTGTGTGCACTCTAATGGGAATCGTTTAGATTCAAAATCCGGACCACTTAATGATGTGGTATGAGAGAGAAGGGTTCAACAGCTGGAACAGCTCAGAAACGCTTATCTTAAGTTACAACACAGACAAGCCCCTGATTACAACAGGACAGATCACCTATTCAAAAACATAGCCCAATTGCCAATCTTCACAGGATACGGGGATGTATCCGTTAACTCATTCTTCAGCAGTAGTGAGTACCTTTTGTCTACAATATCAGACGAGGACCTAAAGAAAGAAGCAACAAGGATGATATTCTATAAGGTGGTACAGGGTTCGCTTCACCCAATCAATACAATTATAAACATCCCACAACCAGACAACTGGAAGTACATAAAGGAAACTCTGAAGATGCGGTTCAAACCAGACACGGAGCCGCTTAAGATCTATAGAAAAATAACGTCGCTGAGGGTAAACTCGGTAAGTGAACTAGCGATAAAGGTCCAAAAAATTAAATATAAGTCATATGAACTAATTGTTTACTACAGGGGAGGTCAGGGTATTGATCTTACAAACAGAGATAGTTTACTAGTAAATACAACAAAAGAAATGACACAAGGGACCTTGTTGGACAAAATCTATGAATGTAGGGATCTAGGTCAAATCATATCAATCATGAACCAAAGAAGATTCGAGGATGCTTGTATAAGACCACAATACCGAAAAATAAATAGAAGGGAAGAAAGACCACACTATAGAGAATGGCCAAAGAGAAATCAAAATACTGATTATAGGAATTACAATCAAACCCCACAGTTCAATTGTAAAAATATAGAGCAAAACTCAGGTCATGTTAGGCAAAATCAAGCGTACTACAACAAGCAAGGTAACTCAGGGCAAGTGAAGCAAATCAACAAAATGCATATCAGAATAGAGAAAATATGTTGTTACAAAGGAGGCAGAGCCCTCAATATAATTACCAAAATAAAGGGTAGCAAAATAATTCAGGTCAATACCACAGGGGCCCACAAAAGGTAGGTCACCCTAGGCCAAATTCCGGCCAAAATCGCTGGAATCAACCTAGGCAAGACCGTGCGGAACCATGGAGGTTGATAATTTAGAAAAAATTGAAAGAAAAAAAGAATTAAATAATTGTGAATGTTATAAAAAAGAAAGAAAATAGGAATTAAATAATTGCGAATATTATGAAAAAGAAAGAAATCAGGAAGAATTGAATGAATATTATGAAAACGAGGTTAATCAAATCCAAAATGTAGATGAAAATAATTTTTCGGGACCAGCTCGGACTGTCTTCCCACCATAACACTTAGGTTTCGAAAAAATGAATATAAGGCTCTAATTGATACAGGAGCAAGTATAAGCTTAATAGATAGCAGTATAAATGATTTTGAAAAAGTTTTATTAAAGAAACCAATTGCGTTTAGCAAAATAACGAAAAATGATGTGATTAAATATGAAGTGCTGACAGAGGCACCTAGGGAATTTAACCTACCAAATTATGCAAAAATTAAATGGAAAGTAACTCCATTAAAAGGAAGAAAATATAATTTTATTATAGGTATTGATTTATTGAATTGCTTTAATACAACAATAAATTTAGTAGATGGATGTATAACGCTTAATGAAAAGATTACTTTTTTTGAAAACAATCCATATACTAATCTTGAAATTCATACTTTAGAAGCAAAATATTTTGACTGGAGCAGAATAAATCTTGAACATTTAAACAAAGAAGAAAAAAAAGAGATGAGAAAAATTATAAAAAGATTCAAAAAGTTATTTTTTAAGGAAGTTGATCAGTTAACAAGCACAACGAAGGTTGTACATGAAATCAGGGCCACGACAGAGGAACAAATTAACTGTAAATTATACAGATATCCTCCTCAACATGAAGCAGAGGTTAGAAAACAAATAAGGGCAATGGAAGAACAAGGGAGTATTAGAAAAAGTCGTTCACGATACTCTAGCCCATTAATTGTTGTACCTAAAAAGATGGATAATTCAGGAGAACAAAAATACAGGATTGTCATAGATTACAGAAAGTTGACTGAAGTAACCATAGCCGACAAGTATCCACTTCCGAACATTGAGTCCATTTTAAACAAGTTAGGAAAAGCTCAATATTTTACAACACTGGACTTAGCAAAGGGTTATCATCAAATTCTAATACGAGAACAAGATAGGGAAAATACGGCATTTGCAACACCACATGGCCTATTGGCCTATGGCGAATTTATTAGCATGCCATTTGGACTGAAAAACGCACCTGCAACATTCCAGAGACTAATGAATGAAACTTTACGTGACTTTATTAATAATACATGCGTAGTATATCTTGATGACACTTTGATTTTTAGTTCATCCCTACAGGAACATGTTCAAACAATAACGGAAATTTTCAAAGTCCTAGAAAAGGCTAATTTAAAAATTCAAGTAGACAAATGTAATTTTATAAAAAAGGAGACAGAATTTTCGGGACATATTTTTACAGAAGAAGGACTAAAACCAAACCCTGATAAAATTAAAGTAATAGAAACGTAAAAATTGCCTAAAACAGAAAAACAAATGAAAAGTTTCTTAGGTATTACGGGTTATTATCGAAAATTTATTAAAGGCTATGCGAAGATAGCCCAACCTATAACGAAATATCTGAAAAAGAATGTGAAAATTAATTTAAAGGACCCAAGTTATATAGAGGCATTTGAAAAACTAAAAATTTTAATCAGTACCCACCCAGTTTTGCGGTACCCTAACTTTGACAAGCCATTTACATTGACTACTGACGCCTCAAACTATGCATTAGGCGCCGTATTATCGCAAGAAGGACACCCAGTGTGTTTCATTTCAAGGACGCTTAATAACCACGAGAAAAATTACTCTGCAACGGTTAAGGAATTTTTAGCTATTATATGGAGTGTAAATTACTAAGACCATATCTATACGGAAAAAAGTTCACAATTTTAACAGATCACCAACCAATTAAATTTCTTCATAGCAAATATAAAGGAAAGGATATGTCACCAAGACATCAAAGATGGCTTCTAAAGTGAGGAGAATACGATTTTAATATAGAGTATTTGAAAGGAAAAGAAAACCAAGTAGCAGATTTTTTAAGTAGACTAGAAAATAATACAGATAACGCGGAAGAAGGAAATTTTGATGGAAAGGATAGTTGTAAATCAAAATTATTTACAGTCAGGTATAAATGAAGAAAATAATTTAGAAGATAACGAAACAATAGCAACAATGCATTCAGCAGAAGAAAACCTGCAGGACCATTTTTTTATTAAAGAGGAAATTGTGAACAAATATAAAACACAAATAATTTTGACCAATAATAAAGTAGAAGAATTTAAATGTTTACATGGGAAAAAATAATTTTTATAACAGAAAGTGATTTCGATAGATTAGGAGAAATATTCCGAAATTATATCACAAAAGGGGTTATAGGTATATACTCCGAAATTTCTGAGCATAGCTACAATATAGTACAGGAAAAACTAATTTCAATGTTTTCCAATGATTCAAATATAAAATTTTTCAAATGTACGATGAGAGCACAGGATTTAGAAACAGAAGTAGAAGCTGTAAAACAAATATCAGCCTTCACTCAGGTATACAACAAACATACAACCAAATAAAAAATAAAATATATTATCCGGAACTTATCCAAATAGTAATTAACCATTGCGACATATGCCAGGAAGTGAAATATGATAGAAATCCAGTTAAACCAAAGTTTAATCTCACTGAAACACCAATAGAAAAAAATGACATTATTCATGTAGACACTTACGTTATAAAAGGACATAATTTTTTAACAGTCATAGATAAATTTTCTAAATTTGGTGCGGCATACCCACTAAATGGCAGAAATCATGTAACGATTATTGAACAACTGGAAGACCACTTTTCTAAATTAGGTAAACCAAGGAAATTAGTAGCGGACAATGAATTTAAAACTTTGAGAATAAAAGAATTTCTGGACAATGAAAATGTCGAAATTCATTTGACAAAACACAACAGTCATACAGGAAACTCCGATATAGAAAGGTTCCATAACACACTAACAGAAAAATTTAGAATTTTATACAAATTGAATAAAGAATTAACAATAAAACAACTTATTCATAAAGCTATTAGAAATTATAATGATAGATTTCATTCCGCTATAAAATGCACACCGAACGAGGTACAGATGAATAAAGTAGATCAGAATTTAGTAAAGAAAAACCTACTATCAGTTAAAAAGAAAAATATTGCTAGGGTCAGTGCAACAAGAGAAAACTATGTCGAAAGAAGGAAAGAGGGATTTATTAAGAATTACAAAGGAGTTAGGCATAAGACGCAAACTAGGTATAAGAAAAAACATTTACAAAATGTTCACCCATGCAATATTAAACGACCTCGAAAATTTACAGATATTGATGATCCTCACGCTGTTGATGGCAATGTGGATACCCCAAACTAACGCAAATTTAAATGTGATTTATAGATATTCAGATAAAAGAAGAGCAAATTGTTAAGGACACGGAAATAGTAATACATAGAATAAACGTACATAAAATAGAAGATATATTAAATGAAATGACAGACAATGTTGTATTAATGAAATCAAATTTTAAAGACTTATTGCAAATAGAATTATTAGACGCTAGAAACAAATGATTAACTTTAATACCCAGAAGAAATAGACCGAAACGTGGACTAATTAACGGTGTAGGTACTTTATCAAAATGGATATTTGGTACGATGGACGAAAAGGACAGACAAAACATACAAAACCATCTTACTCAATCCGACGACAAAATTAATAAACAAATACAAATTAATGACTATTTTGAAAATTCATTTGAACAGTTACATGTAACGATAAGTAGCGATAGGAGTAAGTTAGAACAGGAATTCAATGCCATAAGTAAATGGGCTGATGAAGAACGGGAGAGAAATTTATATTTAGAACAATTAACTAAAATTCAATTATTAAAAAGTAGAATAGAACACATTCAAGACAATATAGTAGCATCAAAATACAATATCTTGCATCCTAATATTTTGACGAGCGAGGAAATAATAAAATACGATATTGACTATACAAAGTTAAACTATATGCAATTAGGAACAGCCTTTTGCAATAACACATATTTAATATTTGGAATCAAAATACCAACAAATTTTGTAAATGTTAAAATTAGATACATCATTCCAATACTCAATAAAGAGCACAATCAAATACATTCCAATATTGAAAAAATATTTGAATATAATAACAAAATGTTTAAATTCGAAGAAAATAAGCAATTAAAAATTATGAAACCAGCAACAAATTGTGTAATAAAGAATTCATGTCAAACAATCAAAAATAAAGAGCTGGAAATTATAGAATTAGATATAGATAAAATAATTGTAAAAAACGCAGAGAATCTATTAATAAATCAAACATGTACGGAAGATGAAATACTAATTAATGATAATAATCTAATAATATACACGAATTGTTCAATTAAAATCAAAGATTACTACTTTTCAAATTCTATTGAAGATTCACAAGAAAATATTTTAAGCATGAAATATGAAATAAATACAAATTTTTCTAAAAAGATTACATTTGATGAAATAGTAGAAGAAAGCAAAATAAATGTCAAAAGAATTTTTAATTTAAAATACCACAGTAAAATATCTTATATATGCAATGTAGCAATTTTTTTTCTCATAATATACTTAAACACGGATATATAAAAATTCAGTTAAATAATAGAATCCAGGAGAATTATAATCTAAAAGGGGGAGTAGTTACGTATAATGCCAATAACGCCACAACTACCAATAAGTCGTCAACCTATGTAAGTGCAGACTCAGCACAAGACGATATTGATAAGTTCATACTAAGTATAACAAAATAAGCAAACAACTTCCGGCCCAATAAAAAATTATTGTTAAATGCCAACACAAAATTTTAGTAAACAATTCAGGCTAATTATTAGTAAGCATTTTCACTATTGTAATTGTACATTTCAACTTTCTTTTAATTTTAAATAAAGAAAAGAATTCAGTTTTGGTTTTGAGCCTCACAAGAATAAGTTTATTCTTTTCAAGCATTTGTGTTAAGTCTTTTTTTTAAAAACTCGTCCTTCGCTTACCACGACGAAATTCACGCGGTTATGTACAATAACTATCTTCTAAAAATAGAAAAGAAGAATATACAAAAACAAAGTCCAGCATACATGATTTACACATAGGCAGAATATCTAAAATATTGTGTATACCGTTGGCAAGATAACAAACAACAATTAGAGGAAAACTTGATTAAGCAGCTTGTAAAACTACACGCTGCATAGCCTATGGGTTAGGCAGCTGCGCTTGCAATCAGAGTGAGTGGGTTCGATTCCCCACAAGATCCTCTGAAAATAACAAAACTATACGAATTAGTCTGACGAGAAATCGTGGCTGTTTTCGAAATAGTACTATAACTATAGCCTGTATATGTTTGTTGCTTTCAATTTTTCCTCTAATCAAAAATAATAATAATTAACCAAGAATTATTATCAACTGGTCTTGAGCTCGTTGAACTTACAAAAATATGTAAAAATGAACAGACCATACAACCAACAACTAAAATAAATTTATACCGGAGCACGCGGTTATGTAAGTTATCGGGTGAAAAATTTAATAGCCAAAAAAAAATATTTTTTATGGGTCAAAAGACCTTTATTGTGAATCTAGATGTTATTGACTAACTTTACAATTTTTAACTCTGCCTTATTTATAACTTAAATTTAGTTATGCTAGCGTTATTTCTGTTTACCCCTTTGGTAACTCATGCCGGATGTTTGTTTGGCCTATTTAGCTTTTGCTGACTTATGTTTTGTATTTAGTCGGCGCATGGCGGATGTTGTTGCACTATTTGCAATATCGGTAGTCAGCATTATTCCGCTGACTTTAGTTAACATTATTCTTGAACTTTTATTGCACTATTTGCAATATTGATAGTTAGCATTATTCCGTTGACTTTAGTTAACATCATTGTTGCTAACTCCTCCGCCCTTAAAAGCTTGATCTACTCGAGGGGATGGTTGTGGATGAGGCGGTTGACTAATTGTTACCTTTTCAAGGGGTATGCCATCTTCCTTGGTTACATATTTGCCTGTTAATCTCGGAATTATCATTGCCTTGAGTGCCAATATTGTTATCAATGCTAGGGCTGTCGCAGATATCCAAAGATTTGTTGATGAGGCTATTGCACCTATAGTTTTTATGGTTTCGATGTACCTTGTATTTTCTAGATGAAGCTCTTTCATCATTTCCAAGCTTAGTATTTCTTCTTCGACCGATTGCGTGGAGTTTAGTTGAAGTACAGCTGGATGTGGTTTATTGCCAGAAACTTCGTTAGAAACAAATACCTGATTATCTATTGTTACTGTGGAGTTGTGATATTCGATTGCATATGATCCTGTGAGTTTAATTTCCTCTTCGTCGATAAGGATAGTTCCATTAAATTGATTTACTAAAATTATACCCGGAAGAATTTCTTCGATGGTAGGGACATGTTGGTTGTTCATCATAGTACTAGTTGATGGGTGGCTTTTGAGCAAATGTGGTAAACAGGATGAATTACTTATATTGTATTCTTCACATTTATTTTTTAATCCAAAAATCTTACTATTACATAATAACAAATTTCCATATGGTACTTTGACTACCTTATTACCCTTTTTTAATGGTTTAATTAACACTTTTTCGCAAATATTCTTATTGGTGCTTGGAATGTTAATTAAATTAAGTTAAGTCCTAATGTTGCTTTTGTGTATAGTTCGTCCTTTTTCCGTGATTACTACGCTGGATTTGTCCTTATTACTTACTATATCTTACTATTTCTTTCCTATATCTAGCTGTAAGTTTGGATCCTATGCGTTTATTTATCCTAACGTAAATTACATCACCAGGGGTACATGTTTTCGCGGGTTGCCGTGTTTTGTTGTGATTTTCTAAGTCTTCTCTTGTCTTTTCTTAAGGATGTCTACGTTTTCTCGTCGTGAATTTTCATACTGTTCTGGGTCTATTGAAACTCGTCGGCCGAAAAATTTCTCTATCGGTCGTTTTCCTGTTGCGGAATGTATGGAGTAGTTGTATTCATATGTAGATCTGTCTAAAAGTTCTTGGAATGAGCGATGGGTCCGTTCTGTTTGTAGACAACGCATGATTTCGGATAGGGTGGAGTGAAATCTTTCCACTTGTTCGTTAACTGTACTTGCGTATGGTGGTGTTTTAAATATTTCAATTCCAAGTTGATCTTCAACCATGAATTTTATGGACGCTGAATTTAACGATTTTTCGTTATCGATGACTATTGTTTTCGGTACGCCGAAAGAGAAAAGAATTTGTCATAGTGGTTCCCTAATGTCTTCTATTGCTTTTGACTCTATTACTTTAACTTGAGCGTATTTTGAGAATTTTTCTAATGCTGTTAGTACTAGCTTCTTTTCTGTGTTATAAATGTCTACATGGACTATTTCACCAGGATATTGGGGAATTGGGGTTGCGAGTACTTGTGGCTTATTAGGGTGACGATCGTATTTGTATTCTCTACAAACCTTGCACTGTTTGATTATATTTTCTATTTTTGTCTTCATTTTAGGAAAGTAGTATTTTTGTAAAAGTTGCTTTTTATTTTCATCGATATTCCTGTGTGCTCATTTAGGTTCTTTTAAAATTTCCTCATTTTGGGTATCTTCGTTTACTAAGTCTTCTATTTTTGTTTGGGTATAACGGATTTTATAACTGGAAAAATAAAAGAGGGGGACTTTCTGAATTTTTCCCATTATTTCTTCAGAGGTAAGTATACCATTTACCTATCACTGAAGGATTAAGTATCGTTTTAATAGTGCCGTTAGGTTTTCTATTGAAAAATAAGGTTTAGTTATTACATGTCCATGGTAGGTTGGGAATGGTATCTTGAATTGATAACTGTCTTCTTCTCCTAAAGATATCCGAAGTTGGTTTTCGAAGTCATTTATGGGTCCTTCCACTGTTGGGATTAGATTGTGTGATGAGCTCTCATCAGAGTGTGTAGCAACTGATAAAGAATTTAATTCGAAGGGCCTGGATAATGTGTCTGCAACTACGTTAGCTTTCCCGGGCTTATATTTTATTTCATAGTTGTATTCGTCCAGGATTGCTTTCCATCGTTTCAGTTTGGAGTTTATTATTTCTGTTGCTTAAGGCATATGTAAGTGGCTGATGATCTGTGTGGATAATTACTTTTGCTGTTCCGTACAAATAATTTCTAAAGGAATTTAATGCCCAAATTATGGCGAGCATTTCTTTTTCGTTTACCGCATAATTTTCCTCTGCTTTGTTCAGAGTTCTTGATATGAAGGTTATTGGTTTTCCATTTTGCTCTAAAACTGCGCCTATGGCATATTTTGAGGCATCTGTAGTTAGGTCGAATTCTTTGTTATAATCGGGATATTGCAGAATTACGTCTTTGGAAGTCAAAGTGGATTTGATTTTATTGAATGCTGCCTTTGCTTCTTCGTTTAAATGTACTGGGATTTTCTTTGAGCTACTTTTGGACATTCTTCCTTCTTCGCCTCGAAGTACGAATGTTAGGGGCTTTGCTAACTTAGCGAAATCTTTAATAAATCGTCTATAGTATCCAGATAAGCCTAAGAATGACCTTAAATCTCTAATCGTTTGGGGATATGGGAAATTTGCTATTGATTCTACTTTGGCTGGGTTTGTAGAAATTCCATCGGAAGATACTACAAATCCTAGCAACTCAACTTGTTTTTTGAAAAACTCACATTTGTCGATCTGCACTTTCATATTTGCCTTATTAAGGATTTCAAAAATTGTATCTATATGGTCGGAATGATCCTTTTGATTTTTGCTAACTATGATTATATCGTCTATGTATACGTAGCATATTCGTCCAATGTGTTTTCTTAATGTGTCGTCCAATGTCCGTTGGAAGATAGATGGGGCGTTTTTCAAGCCGAATGGTAATCTAGTGAGCTTATATTTCCCGTTGTTCACTGAAAAACCTATTTTTTCCACGTCAGATTCCTAAAGAGGAATTTGATGGAAACCACTTTTTAAATCAATCACAGAGAAAATGCTGTTCTTTCCTAGTTTAGAAAGTACCTCAGTTGTGACTGTGTTAAGTTTTCTATAGTCAATGACCATTCTAAATTTGTTTTGTTGTTTTTCCGACAGGGTGAATGATTGATGTATATTGGAACGATTTTTCGTCATCCCTTGTCAAATTTTTGTTTGAGACAAACCGGTTTCGGCGTTGTGCCATCATCAGTGTCGATTTTCGTTCTGATCTGTTGTGGTCGTTTGTCTTGTATTTATAGTAGGTAGCAGGTAACGTCAGCATGGGTGTCTGTTTGTGTACGTGTGTGCATGTGTTGTGTGTGTACATTCAGAAACGGGGGTGGTTTTTCATCGATCGGTTTTTTGTGTGGTTGACTGAGGCAGGTAAAAGTTGGTAATTTTTGTTGTTTGACCTTTTTTGCTTGTTTTTTGTTTTTGATCTTTTGCTGTTTTGTGCTTATTTGTCGGTGCGTGTGTGTTTGTGGTACCTGAGTTGCTTTGTTTTTTGTAAACCAACTTTAAAGGTTCGAATATTGTGTCGGAAACAGTGTTTGTCTGTTCGTTTATTATTCTACCGTCGAATGTTTTTTGTTTGTAGATTTCCATGTTTTCGAGTACGTTCAGACGTCGGCCTTTTGCTTGTACATGTAGGACCTTGACTGTTTTTTTGATGTTTCCAACATCGGCTATTCTTATGGAAGCGTTTATGCAAACCCTGGAAAAAGAGTATATACAGGAATTAAATTCCAAATAAGGAGTGTTATTTTACGCAAGGTACGTGGATGACATCATATGCGTTTTAACTACCAACAACGAAGAGCAAGTACTGGAGTACCTCAACAAGCAGCACGGGAACATAAAATTCACAATGGACACTGATGATGGCACAACGCCGAAACCGGTTTGTCTCAAACCCAAATTTGACAAGGGATGACGAAAAATCGTTCCAGTATACATCGACCATTCTAAACTTTTTTTCGCCTGAGGCGACGTCTTTCTAAGGTACAACCCAGACCGGAGAGTTGTAGGGTGACCTTGATTTTCGTATGATTCCGTCTTCTAGCAATTTATTTACCTGGTTTTCAACTTCTTGCTTAAGACTAATAGGGTATGGGTAGGATTTTGAATATATCGGGGTGTCTGAAATTGTCCGCATTTCTGCTACTACTTTTGTTGTGTACGTCAGTTTTTCGTTTGGTTCTGAAAATAAGTTGCGGTGCTTTTGTACTAGCTGTCTAATTTCGTGTTTATCTACTGTTGTCATGTGTTCGTCTCGAATGTGTATCGTGTTAACGTTCTGTATACTGTACTGTCTAAGGTATATTTTTTTTGTGTTTGCTATCACCATAAAATTGTCCTTGGTATGTATAACTGCTGAAAGTTCTTTTAGGCTGTCGTTTCCTAATATAGCATGGAAGGTTCTGAGTGTAGGTAGCAGGAAGAATTTTAGTCTGCAATCTTCTAAGTTAAACAGATCCAAGAATGTATGATGAGTAATCTTTATTTTCCCTCCAACTGAGTTGGCGAAAAACGGTTTATCGTTTTCTATTGATTTCCTAACTAGGCTGGATTGGATGTCATTTTTGTTGGTTCCTGTATCTACCAGGATATTTAGTATTTCGCCGCTCTTCGTTTTGCATCTAAAATAAGGTAACGAAGAGCTATTCAGTCTATAAAATGTACGTCCGTCAGGTCGTACGGTTCTTCGTCTACGTCTGTTGTATTGATCGTAATATTGGTCTGTGTAGTGCTGGTCGTCTGTGACTCCGTCAGAGTTTATATGAAAGCTCCTTTGGACTTTCGGTGGGGGATGGGTTATCATGGATGTGTTTGGTGGTCTTTTACCAGTTTGTTGGGGTTTAGGACGGCTCGCGTAGTTTACTGCTCTAGTCCTGATGCTTTCGTCTACCTCCATAGGTTGTGGTGGTTTAGGTGGTTTTGGAGGGGGGTGGTTTTGTTGTTGTGTATGTGTGTTTTGTTGTTGGTTATAGGGATTTTGTGGCTGGTATCTATTATATGGATTCGGTTGGTTTGGGTATTGCTGGAAGCTGTGGGGGTTAAAACTATGTTGGCGATAGTTTTGCGGGGGTTGTGGTACATGTGTCATTTCGGGATAGAATTTTGATTGAGGGAACGATTGGTTTGTTGGTTGTGCATATCTTGGTGTGAAGGGTTGCTGTCTAAGATTTGAAGAACTGAAGCTTTGTTGGCGGGAGGTTGATGGTGCGTTCGACATTTGGTTGTTGGCATGGTACATATGCTCTGAAATTTTGGTTTTCTAATTTAAGGCAAAGGTGTAGGGCTTCTGGCAAGCTCTTTGGTTATTTAATACCTAGGACTCTGCGAAGATCGCCAGAAAGTCCTCTAACAAAGGTGTCGAGGGTCTTAGCACGGTAATTGTCGGTTAATAAATGGACTGCTTCTTCGCCAATTTCCATACAACCTATTTTGTTGAGGATAAGGGATAAATGGCTGTAAACCTTTTGATATAATTCGTTAATAGTCATTCTTCCCTGTTTAAGACAAGTCATCTGGTATTCCAGAGTGCCTATGTCTCGTTTGTCGGCGTAATGAGTGGTCAGACAGGGAGAGATTGCTGTCCAATCTAAAGGTGTATTGTAGGATTCTCAGGCTATGTCTGCCTTTCCGATTTTTTTGTTTCTAATGACATTTAAAATGCCGAAATATTTTGGTGTGCCTTTTGAGGGTTCGTATATCCTTAAGATTCGCCCAACACTTTTCTTCCATGAGTTAAATTCTGAGGAGGCGTTCCCCGAAAATTCTCTTAAGGATCGTACAACATCTGGAATTTTATCCATTTCAGACATGTTGTTTCTTAATTGGGGGTGCTTTTATTTTTAAGAGCGTTCTGCATTAGGCTGGGATCGTTAGATTCTATGGCCTGATTGATCATAGCTCGAATGAGAGTAGCTAGTTCTGGGGAAATTTGGGGGTTTGAAGTGGGTGATGCTGCAACTGCAGGGGGTGCTGGGGGAGCAGTTAGCAGTGATGGCCTAATAAGGTTGTTTGGGTTAGCCATTTTTTATGGTTTAAATAATTTTATTTTATGCAAATATATAATTTTTATTTTTTTTTTCAAAATTTGAGGATAGTTTCTGATTGACTTCGCTAAATTACTATTATTTAAATTTTTATTATATGCAAATATAAATTTTTTTTTTTCAAAATTAGAGGATAGTTTCTGATTGACTTCGCTAAACTACTTTATACTTAATTTCTTTAAATTTCTTAAATAAATATGATTTAATATTTTTCTTACAATAGAAATTTCAGCTGCATCGATATGCTGGTGAGTGTGCTGTATCCCGTTTCCTTTGTACTAGGGAGCACGGTTTCACTCCTCGCTGTTCCGGGTTGTTGTCCTTGGCTGGTGTCGTGATGCCGTTGGGGCGTCGAGGAAGTTCCACGTTCCTCTTCACGCCTCTTTCGTTTTTTTATATTTTTTCACCTTGTTCTTGTGGCACTTTTTTTTTCTTTCAAAATCCTGTATTTTAATGTGGCACTATTAGCGTATTGTGGCACTTTCTGTGGCCTTGTTGTTATGTGGCACTTTTCGAAAGTTTTTTTTGGGTGGCACTTTTCAAAGTCTATTTTTTCTCTTTTTTTTGTGTGGCACTTTTTACTTTAATTTTGAGTGGCACTACTTATTGAAAAGACGACTTCGCGGCCACCGCCAAGCTTATTTTACTCGGGCGCCAGTTATCGGCTGAAAAATTTAATAGCCGAAAAAAAAATATTTTTTATTGGTCAAAAGACCTTTATTGTGAATCTAGATGTTATTGACTAACTTTACAATTTTTAACTTTGCCTTATTTATAACTTAAATTTAATTATGCTAGCGTTATTTCTGTTGACCACTTTGGTAACTCATGCGGGTTGTTTGTTTGCACTATTTAGCTTTTGCTGACTTATGTTTTGTATTTAGTCGGCGCATGGCGGATGTTGTTGCACTATTTGCAATGTCGGTAGTCAGCATTATTCCGCTGACTTTAGTTAACATTATTGTTTGCTAACTTGTAACGGGTGTTTTTTTTACAGGTTTGTTTTTCGAATAGAGATAAAACTGGCATTTTGTGGTCAAATCTGGCAACTCTAATGTCATTTATGTTCAGTTTGGTTTGCCATTTCATCATGAACAGGTTGACAAAAGAACAACGCTTGCAAATCGTGCAAATTTATTTCGAAAATAATGGTTCAGTTCGCGAAGTTTACCGTGAGCTCCGTCCATTTTATGGTCGACATAATCGTCCATCAGAGCAATTAATTCGGTTAACCATGGATCGTTTTCGCACTACGTTTACTCTATGTGATAATACGCATCCGCAGAGACGTCGAACAGTGCGCACCGAAGAAACAATTGCCGCTGTAGAGCAAAGTGTTGAAGAGGACCCGAATGAATCGATTCGCCACCGTGCACAGCAATTGGAGCTTTGTCCATCAACTTTATGGAAGATTTTGCGCAAAGATCTTGGCTTGCGACCTTACAAGATCCAGCTTGTGCAAGAATTAAAGCCGCGAGACCATGCAATGCGTCGTGATTTTGGTGTATGGGCCGAAAATGAGATTGATTTCGATGCTGATTTTCATCGCAAAATTTTGTTCAGTGATGAGGCTCATTTTTGGTTGAATGGCTACGTCAACAAGCAAAATTGCCGCATTTGGAGTGAAGAGAATCCACATGAGACCCTTGAAACGCCATTACATCCACAAAAACTGACTGTTTGGTGTGCTTTATGGGCTGGTGGAGTCATTGGGCCATACTTCTTCCGCAATAATGCTGGAGAGGCAGCTACCGTTAATGGAGACCGGTATAGAGCCATGATAACCGACTATTTTGTTCCCGAATTGGATGGCATGAATGTGGATGAGTTGTGGTTCCAACAAGACGGCGCTACATGCCACACAGCGCACGTCACAATCGATTTATTGAAGGAAACATTCGATGAGCGCATAATTTCGCGGAATGGACCTGTCAATTGGCCACCAAGGTCGTGTGATTTGACACCATTGGATTATTTTCTTTGGGGATATGTGAAGTCGCTCGTCTACACCAACAAACCAGAAACGTTAGGGGAATTGGAAGCCAACATTCGTGGCGTTATTGCCGACATACGGCCCCATATGCTCGAAAAAGTGGTTGAAAATTGGACCTGTAGAATTGGCTTTATTCGAGCCAGCCGCGGCGGCCACATGCCCGAAATCATATTTAAACATTAATGGCATAAAATTATCCTTCCAATAAAGCCAAATTGATGGACCTTAAACGATTTTCTTGTGTTTTATTTCAATTCGAAGTTCTATACCCCTAAAAAAAACACCCTTTACAATAACTATCTTCTAAAAATAGAAAAGAAGAATGTACAAAAACAAAGTCCAGCATACATGATTTACATATATGTAGACAGAATGTCTCAAATATTGTGTATACCGTTGGCAAGATAACAAACAACAATTAGAGGAAAACTTAAGTTAAGCAGCTTGCAAAACTACACGCTGCATAGCCTATGGGTTAGGCAGCTGCGCTTGCAATCAGAGTGAGTGGGTTCGATTCTCCACAAGATCCTCTGAAAATAACAAAACTATACGAATTAGTCTGACGAGAAATCGTGGCTGTTTTCGAAATAGTACTATAACTATAGCCTGTATATGCTTGTTGCTTTCAATTTTTCCTCTAATCAAAAATAATAATAATTAACCAAGAATTATTATCAACTGGTCTTGAGCTCGTTGAACTTACAAAAATATATTATTTTAATATATTAAAAGTATACTAAAGTAAAGATTGCATTTCTTGGGTTTTCCTTTCATGTTAGAGGTATTTAAACAAAAACATATTTTCAATTAAAGAGACACAATTTGACATAATACCTATAATCCAACGAAAAATTTCCAACTAAAGAGTCACAAGTCTTAATTACTACTTATTGTGAAAACCACGGTAGAGAACTAAACAACTTAGATAAATCATCTTCTATAAAGGTGTTCTATGCTGTGGAACTCAATTTGATTAAGAAATTACAACCACATTTGCAAAAACAGTTTTTCGCCACTCCTGAACATTTTAGAGTTTTTGAGTTGTGAATGTTATTGATTTAGTGTGCGACGCAGTTAATTGTTCTGAATTTCCAAAGACATATCGAAAATGCAACAATTCCACATAACACCTTCATCCACTCAATAATAGCATTCACACATAAATACATATATTTTCCCATTTCAATATATGTACGAGTATGTATGAAGTGATCGGTGGTCAAAAGTGTTGCACCACTAAGCTTTCAGCCACCTGCAAACAAAAATTATGTAGTAGGGGGAAAAATTATGAAGTATGAAAAGTTATGATTTTTTCAATTTTCTAAAGGTATCTTATCGGGATAGTAAGGGGGTAACTTAGGATTATGTATTGACCATAAAAATTACCAAAAGTCGCACATAATCGCGGGATTTCTGGGTTCTTGGAAGCTGGACCTTCAAATATATAACAGCTAAAATATTCAAAAATTTATTTTAATCGCAAAAAACTAAAATGGTTTTGCATCCCATGTGGGATCCCAGAATTCCCTAATTAGCATCCCTAATATACACATACATATGCTGAAAAAAAACGAACTTTTCTTAAAGCCAATTACATTTTATTCAAATCGTCTTTACACAATGCTACAACAGTCTATATACCAGAGCAATTTTTTTGTTACACATTGTTGCTGTGAGAGTTGCCAAGCTTTAGCTTTTTACATGTCGCATCAATTTTTATAGTGGTGGACAATTTGAAATATTTTTGCGCGTGACTGGGGTAATTTCTAAACCATTTGCTTTCATAACTGACTTCGATTTTGCTAGAGCAGCTGCGGACGGATTGTACGAACGGGTTAGGGTGTTAAGTAACACTGCAAAGAAAGAATAATAAGAATTACATTGAATAAATTTTTCTTACTGCCCCTACTTGCAACTCAAATAAGATGGCCTTAACCATTTAAAGGAGACCATAAACTTTATTTTAACATTAAACAATTTACTTACTGACGTGTGTTCCGCGGTTTGTGACGTCGCACGTGAATATGGTTGCATAAGTTGTGTAATCAGTATCTAAAACATAGTCATCGAATCGACTACCGAAAGCTGTGAAGTAAAAAAGGAGAAATTGTAAATTTATTTAATTTGCTAAGAAAATTCAAGTACGAAAACAGGACCACACCAACGGCAAAGACGTTCTACTGTGAGAATTTTTATCTCAGATTTTTTTACAAAATGGCTCTGTCTAGATATACTCGTAAACTCAAAAAATTTTATTTCATGCAGGAGTTATTCACTATTACGTGCACAAGCAAACGTACTCACAAACAGACAACAAAGTTTTTCGAATTACGAACTTTTTGTTCTAACAACTTTTTACAAAATATCTATTATGTAAGAAAAGTATTAACGCTACTTTTGTTACCAACGGGCAAATGCTGTTCTTGATTATTTAAAGTAGTGCCACTCAGTCGAGAGCATAACTCGGTTTGATAAAAAATTCGATGCTCAGAAAACATGTTGTTGTCTTGGAGTTAGGTAAAGAATTATTTATTTTTGTATATACAGTCAGAATTCATATTTGGTTTGCTTACCCCCGAAATTAACATTAACCTGAATCCGCCCAGGTACAGTAGTTGAACCAGTTCCTTTAGTACTATTTGCTTTGCCGCTGTGAAAATAAATAAAATGTAGAGTGTCAATACATACATATTTTTCTAACAATAATGTCTACTTAAATAAAACAATAAAATGTATGCATACAACAATTTGTTTTAAAGAATCGTTTCAACCTCTTAAGTAAATTCTGTTATTCGTTCGCGTTTAAAAAAAGTGAATAAAAAAAGGTTTTTGGAGTGATTCACTTTTTTACTATGTTGAAAATGTTTTTTCGTGTACGTGTTAGTGCATATTTTTAGGTACTTTTTGCTTCCCTGCAAAAATATGTGTGACTGATCTCTAAAGTCATTGATCCGGGATTAATACCTGTTGTCCACAGTGGGCTACAATAGATCCAAACTATCCCGTAATAGGCATGGTTGGAATGAGGCAATTTTAAATTCTGTAGCCTACCTTATTAGTAGGGGAACAAAGGAAGTCTGTCCAAAGCTTCTCTTTTGAGAATGAAAAGGACCAATTTGTCTCTTCATAGGGCATGCTCCGAAAAAAGAAATCACTTCAACCCGTTCAAAGCGATCAAAACTGGCTCTAGTCGCATGCTCCTATCCCAGACTCCACTAATCCCGGATTTATCATACACTAATCGCTTTTTTGCAGGGTTTCCATACAAATTCCAAAAATATTCGTCCGTGTTAGTAAAAATTCTATTCAACTTGGTGCTAATTCCTAACTTTTTCATATGTTATACTTGTAAATTAAACTAGAGATAAAATACTCACTTTGATTCAATCCAGTCGTATTGCATCGTTATTTGTTGAGGGTTATTGTAGCCATATGTTGAATGCAGACATCTGGTATTCGGGAGTAAAACACCACTGTATCCTTCATATATCACCCACTTACCTTGATACTGAAAATAATCAATCAAATTAATAATTGTTTATAGAAATATGTAACACGGAACAATAACCATAACAAGGAGATAGAGTAAAAAATACAAGCATTGAAAGCTTGCCGATAATTCAATCGGTAGTATTTTTGAACTACATATAAAACATAAATCGTTAGTAATGGGATTACATGTGTGGGTAAGAGTGTTATGATCGTAGGAGCAGTGGTTCAATAGTTTATGAACGAGTAAGATGTTTTCAATTATAGAAAGTTTTTTTTTACAAATTTTTTTTAAAATATTGATGGAATTTAAACTAAAAAATTTTCTCGAATAATCGTTAGTATGTAAAATGGGCTATTTTAAATAGCGAAAATTAACAAGGACCAGCGTCTATGTTCCTACACAGCCACACAAGTTATACATATCTTTACCGGCAGGGACTATTTATGATGATTTCAAAATCAAAACAACTCTAAAAACTTCTTTTTCATATTATTTATGTTCCAGATAATATATCACTACAAAAAATTAACTTAGGATCGTTTTTTCATTTAAACATTGTTCGCAAAAATTTTTGTATTGATAAGATACATTTTTAAGTTTACATGAGAAAACAGTTTTTAATAGAGAAAGGTATACTCACTTTTTTTGTATCGAAACTTTGCAGCACTTGAACATTGGGACATGGACCAGGCTTCTCAACTTGGGCAGCTGTCAAATTTGCACATGTCAAGCACATAACAAGTGACAGGAAGGCACTAGAAATAAGCAAAGGATATGTGAAACAAATATATAAAAATGATGTATAAATATTTTTATAAGAATAAATATCTTCCTGCAAAGGTGGAAACGAAATTTGTCAAACAAACATAATTCCGCCTCCCTAACACTTTTTATAGAACTCGTGTTTTCCTGAAGGTTATACATTACAGATAGTAAGACTATTTTACAAGTTTTTTAGGAGAACACCGCGATACATTTTGCACATATTTACAAGGGGTTTGGGTACGCTAATAATTTCCTGTAGATCTTTGCACAGAGTGACCTTTTTTTTTTTAAATTTGTTTTACTTAAAAACTTACAAGGACATCGACAACATATATAGAGCCTCCCAATACTGAATAATAAGATACCAACTTATAAAAATAGGATCAAAAATATGCAACTTGAAACAAAAATCAATTTCGGTTGTTTTTTCAAGAACAGAAAAAATTTCTGAACCAAAACCCCGACGAATCCGTTTAAAATTTTGAACTTTTTTCGGGTCTTTTATACTTAAATCCATTACCTAGTTCTTAGACCCTAATCACTAATACAACAAAAACACACTTGAATTTACAAAGTTCGTAAATATTTATTTGTACAAAATTATAAACCTAAAGCGCTAAACACATTGAAGTTATAGCAAAGCCAAAAGTTAAACTCTGACTGAAGTGAAACATTGGCTACCTTCTCACTCTGAAAGAAATATATATAATATATATAACTGGCTTATACAAAATATTTTTTAGCCCATGACCATCCCTGGACGATATCCAGTGCGTATTTCAAATTTCGTTACGATCGGCTAATTCGTTTAGGAGCCAAGTCGGTTGTGATAGACGACACTTTTCGTTTTATTATCAGGCGCAAGAACAAATAACGCAGATGGTCTTTCGACCCGTGAGTATGCTACATATAATTCACCATGAGAAAAACATGGCTTTTCTAGATTCGGACCACAAACTTTCAAGAATTGGACTAGTCACTTGTTAATGGTCATGGCAAAACGAGGTCCATTTGCCCAATGTGAACACTAGAATGCAAGCAGTAATCAGTGCTGCAATCGTATCGAAACGCTTTTAGGCTTAAAACAGTACTTGATAAATTTCTTCCTGTGCGTCGAAAATCATCTAGTTGTTGATTTCTGAGATTTGCTCGACGATTTCGTATTGCCAACCGAGCAGCTTCTCGGGTTGCCTCTCTTTGCTCTTGTAATTGAGAAGCAGAAGTCGAACCATACTAACACTCTTCTCCAGTCCTTATATTCGCAACGTTTCGAATGCCACTTGTATTACGGGTTTTTCGTAGGATTTTGTTGTTGTTTTCCTATGTCACGACCATTGAAATTTCGAAATGCTCTCCCTGCAAATCTTTTTTGTCGCACCATAAATAAAAGAAAATTATAATAAGTCGGTCCCTGGTCCATTTCCCGGAAAAGGAGAATAAAAAAATTAATATTAAATATCAACAAAAGCAAAGGGCTGCCAATATATCAAATTTCAAGCAAATCGCACCATAAAATAAAAATGTTGGAATAGATCGGCCCACTTCCCGGAAAAAAAGTATCCGATGTCTATTTCCTGGTTCCAAGCTACTTCCCCACCAATTTTCGGCCAAATCGGTCCAGCCGTTCCTGTGTTATAAAAAGTGCAACTAAAACAACTTTCTTTTATTTATATAGATAGTAAACCCCGCTCGCTTCCCTGACTCTCAGAACTTATAATAAACTGAGACCGATTTCCATTACATGGAACTTAATTACATCGGTTATTGCAGCACTCATTATCACATTTCGTTTGATACCCATATTGTACTAACACATTTTGGGTCACCTTGGTCCACAAATCGGTCTATATCTCCGAAGGCGGTCGATCTATAGGAGGAAATGATATCTTAAATTTTAAGCTAAACGTCTAGTAGCACAACGGTAAAAGTTCCATTCGATTCCATTCAGTAGTTTCTGAGTGATGCGCACCCAAACATACAGATAGAGAGACAGACAGACAAAAATTCTAAAAAGAGTTGATTTGGCTTCTATTGGCCTAATAATGATCCCTGCTATCGATTTTTCTTAAATATCTGCAATGTACAGACATCGACCTTTTACAAGTAGAGATTTAACGAGTTTCAAATAATATTATGAGTTGTTGACGTGTCGACACTATATGGGATTTGCCCAGGTACCGGAAATTTTGCTGAGAAGCAAAGGAGGATGTCATGAAAACATCCAATGAGGCTTGCTGCTGGAACGAACCGCATGCAACTTAGTTTCTGTGGGTCCGTAGATGGATAACGAGCCTTACACTCTACGTCGATATATCTGGCTGAAATTTGGCATAGGGTCGCCAATTTGCAATATATTAATCATTTATTGGGACCAATAAGATCGGAGCAATACAACGCATAACTTCCATACAGTCATTTGTTTCGATAAATGGGGGTTGGGTCATAACTCTTGCAATGAAATACCTAGGAACACAAACTTCTGCAGCTTTAGTACCTATTGTATACGTAATGGGGATAGTGGAAATCAGTAAGATATGGATATAGCCTCCATTTGGGGTTTTGGCTATACATCTTTGAAATAACAGGGTTAGACCACCAAGTTTTGCAGAATGTGTACTTACTTTACGTAAGAATCGGATACTTAAATCCGTGATTCGTATTCATGAACGTCATGAAGAAGACAGTGTTTTCCTTAGTCCGCAGTTGTGAAACAAAAAGCGACATATACGCGGCAGACTTGAATTCAATACTTGAATTATGTAAAAGCGGACTTACTTTTGTTATCAAAGTGATAGGCAAGAGATGAGGAGCGGCAATTGTGTAGATACGTGAACATTTGAAACAATATGCCTATTGCTATGTAGCTCATATTTGTATGGCTTGAGTAAATATGCAAACATGTTTTTAAGCAAATTAGCAGAGTTAGTGAGTAGTTGTAACACTCCCAGTTTAAAAAATTTTGACGGCTTGCATTTGTGAAGGAGGGAAAACATGAATACATTTATCTCAAATCTAGGAAATGATAGGAGTATATAATTAATTGGTCTGGGCTATTTAACGATGCGAGAAAAAAAGACCCACTGTAATATGTATTTCTTCAAAAGAATTAGGTTTGGATAGTGCCGTCATTCGGCACCCAACATGAATTAATTTATTCAACATATATTTTTCTTCTATTTATACAATAAATTCCTATATACTACTTATTTATCATAATACATATTTACCTAAATTCTAAGCTTAGCCAAAGTATCTAAGCCAGCGTATACAAACGATCGCTGGTACATTCATACACAAACATTGGCTTGTGCATTCGCACACATGTTCATACATATATTCGTATGATTGCAACGCATTTGTGGGCATTGCCGCATAGCGTGTGACTTTGCTGACAAAGCATATTCGACAGTTTTTAATAGCTACGTGCCGACTGTTTGTAAGTATGAATGCATTTATGTATGCATTTACTTTGGCTACACTACACCACCAGTAAGCTTATTGTAAAGTTCATGACATTGAACAGGGTCGATTTAGCCATGTACATCTGCCCGTCCGTCTGTCTGTTTGAAAGAAAATTTGTCCCTCAGTTGTAGAGATATCTTGTTGAAACATGGTACGCGGCCACCATTTTGTAATATATCAATCATTTGTTGGAACCAACATATATTAGGACCAATACAACGCATAGCTGCCATACAATCGATATTTCTAGTAAATGGGTTTTGGGCTAAAACTTTTGCAATTAAAAACCAGCTGTGCCGAGGGCTTCATACCTTTCATGAATACGCATCACAGTTTTAAGTGTCCAATCCTTACTTACAATAAGTTCACACTCTGCAAAATTTAGATGGTCGCCCCTGTTAATTTACATAGCCCAAACCCCGTTTATCGGGTATATTTGTCTAATCTTGTTGATTTTCACTACACACATTAAATACGCAACAAGTACTATAGCTGCCAAATGTTAAATTGCAATTGTTATAACCCAAAACCCATTTATCGGAACTATCGATTATATGCTATATATTATGTTGGTTCGATCTGACTGATTCTCACTAGTCACTTTACGTATATAAAGTGTATGAAACATGCAAAAATGTTAAGTTCGTCGATCTTTAATTGCAAGATTAATAGGTCGACACACGCTTTTCGGAACAATCGATTGTGTCGTAGCTTTGCCTTGTATTAGTCCGATCTAGTTGGTTCCAACAAATGATTAATATATAACAAAATGTCGGCCCATACCAAATTTAAGCCAGAAATATCCAAACGTGAGGGACTAGTTTACGTTCAAAAAGACAGACAGACGGACAGACGTACGGTATACTTATTGGTGGGTCTATCTCTTCTTCTTCTCATACCTACAAACATCAGACCAAAGTTAAAATACCATTTCATGTTCATGCGTAATGCGGATTGGGAAAATTATCCAAATAGAACCAACATATCATATAGCTCCCATACAATCGATTTTTCCGATAAACTCTTGCAATTTAATAGCTAGGAACACAACATTTAAGTAATGTGTGTAGTGAGAGTTATTAAGATTGGACCAATATATCGTATAGCCCATTCCCATTTTCCTGATAAACGGGTTTGGGCTGTGTATATTACAATTAACGGGGTAAGAGCGTCAAATTTTTTGCACAGTTTATCCTTTTTGTAAATAACGATGGGATACTGAAAACCGTGATGCGTTTTCATGAAAGGTATAAGGTCTCCGGAACAGCCTAAGACAGCGCTTTCATTACTTGGTATACTTAAAAACTCAAAAAGCAATCTATATAGAGCTTCCCAAAACCAAATACTTATAAAAATATGACTAAATTAACACAACAATTAAGAGAATCTAAGTTTGGGTGGAACCGGGTGAAAAGTGGTCGCGCTAAATTGTTTTGGAATTATTGGTGTTGTGTGTTTACTGGGGCCACCATGACCTATATGTGGTTTTAGAAAAGGGGGCTGTGCCACGCCCTCACATTTCTGTATATTCTTTGTCCCCTACTGAAGTCCAAACTTCAACACCGATGTTTATGAAAATTTCACAGAGGGTCCTCTGGTTACGACACAGACTATGTAAAGCTGTGAATCAACTTTTAAAAACGTGAGCGGTACCAAATCCAAACAAATTTTGGTTTGCTATATCTTCGAAGCTTTGAACGTATCAGTACCAGCAGAGCAGACGGGAGTAGAAGGGGAGTAAGCGTAAAGGGCTGATGTAAAATAGGTGTTAGTGGAAAACAAGCTGGGAATTATAAGTTCAGGTGGAACGTAACATTAAATACCCAGCTGTGTAAAAGTGTGTAGATTGTTGTGGAGGTATGAAATATGAGCTTTTAAACTCTTTCTGCTACTTTTTTCGTAATTTTATATAACACGGTTCTGAAGTTAATAATTGTTGAAATTAGCATTTTTTTTCATTTATACCACACAAATTTTCCAAAATTAAAAAAAAAACAAGTAAGGAAGTCTAAGTTCGGGTGGAACCGAACATTATATACCTAGTAGTGATCTATTATGTCATCCCAATTTACCCAGGTCTATTTTAATACTTTCAGTTCATATTTGCTTTCAAATAGACAGACGGACAGACGGACAGACGGACGGAGAGACGGGCATGGCTAAATCGACTCCGCTCATCGTGCTGATCATTTTAGTGAACTCTTCTCTTCTCCTTCTCATATTTACATACATTTAATGTTTATGAAAGGTATGAAAATCAAAAAAGATATATAACTTCGCTATTGCAGTGGGCTACTTACTACGTCCCGGAATATTTTGCTTGTGTGTTTTACGATTTGGCTAATTTTTGGCAGGAGTATAATAAATACTACTGAAAAGCAGCTGACCAATTTTCATTGAAATATCAGGATTGAATTATAAGCGATTGCCTTTGAAAATAGGGGAAATTTTATGCTCAAAAGTGGGCAACGCCACGCCTACTTCTTCGAAATTGAAAAAATTTGTTTGCGGTCGAGTTTTTCTTAAAAAGCTTATTATGTGTGCAAAATCTAATTGATATAACTAGCTTAGTTGTAGAAATATCGCTTTTTAAATTTTACAAAAAAAAAATTTCAGAACTATGTTAAAAAACTTAGTTCAACTCCTAGGAAAGTACTTGGCGCCGACTGCTTTAGATGAAACAAATTTAATAAGTCCGCATTAAAAATTTTGCCATGAAAAGCAATAAAAACTAGAGTTGAATTAAACAATTATAGATAAAGGTTTCAAAAATCGAATGCCAAAGGAATCATGCAATGTAATTAACTATCGCACGAGTTCATGCTACAGATTCGTATATAATCAAGGAAAAATGCATCGAGAAGTAGTTATTTCTGTCAAAGATCCAAACTTTATTGTTTCAAGTGTGACTACGGAATCAGAAAAAGAGAATCAATCTATAAACATTGCGGAGTCAGAATAAGGGAGTCAAGCAGCTATTAGTTCAAATAATTTGAATCGACGTATTTCAAAAAATACAAAAAAAGACAGAAAATTAAACAGAAATTTAGGAAGATCGTACATTTCAAAGAAGGGAAAAGTGATTGCTGGTCGTAAGTGCATACACCTAGAAAGTTGGCGGAAGAAATGTGCTCTAAAGCTACCATTAGAAAAACAAAAGCAAATTTTTGAAGAATATTGGAGTAGAGGGGATTATAAATCGAGATTACTTTTTATTTGTGGACTCGTCGAAATTCGCGAAAAGCTAACTCAAAAAAGGTCAACGTCAACCAAACCAAAAAATCGACGAATAACAAATTATTATTCTGTGAATATTGACAGCGGCAAAGTTGACGTTTGCAAAAGCTGCTTTTTTGACGTGCTTTGGAGAAACAAACAGTTTTTAATTACGGTGATTGAAAAAAAAACTTAACTATCCGAAATCGCCATTGGCCGACAAAAGAGGTAAAACAATTCCAAAAAACAAACTTAACGAATCACATGTCCAAACTATTAGGCAGCATATTAACAGTTTTCCGGCCTACGAAAGTCATTATTGTCGGCGTGATTCAAGTGCAAAATATTTAAACTGCGATTTGTCAATAACAACAATGTACAGTCTGTACTGCGAAGATGTTGAAACTCCAGCTACCTTATCGAAATATTCAGAAATATTCCACTCAAAGAATTTAAAATTCAAACTGAAACTTGATACTTGTAATAAATGTGATTACTTTAAATCCGAATTACACTATAGAAATAAAAATACACCAAAATATATTGTATTGACTGAGAAACAGGCAGCACATCACAAAGATGCAGATACGGCGTATAAATCTAAGAGTCTTATTAAAGATCTGGCTGCGAAGCACAAAAACATAAAAACCTTACACATTTGATTTGCAGCAAGTTTTGCCAACTCCTTGGCTAAAATACTCAGTCTGCTTTTTATAGTAGCACTTACAATCTTACCATATATGACTGTGAAACGAATAAGTCCTTTTGCTACATGTGGCATAAAGGAGTTGGCCAGCGAGGTGCTAACGAAATATCGTCATATATATTTCAACATCTAAAACATACGAGTATATTAATTAAACATGTTGACTCTGTCATATTCTATAGCGATTCATACGTTGGCCAAAATAAGAACTCGTTTGTAAGCTCTATGTTTATTGTTTTTTTAGAGAGCAATCATAATATTAAAATTGATTGACCATAAGTTTCTTGAGCCAGGGCATACACATATGGAGTGTGATGTGGCTCACGCCCTTATCGAACGAAAAAACAAGAAGACTATTGAAAATCCACCATCCACGTGATTCGTATAAATTTGTTCTTTCAGTTGGTATCCAGAATGCATTTGAAGTAAATTAAATTGGAGAAAAGTGAATGAAGACGGAGAAAAGTTTACGTGGTCTGATGTGAAATGGCTTCCGTACACTAAAAGTAGCTTGGGTTGTGTAAAATATAAAACAACGCTAGATACGCAGCCTTTTAAGACAGTAAAGGTATCGAAGCGTGGTATCAGTTTGTATACTTTTCACCTTTGCACTAAGGGGGGAACTTCACAAAAAATTAAACGCACGACCGTTCGAGTTAAACAATTAATTTCTTTATTCTGTAGGCGACGAGAGCGGTTGGAGCTTTAGCGAACTACTACTTTTGAAGCGGCCCATTACATAGCATTGGACCGCTTACTTCTTTTTTTATGCACTATGCGTTTGGTTGTATATATCAATATTCCAATATAACTGTATATAAATTCATGGGTATAGAGTATACGTGAAAAATGTAAGTAATTTATAAATTTTAAAGGGTAAGTATTCAAGAGGTAAGTATTTAGCATATATTCATGTATTATAAAGGGTAAGTATTTAGGAGGTAAGTATTTAGCATATATTCATGTATTATAAAGGGTAAGTATTTAGGAGGTAAGTATTTAGCATATATTCATGTATTATGTACTTATTTAAGACAACATTTTTAATCCTCGAACTCAATGAGGTTTTCGCTGCTCATGTCCTCAACACAGTTCTTTAACCATTGTGGACCAAGATAAAACTATAACAACTCCTCTTATATCTAAAGAGAAAAAGGAAGATTTGCTAAGCATTTTGAACCTAATTGATCCCATGTTTCATAGTTTCTACGAAAATCTTAGCTCGGGATATATACGGAATACTGATCCTGACATTGTCGAAGCTTCTACGTCTACTGAAAATATTGAGAATGATGTGCTCAATAATAATTATGTTATTATAAGTTATCTTAACTCATATAAATTTGAATTTTTAAAATGGTTGAAGTTCCTATGTTTAATTTTTAGTTTTCGTGTTATATTATTTACATTCACAAACATAGCTCGTGTCACAAACGGTTTATTTAATGAAATAAATGCAACTACATGAGTTCAATACTGTTTTTTATTTAAAAATATGTTAAATACACTATTATAAATTAAAATCGGCTACAGAAAATTACGACATCTGTTTTGACGAACCGGAATAAGTCTTCTAACCCTAAAAATATTACACTCAGCGTTATGGCATAACAGCAATACTTAACTTGTGCGACCAGACGGTAAAACCATCAATATATATGTGTAATGTCTTTGTTAAATTATTTTTAGGAAAAACGGTATGAATTACGTTTTAAATTGTATTTCAAAAGCTACTAGCATTGAAGTTAACCTTTTGTCAGTATAAGATGCATATAATATAAGCTGAGTTATTTACAAAAAAAAAAAAATGGCGGACTCCTTTGAAAACTTTTTTTTAATTTTAATTTGAAACTTCAAAATTCTCTCCTGAAAAACGCGAAAAACACACTTGTGTTGTTTTGCCTTGTGACCACAGATATGTAGAGATTATTGTTTTTAGATAGTAGCTCAAATATTTTTTTATAGTGTTTTGTTTACAATCAAGTTTATGTATTGCTGAATAGCTCAGAACATTCAATATTCCTGGAGATTACTTAATATATCGGCTTATGAGTTTGGGATTTCCAGAGGTCAGGGTGACACTGCAAAACCGCTTAAGTAATATCTAAGTTTGGCTGTTTTTCAACTACAAATTGCTTAAATTAAAGACGAATAACCACTTTATGGAAAAATTTCCCATCTAGATCGATTCTTTTAATTATTTTTTTTGAGAATAAATGAATAGATCTTGATTGCAGGGGCCTCTTAAAGTTGTTTGGGCGTTAAGCGGTTTCGCAGTGCCGCCGACGGTATGCCCATAATATATCGAAATTATTTTAAGCACATGAATATTCCTTTAATATTTCGAATGGCTGCTCCCTATACCGATAACTTAGTTTAACCCTATTCTCGTCAACTTCCTAATCATACTTTTTGATATAAAGGATCTCTATACAAAATACTACATAGCTCGTGGCGAAAAAAACTCAATTCAAATTCCACGTCCCCTTCTCTCGCATACCCCATCATTAAGTGGTCCGGATTGTGAATCTTAGCGATTCCCATATGAGTGCACACAAAGATTTATATCGAGGTCGGTCTGGGCCTTTAAAAAGAGTTTAGACATGTAAAGACAAGAAGATTTGTATATATTCAAAGAAGGTGAAAGTTTCAGCATGCTTGGAAGCCCCCTCCCCTTTTTTCACCTACCATCTTTCTTCCAATGACTAAGGTATCGTTAGTCTCCGTACCAATTTCGAGATACCTAAACGGCTAAAATCTTTAGCCCAGATTTTAAACTTTTAACCATTAAAAACATATCTCAAACCCAACCAAAATTTGGATTAGAATTTAAATTATACCAGTTTTTGAGAAAACGAGGGTGAAGAAAAGAGTTTCAATTTTAAACCAGAAATGTCTACACAATTAAAAAACTGACGCTTCCCACATCAGACTCGTCTGCTCTACCCACTGAGCTACTGCGCACATAAAACGGTTTAGAGAAAAATTCAATGACTTGAAAAAACTTGACGATTTTTTCAATTTGTAAATTTAAATCGCAAAAATTTTATATTGGTGTATTAAAAAACGTTTACAAATTACTTAAACCGAAGAATGGTTTGAAATTTATGCTCAAATTTTTAACCGTGTACACTGAACATTTAAAGAGATATGCGATTTGCAAAATTCGGTTTGAGACATATTTTCAATGGTTACTTTATTTATGACGTTTATATCAAATTCATGTTGAAAAAACGATGTGGAATACTTCGTGGAGCTTTTCTTTTGTAGAAATTAGGAAACCGTAACAGACCCGCAAGGTATTGTAGGGAAGTAGTCGATTTCTAAATCTTCCGAGAAACATACTAAATCTACTACGATCGTAGTATAGTTCCAACTCTCAGCCCTCTTTTCTCTTATTTTTCTCTTAGCATGTTTACTAGTGTCCTAACAAAGCTAAAATTTTAGCCGAAGAAAATATTCTGGCGGACCACCAAGCCGAACCAGTATGCTAAAATTGAATATAACTCTTGAAAAGTGGAGGAACCCATCAAGTGTCTGATTCCTTATTTTATAAAATTTCAGTTTTCTTACTTCTCAAATACAAGTTACGTCGTACACAAATACATATCTGGCCGAAAGCAGAGTCATGTATAAAATAACATCCAAATAGCGAAGCTAGTACGAACCTTCGGCCGGGGTCTAATGCCAAAATGTTTGTGTAGTGTTTCACCTGTGTACATGTTTATATACATACCTACCACTCTCCAGCCCTTGCCTACCACTTATCGGCTTCGATTAAGCCATTTGCAGTGTAAATATAGTTGGTACTATGGCATGGACTATGTATTTTTCTGATTCCAGTACAACAATATTTTGGTACTTGCCTTACCGTTTTGGCAACGATATGTTAGCCCCCGTCTCAGCTTTCTTGTCTGTACGCCAAAAAATTCAGAAAAAACAGTGATAACTTCCATTGAGGACGGTAGCTATTTTAAAAATTTTACAATCTGGGAAGAAGTTTAAAAAATATAAGGGCTTAAAAAAAATTTATTTGAACCCTTGACTTTGAATATCTGTCGTAGTTATTACTTGCACAAAAATAAATACACCGTTAGAATCAGCATTTCCCTATAAAGCCCAATGATCTTATTCTGCATTTAAGCCAAATCGAAAAATGTCTAAATGTGTTTTCAACAATTTATCCTTTCCTAAAATAATAGTCACCTAATTAAATTTGCAAGACAAAGTGAGATGTCGAAGGCATACTTGTCTCAAAGACAACTTTTGCACTGCCCGCAAAGGAAGAACTAAAAGAGCAACATAAATCTTCAAACAAACAAGCAAACTACTAGTAGTTTGTTTGTGTTCCAATCATCCAGTTCTTGGCATGGAAAACTTCCCAGCAAAATATATAAAAGTTAAAACAATCAAATTATACGTTTTTCCTACGTTTCCGGTAGTTTACACTTGCCCCTTGTAGTGTACTTAATACGGTAGCTTAGCTTCTATTGTCGCTGTGGTTTGCTACGCCTATAATGTGGTCAGCGATTTTGGCTTATAATGCTGTATAGATAAATATTTACAAACTTTCTCGACTTAAGCGTGCATAAATATTGTTGAATCTGAAAATAGGCTCAGAAAGGTGGTCGGGTTTGGGATTTTACGTTGGTGCTGAAATCGAAAGGTGTATTTGCTCTTGTTCTCTGCTAAGAATCTCTTCGAGAAAAGTGAAAACAATGCAGAAACAACAGTTTGCTAAGAAAATAATTAATACCGAAGTCTGCCTTGCGAGTGTGGGATTACAATCGAGTAATGGGGGAGTTGTGGAGAATTTTAGAAAACCTCCCAGAAGAGTAATGAGGGAGACATTTCACATACCTTCTAAACGACCAAGGAAACATCATTGGAGAAGCATGCCTCAAGCCTGCTTCGGAAGCAAATGAAGGAATGGAAGCAATGTAATAGGACACCTATACATAAATATGTACCTCACATATCGGCAAATCTTAAACTTTAAACGAGCTATTTCTATATCCAGACTATCTCGAAAACGGCTTAACCGATTTGGATGAAATTTGGTACGTGCAAAGTGTACCACATTCTAAGAATGTTTACCCAGGTGTTGCTACATAGGATGTGTTCGCAGGGTTGTCACCTATCTGATTTTTTTTAAAATAAAATTAAATATGCCAATATGGGTATCAAACGCAAGATATTTTCTGCGTATTAAGAACAAAAACATTTATACAGTGTGCGACGAAACTAAAGCACAGAAATTCCCTTTAAAACATTTTACTCCAAAAAATCGTAAATACAATTTCTATAACGTTTGGTCCTTTTTACTCAGGAAGAATACTTATTAGCAATTATAAATTTCAATAAATAAAAGTAGTTTAACAGTTCATCCAATTTTTTTTTTAAAACGAATGCGATGAACTCAAAAATTGGCGCGACAAAACTAAAGAACAATCCTGTATATGTGGGACAGACACGGGGTTTTCCATTATTCCGTGACATACCCGTGGCTCGTTATAGCAGGTTTATCTCGTGTTGGCATTCAGTATATTATTTAAGTAAAATACCTTAGGAAATAATTTCCAGTAGTGATCTATTATGTCATCCCAATTTACGCAGGTCTATTTTAATACTTTCAGTTCGTATTTGCGTTCAAACAGACAGACGGACAGACAGATAGACGTATCGAGAGACGGACATGCCTACATCGACTCAGCTCATCGTTTTGATCATTTAAGTGAACTTTTCTCTTCTTCTTCTCATACTCAGATACATTTAATGTTTATGAAAGGTATGAAAATCAAAAAAGATATACAACTTCGCTTTTGAAGTGGAGTATTAACTACTTGCCCGGATATTTTACTTTTCCTCCTGAACGTTTTGATATGCATTAATAAATATATATCTCGATTCGTTTATGCCGAATGAAGTAATATACCTTGTGTGCGTAACAAAAATAGATATAAAAAAGGGTGCATTTCATAGGCGACAAAGAACTCAACCGATCTTTATGAAATTTTCACAATATATACTTGGGTTCACTGGGTATAGCATAGACAGTGTATTGTTTTGGAAAAGTGGTCGGAGCCACGCCTTCAGGCTATATAAAGTTTCAATTCGTCATAACTCCGAACTTTCTTGGTCTAAATTAATGAAATTTGGATATATGAGTCACTTAGTCAATATCTACATAATTTTTCAAAAGTGGGTGGTGCCACGCCCACATATTTTGTGTTTTGTTTTGCTCTTGAATTTTCACGATAGGTTCAGGAATTCGCTGGGCACGACACAGTCTGTATATAGCTTTTGGAAACGCCCCCAGGTTATATAAAGCTGCAGTTCGGTATATCTAGGAGTTTATTTGGTTCAAGTGAATGACATTTTATATATAGATGTGTTCTATATATCAAAACGCCAAAACAACGTCTATCGGGTTTGCTAGTATAAAATAAAACGGCAAAAGCACCCCACGATTTTCAGCATTCTTTTGTAAAACTGTGAGACTAGTTTGCGTGCAAATAGACAGACGCACAGACAGACAGACGGACGGACAGACGGGCATGGCTAAATCGACTCCGCTCATCGTGCTGATCATTTTAGTGAGCTTTTCCCGTCTTTTTCTCATACTTACATGCATTTAATGTTTATGAAAGGTATGAAAATCAAAAAAGATATATAACTGGCTAATTTTTGGCAGGAGTATAAGCATACTACTGAGAAGCAGCTGGCCAATTTTCATTGAAATATCAATATTGAATTATAAGCGATTGCTTTTAAAAATAGCAGAAATTTTATGCTGAAAAGTGGGCGGCGCCACGCCTACTTCTTTAAAATTCACAAAATTTTTTTGCGGCCGAGTTCTTCTTAAACATCTTATTATGTGTGCAAAATCTGATTGCTATAACTTGCTTAGTTGTAGACATATCGCTTTTCAATATTTCTGAAAAATTTTTCAGAACTATGTTAAAAAACTGGGCTTGGACATTAACCGATTTCGCCCATTTTTACAGCAAACATTTGCCTTTATATATACAAAATTATCACCAAATTTCGACAAATCAATTTTTGGCGGAGTTATGGCATAAAAAGTTTTATGGATTAGTCCACTATAAAAGGGGAGGGGCCCATTTTCGAAAATTTTAAGTTTTTGGATTTCTTTGCGGAAACTTTAAAAGTGGAATATAAATAATGTAAAGCTATTTTACGCAAAGTTATTGCCTATTTAATATATCTATGATCCTCTTCAAAATCTTTCATATAAAAGTGGGCGTAGACCTCAACAGATCCCGCCCATTTTGCCCTGGAACATTCCTTGCATACCTGGAAACCTGCGTGCTGAATTTCGTTTCGATGTCTTGAACGGTTTTTGATTTATGATTAATATTATGTCTAAATTTGACTTAATCAAAAGTGGGCGGTGCCACGCCCATTTTCAAAAATTTCTTAAAAAATGTATTTTATGCCTCAATCTCAATGTAGTCACCAAATTTTATAGGTGTATTATGTACTGAGTAATCACTTTTTTTGTGTTTTCGAAAATTTTCTGTATATAAAAAGTGGGCGTGGCTATCATCCGAGTTCGCCAATTTTAAATAGCGATCGGATATGGGTGCCAAGGAACCCGCATACCAAATTTCATTAAGATATCTCAAAATTTACTCAAGTTATCGTGTTCACAGACGGACGGACGGACGGACAAGACTTAATCAATTTCTCTTTTCGTCCTGAACATTTTCATATACATAAGTCAATATCTATCTCGATCCGTTTATGCCATTACGTACTGCCGTTAGGGGACTAAAGTCAATATACCTTGATTGCGTAGCAGTACTAGGTATAATAAGAACACATTTTAGCAATATAAGAAGATTTTATCCTTAATAAAATTAAGAAGAAATCCATAGAAAAATTAAACGATTTCCCTCTTGATTTAATCAATAAGAAATCCATTACAAATAAAAAGGCCCCTTTTAAGTTACGTTAATAAGGTATCTTCACGTTTTTGTAAGATTGCTTCTCATCGTTTTGAGAACAATAATGTTTTTTTAAATAAAACAAATCATTTATTTTTTATTAAATTTTGGTTTTATTTTGACGTATGTATTATTAATTATAATTTACACTCCCATTTACATATTATATAATTTAATTATAATAGTAATTTAAAATTTTTGAAAAGTTGTACTTGCAAACACCGCTAAACAAATCACGTATGATGTCGCGCGATATGTTATCACCATTGTGAAAATCTAGCAGTGACTTAAATACAGGAGTTTCCCTTATGTGATACTACATTTACACTGCACCGCATTTGGAAATTCAAATTAGCCATTTCAAACCCATTTACATTAGCTCATTTGCAGTTTGTTTGACATTTCCTTTATGCGAAATTTTAAAAGCAATGCGTTCGAAAAAAGTGTCATGTTGTAACAGCCCAAATGTGGTAAAATCAGTCATTTGGGAAATGCGATTTGTATGGCGTAATGCGATTAGGTGCAGTGTAAATGTAGTATTATTTTCGGTTGGGTTATATAAATAGATATCAAAATCATAACTAGATTTATTTCTTAAAGCATCTTAATCCAATCTTTTTATGTTTGGTGCCCCTTTTTTACATATTCGGCAAAAATAATTAGCCGAAAAATGATTTCACGTATACCATGTATTTATTATTTCAATAAGTGGATTTACGGCTTTATTAATACCAGTTTCATTTAAGCCAATGGATTTAATAAATCCAGCGACAAATATATTTGAAAGGCGACTACTTTAGCTCCTAGGCAAAGATGCTAGGTGAAAGCGTATGAGACCATGAGGATGAGCTCGTGTTCTCCGAACGGGCAAGTTCACTCAGGGCACACCTCGATGTACTACCTTTTAATGCCACCAAGCGGTGGTTAGCAGCAATGTGACCAGGTGATAGAAAAAAGGGGCTAAATCGGCAAAAAACGGTTAGAAAAGGCTAGAATTAAGAAAAAAGAAGCTAAAAATAAAGTCAGAATTTTTTTTTTTAAATTCATTTCAAATTTTTTATTTTGGTTTACACTATTTGTTTATAAAGCTGCAGACATAACTTAAAGGAACTATTTTTGTACCAACACATATCAGGCACATTTTCCTTGACTAGTAATTTTTTCAAAGAAACACATACTGCGTTTGGGTATTTATCATAGAGATAAGAGCGTCGGTAATTTCAAAATCAGTGCAACATTTGGATAAGCGTTTTACAGAGCATCTAATATTAAGCAGCGAGCTAAGCATTTTAATTTGTTCCCTAACTTAGTTTTTCCAATGTTCATGATTCTAAAAACTCTTTCAACCTCCCCATTACTGAAAGGTAATACCAAAAAGCTAAATACGAATTCGACCGGTTCCATAAAAGGGAGTTCGTTTAATGAATTTTTATATTCTCGGACTTCCGCCCAAAATTCAATAGTAGAGGTCACACTTGTCCACTGTACGGTTATTAGCTTTCGCCACTGCAGCTCAATCAATGCTACTTGACTTGGAGAAACATAGACTTTTCTTCTTGAAAGTGAGAAAATACAACCGGCTTTGTCTGAAAAAAATGTATCTTTTGAAAAGAGTTCATATTATCAGGTAGGCGATGTCGCAATTAAAAATAGTTGCAACTTCTACGAATAATGATGTCGAAAATGCGGGTGCGACCGGCAGACGCTCCCGCATGTGTTAAATCATTGCTGGCCACACTCCGCAGCCATTCAACAGCGCCAAAACAAGGTAAAAGATAGACCAGCTGACGGAGCTCGGCTACGAAGTCAGGGTGGACGCGTTTGTAGTGGGTGCTCTGGGCGGCTGGAGCTGGATACTACGCGAGACTGATGAGGAGACTCATGGTAAGTGATACCGTTCGATGGTCCCACGTAAGCGGAATAAGGCAGTACACAAGGTCATAGATGCGATGACCTTTATATAAGCTATGTTAGATTTGTCAAAATATGTTGAATGTTAATCTTGCTAATTGTGGGTCTTTAACGTCTAAACTTTTTAACCGATCTATACGAAAATGTTGTACACTTATTCGCAGGAGCATAGAATAGGTAACAGATTCATGTCCGGAAAAGTGGACCAGGTACCGACCTATTGAAAAAAAATCTTATTTATGATGCGATTTGCTCGAAATTCGGTACCTTAATAATTAAAAAATGTGTAGAACAAGTAGCCGGTGAGTCCACTATCTATATGTCTTTTGACACTATAATAAGCAATGATGGCGCAACAACATATCCCATTGAGTTTTTAAGCTCTTTAGAGCTATCAGGGGTGCCTTCCCACAAATTGGAATTAAAAGTGGGGGTACTAGTTATATTAATGCGTAACTCGGACGGACCAAGATTGTGCAATGGCACAATATTGCAAATTACAGCGCTAAAACAAAATATTTTACAAGCCAACATTATTACTGGAGGAGCCAAGGGAGAATTGGTATTAATCCCAAGAATACCTAATATTCCAACTAACATGCCATTCCTGTTTGAACTTCTACAGTTTCCCGTAAAAGTCGCATTTTCGATAACCATAAATAAGAATAAGGGCAACCACTCAAAGTGGCAGGAATGCATGTAGGATCCCCTTGCTTTCACACGGACAACTGTATGTTGGATGCTCGCGAGTATCGTGAGCCGAAAACCTTTTTGTCTATCCGGAAAACAATAAGTCAAATAATGTTGTTTACAGAGATGTGTTAAAATTTCAAAATGTTAAATCAAGTTCTATGTTAAGAGTCAGTTTTCAAGTGAACTTTAAGAATGAATATTTAAAAAAAGTTAAACTTAAGTTCTGTTAACAGTCATTTTCATATGTAACCCTGGGCCTAAGAGTATTTTAAGATGGCAATCTTATACTTTTTTTGTGACAATTTTGGCACTGTGTACGTTTTCCATGTCAGAGCCCTGGCAGGCCTTAAGCAGAGTTTGCTATTGTAAGTAAATCTAGCCAGGGCCTAAAAATAGACTGAGTTCGATTGTAATCATTATATCTCCGAAACTAGTTCAGCAAATGGAACTTAATCGCATCGTTTATTCCAGCACTCATTAGCAGCTTTCGTTTGATCCCCCACTGTACCAACACAGGTTGCGTCACCCTGGTTCACATATTGATCGATAGCTCCGGAACCGGCGGAGTTATCGAAATAAGGCATATCTAAATTTCAAGTCAGATGCCCAGTAATGTGCATTCATTTCTTTTTAGCAGTTTTTGAGTGATAGGCGCCCAAACATACATTCAGATAGACGCAGAAACATTCTAAAAATGTTTGCTTTGGTTCTACTGGCTCAATAAAGATTTCTCCTATACATTTTCTTGAATATCTACAACAAACATACATCTACTTGCTATAATTTTATTATATGTACAGACTCGGAGTTAAGTACGAAAAGTTCGATTACATTTTAAATTGTTTAATGGATAATGTTTGAGTTCGGGGAAAAAATTAAGCATTCAAAAACTTATTGACACAGTTTGGTTAGTGTTAACTAAACAACAGAACGAAAACATACACTGAAGATGGCGGATCGCCGAAACCGGCTTGTAACAAAACAAAAATTGACAAGGGATGACGAAAAACCGTTCCAATATTTATCTAAACAAATTAAGTAAAGAGAACCTAAATCTATAGATATACTTTCTTTTTGTTGACATAGCAGAACAACGGTTTCCCTTATTTGATTCCTTCTTTATACTCAGTTGTTCTTAGCACACAGATAGTAGCAGCTCCTTTCAGCGCTTGATGCTAGATTGCGACCCCGCAAATCTATCCAAATAGCTGCAAACACCCATATATTTAGAAGCTTAAAATCAAATAGTGAAGGTTGTTATTGTTGTGGTCATATCCAACAAAAAGGTTTTGGGAAGTGCAGAGAAGGTGTGAGGCCTTTTCTGTGTAAGGATCCAGTAAACAAGGGTACCAAAACGTTTAGGTACTCTTGCGCCATTTCACTGTGCTTGCTTGCCCCACCCAAATTGAGTGCAAAACAGGAAATTGACTGTGAGTATTGAATGCAAATGTACGTCTTATCCGTGTATCGGCCATCGAGTTCTGAGGGTGGCTAGAGCCTCCGTGCTAAGGGCGTCTATAAAGTACGACAGTTATTAAACACACATATCCATTCAAGAAAAAGATAAGCAACATACACTTGGTGGATGGTGGTTTTGTAGACTCCTAACGGTCCTGAAAAGTATTTTCATGGCAGAAATACAGTCGGGCGGATGCCGAATAGTGCAGAAGTTGAGGACTTCCTTAGTCTGTTGGCATAGTTTAATGTCGTATTTTTAATATTCGATGCACCTAACGAACACTTTTCAAAGTTTATTATCTGTACAACCTTTTTAAGAAAAAATAAGTTTTGAACAAACATTTGATTAGCTTCATAAATAACCAACACGCGCTTGTCCCTTAGACCGTTTCGCGAAAACAAAAAAATTGTATTTTAAAATTTTGTTTTGTGTCTTCTGAATTTTGTAACTTTAAACAGACTCATCGAACAGAAAACTGCAATTGTTGCATACATCTTCATGACTTTAATATTAGGACTGTTCTTTCTTGCACGCATATACATCAGCGTTTGTGATTGAAAAAAAACTAAAAAAAAAAATAAAACTATTTGTCAGCACTGCTACTCAAATGTCAGACAAACAGATACCCAGTGGGAAATGGTCATGTGAGGCCATGCCTCCATAAATATATCGGTATTAGGCACTTTACATTCCAGAGTGCATCTCTTTCCTTACGGCGATATCCTAGGAAAAGAATGCATCCAGTTATAAATGCCAGGGTAATGCAGAGAGGAATGTTTTAGAAGGAATTGAGCATTTATGAGATCATTTTCGATTCATACACTCTTTCCCCTTCGCTCGCCAGAAGAGAGAAAATTCGGCATGGTTTATGGTATGGGATCATGGACACATTATATGACAAAAAAATTGCAAAAAAGTATACATTAAAGGAAGCAAGAGAAGGATTTTGCTGTTATATTCTCTAGGCAGACTCAGAAAGACATAAAAAATATGACCGCTTTTCTGTTTTTGCGATACATGCTGCATTCTCAATCTCTTAACATTGAATCTAAAACTGAGACTTGATCCAGACACGACCAGTTCAGTGTTTTTAGGATGCATTCAACCATACAACCGATCGTTAGTTGGAAGCTACTAAAAAGAGCGTTTAATTGAGAATTATAGGTTTTTAATGCTTGCATACTTGATATACAAGCGTTCGCATGCACCTTTCCACCCGTCGTTAAAGTCGTGCATTACAAATTTTGCAAAAAATAGTAAGGCTAATCTCTAAAGAGAGCGGGCCGCGGTTAATCTCTTTAGTCTTCAGTTGGCTATAATTCAATCAGTAAATTTTGATTTGTGTAGCATACTCATAGGAGTTAAAAGTACCTGTGTGGGTAGAAATTGGATTAGTCCATTTGGTATAAATGGGTCTCCCCATATGTTAAGGGCTCAGAATATAAGTAGGTGTGCCTGTCCTAAAAGGCGACTAAAATTCACTAGATCCTGTCATCGGATTCATACAAGGCAAAGGGCTTATATGTATGAATTTATGGCCTGAGCTACCACTTTGTTAGCCTCATTCTAACATAAGCATACCCTGCATCGTCATATTTTTTTTTAATTAATTGGATAACATAGCCGATGAAAATAAATGTTGATCGAGCTATGCATTAGCAAGTGGTATTCGCAACACAATAAATTTAGCAGAAGGTCTAATATGCCTTAAGCGGTGAAAAACCCGACACCGAGCGCAAATATAAAAGACGCGAAAAAATTTAAAATTATATTGTCAGCTCTTGTGTTAAAATCGAAAGTTGTATTTGATCGCATTCTCCGTTGAAGTTCCATTCAAGAAAAATATCTACAAAATGCATAAACAGTTTGCCATGTAAGTAACTAAAACGCAGTTATCCTTATCCTAAGTTCTCGATAGTTTTTTGTAATGGGTTCTATCAGCTATTCCGACGGAACTGCCGACGGGAGAAATGTAATAGATCATGAGAGAAATTAATCGATTTCATCGGGATTTGCCTCTGAATTTCAATGAAGTCAATAGAGATCACAAAACTCTATTAGAATTATTCCCTGCCGGCAGCTCCGCCGGAATAGCTGATAGACCCCAATAATAATTGAGTTGTACTAGTTTATGAATAATAGGCAGAAGTAAATTGGGGAATTAGAGAGGTGGATGTGTACTTCATATGATAGAGAAATCTGCCTCGATAGACTGCACTGTTGAAAATACATGTGCATTTGCCTATAAAAAACAATTTACCATATATTGTGTAAAGTATCTATATAGATTGTTTTACACTCCGACAGGATAACCCATTTTTCTAGTACACGCATAAGGTGTGTTTATTTGTGTTCTAGATTGTTCTCTAAGGATTCCTCTAGAGAAAATGCTATTTGTGTGCAATAATGTGTAGGTCTAGATTTGATTATTTTAGGTCTAGTTAGGTATGTCTAATTCATAATGGGGTCTTTCAGCGGGAAATAACTATAATAGAGTTTTGTGATCTCCATCGACTTTATCGAAATTCACTTGCAAATTCCGACTAAATCTATTGAATTTTCTCATGATCTATTATATTTCTAACATCGGCAGTTCCGTCGGAATAGTTGATAGACCCCAATATTTTTTCTGAAATTTTTTTATTTTACGGTTTACGGAAAATTTTTAATTGTAGTTTTAGGGTGCCGGAATAATCGAGGATATTTTATAACGCAATACTGCTACAATAATAAAAATGGAATTTTTTAATTTTCTTCCTTTTTTCAGTGCTTCCTTGTCACTTGTTATTCTCTTGACATCTACAAATTTGGTAGCAGGTCAAATTGTAGTAGACGGCCAATGTCCCAATGTAACAACTGTCCAAAACTTCAATTTATCCGCAGTAAGTATTAATTTTACACACATATATATGTACCTACACCCACAGATGCAGTATACAGTAGCGCCACGAAATGATTTGGTAGCCACAATAGATAATGAGCATACATTTCGAATGAAGAAAGATGTTAGGGAGCTAGACTATAATGGATTCAAGAAAGATTAGAGAACTAATTCCATTCGCATCAGAATATTATAAATGACGTTAGAATTGAATTGGAAGACTTTGCTTTCGCGATTTGAGAACTACATCTATTTTAAGTTAACAGTCGAAGGTTTCACCGGCCAAAAAACATTCATGATAAAGGCGATGAAAGTTGCTCATCGAGGATAACAGCTAAACAACGAACAACAATGCATAAAAACAGTCTCTCAGATGGATCTATCACGGTTAATTGTCTCTAAAAGGATTTTCGGCAGCTGCGTATAGTTTTCCCATCATCAGGTTATTGTAATAGATTACAAGCTTCTGATATTAAATGAAATTAGAGTTTTAATTAGATTCTCATAACTATACTTAAAAATCCTGTTTCATTTAATATGTTTTTGTATGCACATTAAATTGGGCCATTAGAAAAATTTAGATATTAAACTATATTTATATAATTTTTGAGTTTGGCGAAAACACACTGTAGAAGTTTCAGACCTATATACCTATTCGATTTAAGACTTCTGTATTTGATAGTTTCGATTTTGGAAAAGTTTTAAAACTGCCAAACTATAGTGGTAAACAATTTAGGTGCATATAGTTTTACAGGAAATTAAATTCCCCACAAAAATGTCTGAGTTTGGCTTATAAAAATAGGAATTTAATTGTGAAAAATTTTTTTTTTCTCACTAAGAAACCTCTAAGTAAAATATTTTGTGTATCTCTTACGCTTTTCTTTCACGATAATTCATGTATAAACCGATTTTGATTATTTGCAGTACGTTGGTGATTGGTATGTATATGAAAAATATCCCGCTGAATTCGTAGTGGGTGGAAATCGTTGCTTGAAGGCCACATATACCCCCACTGGACCGCAACAAATCTCGGTGCTTATCACACAATTCAATTCACAGTAAGTACTGTATGATGAATTAAATTTTGCAAGTATGTATTAAAAGAGGGCAGGCCAAATATTTATTAGTCATAGGACCAAGCCTTTTTGCAACCGCAGTAACAGAGCTTAAATATTTAATGGAGAAGCACAATTCCCAGCACGTTATACTTTGAACTGAGTGGGAATTTGAGATAAAATGGCTCTCTAGACCAAGAAGAATTATATTCTATATGCCACTCATTATACTTGCCCTGCTTTATGACACGGACTCATGGTTGGTGAAGAAAGAGGATGGAATGTCTATCGAAGTATTTGGGAGCAGAACTCTCCTGTATCTGTATGGCGCTTCTCCCACCAAAGGCGTGTATCGTAGTAACACCAATTATGGACCGCTATTGAGTTGGAATAAAAAAACAGCGCTTGGTTTCCGAGCTAAAAGTCGCGTCAGCCCTTGTGAAAGTAAAAGAAAATTGGGCAATTTCTTACGATATTTCTGAAATTGTCATACGAGTGAATAGGTCTACCTAGGAAATGGACACAATGCTTAAAGAAACAATTGCTGTTTGCATATAATTTAATATTTAATTTAAGTAGTAGATATTAAGAAATTTGTATGGATACTTTACATAAATCGTATTTCCCTTTACAGGAACCAGTTACTCTCCACTCCAGGTGCTGCTGCAATTTCTGGTCCTGGCGAGCTATTGTTTATTATTAATGGACGTAAGTAAACAAAATTTGATTTATAGGTACATATATATATTCTTAAACATGGAATACTGTTGGAAAGCAAGAAGACCAAAACTCGTTAAGAGTGTTTATTTTTGTTTTCTCCGTTTGTCATATTTGCCTAAAACTTGGTATTGAACCGACATTTCATCATTTTTTAAAACCAATATAACATATAGCCACCATACAATCGATTGCTCCTATAAACGGGGTTTCAGCTATATATATATATATATTTCAATTGAAAAGGTCAAATTCTGCACCGTTAACTTTTTTGCATAGGAATGTGAAAATCGTGAAACCTATTTATGAAAAGTATAAAGTCACTTGGAGTATAAGTTTTAAATATTTCTCCATATTTTTAAAATAATTTTATAAAACGTAGTGTCTTCGAATTTTTAATGATTTTTGGAAAAAAAACCTTTTTTTACTCACAATCACCACATCCCCATTAACTGATCTCACAATAAATTAAATAATATTCTAACTTTTTTTCTTCACAGCTGCTGGATCAATTTATGAATACTTGATTTTAGATACCGATTATGTCTCATATGCTGTCGTGTTCAGTTGCAATCAAGGACAGAATAACCACTCAAGTAAGCATTTTTTTGTATCTACATACATATAATAAAATTGTAGCAGATCAATCAATGTCCATACATTGTAGATATTAAAAAAAAAATTCATAGCAGGGAGCATACAAACCAACAGTTTTTAGAATTTTTGTCTGTCTGTCTGCATGTTTGGGCACACATCAATGAAAAGCTGCTTAATGGATTTGAATAAAACATTCACTCTTGCATTACTAGACGTCTAACTTAAAATTCAAGATATCCCTTATTTCGATACTTCGACCGGTTTCGGAGTTATCGCTCAATATGTGGACCAGGGTGACCCAAAATGTGTTAGTACAATAGGGGTATCAAACGACAGGTGCTAATGAGTGCTGCAATGAGCTATAAGATTCAGTTCCATGAAGCAACTGTTTTTGAAACAAAATAATTAAAATTTAACTATAATGTCTCGTTGAGCACACCCACTTCGTTATTGATCGTAGTCACATACAAAGGTCCCCAAAATATTTCGAAGATTTTATTTCGAATACTTTAAGGGTCTTTAAATCATAAGTAACTAAAGAAACGAAATAAGCTCTCAAATACCGAATCAACCACTGTTTTTACATGGTGTTGCCGTCGATTTATTTTATCAAAGTTTCTATTCAGCAAACATTGACAGTTTTTCGTGATATACAACCCTACTATAAATCTGATCTTGTGTAGAGTTGTTACATACTGTCATATAACTTTTAACTGTTAAAATTGTTTCAAAATTAACTTTTCAAATCCGTTTTTTCCTTTTCAATTTCACAGGATTCGCTTGGCTGCTTACTCGTGAAAGTAATCCATCAAATGCCGTTGTGAGCCAAGGAGAGGCTGTTTTCCAAGCCCAAGGTATACCCACGGCGCCCCTCGTCGTAGAAAATCAACAAAATTGTTAATAAGTGCTTTCGATTTGAAAATCGGCACTAGTTTAGTAAAACTGAAAAGTTACTAACAAATGTAGTATATTGAAATAAAAACTGAATAGTGTGAGAAAGTATTTGTAAACTGTAAAGTGGCTTTAGCAATATGACAGCGGTAGGTATAAGTGAGGTAGGAAACCGAACCTTTAATACAGCCAGTGGCGAAGCCAAGATTTTGGCAGAAGTTGGAGAAATGGAAAACAATTGTCATCGATAACTGAAATTTGAGACACACAATGGCTAGAGGCTTCACTTGTGCTTATTCGTTCACATGTGCATATGCTTTTCTCACATAATATATTTCTTGTCTTACTCGTTTATTTTATTGGGTATTCATGATTTATTAAAATTTAAAAAATATACTTACAGTATTTTTTTTAATTAATTCGTGTGTAATCCAGTTTTTTGTGAAAGCTTTTAATGTATTATCTCTTTGTGTTATATACTTCAGTTTTTACACATTAAACATACCTGCATGTTTTTCACGCTTGCATATATTTATGTACAAGTCAACAAAATATTATTATTTATAAAGCGAGTTTTAATCTTTTTTGCTTAACATAAATTTTTTCAATTACTTCTTGTGTTGTAATGGGCACAATTATTCTTGTGTTGTAATAAGATGGGATATACAACAGTTGTAAAGCATAATGTACATATCAATATTTTATTTTCTTGTCCGGTAGAGTTACTTAGATAAGTTTTTAACCTCTTTAGAGTTGTTTACCTGGGAAGCAGAATAAGGCCCAACTATAATTTCAGCCTAGAAGTCCAACGAAGAATCGCGTTTGCAAACAAGTGCTACTTCGGACTGAGTAGGCAATTGAGATGTAAAGTCCTCTCTCGAAGAACGACAATAGCACTCTTTAAGTCATTGTTTGTTGTTCAGAAACTTGGATCGGGAGATTTACAGACCCTTACAAGTTGGCGACGGCGAGTACCGCAGAAGATTTAATGACGAGCTGTATGAGCTATGTGTAGACACCTACATAGTCCAACGAATTAAAACCCAGCGGATTTGTTGGCTAGGTCATGTTGTGTGAATCAATGAAGATGTTCTGGACCAGAAATTATTATTTTCGGCAACCGGCGGTGGTAGCAGAGGAAGAGACAGACCAACACTCCTATGGAAGGACCAAGTGGAAACCGATTTGCGATTCTGTGGTGTTTCCATTTGGCGCCAGTTACAGAAAGAAGAAACGACTTGCGAGCTATGTTGGACGGCCAAAATCGTTAAGACGGTCAAGCGCTATTTAAAGCAGAAAAAGAATTGAAAAGGTGCGTGCTGCTGTTGAAGTGGAAACGGGTAGAGCTGCAAAAATTTTTAGCAATTTGTTTAAGTTATATTTTGGCTTTGAACAAGTGCTTCATAAAATTCAGCAAGCTTAATAAATTTGTGGAATTTTCTTCAGTGTGGCTTGTTGCAAACTCGAAGAGAGGTTTCGCTTAGGCCGTTTTATGTTGAGTGAACTGAGTATTTATTTCTATTATTATGTGAGCAATAAATGGATAGAAACCAGAAATCTTGAAATAAACATCTAGGTTACATGCTTGCAGACTTTGACTAGATTCAATCGGTTCTGTTTGATATCAATATCCATGTAACAAGTTCTGAACAATTTTTCAAAATATTGTCTTTGTTCTTGCATGTTTTCTCGTCGTCATCTGTTTTCCGCCGTTGTGTGCTCTGATTAAATTAATGAGCCTGCCTATTATAGTATTTTCAGACCGCCTGAATTCGGGTTTTTAAAGACGTGAGAGATGAGGGAGTAGAGTTTTGGCTCAGCAATATCAGACCACGAAAATTAATGTGTACGCATTCCTCGAAACCGGTTTTATCGTCTTGAAAGCCCAATAAATTTCGTAAATGGCTTGGAAAGACTAGTATATTTATATAGGCCTAATATTCAAGCGCATATTCCACTAACCGATCATTTCATATATTCATAAAAATATACTTTGCCATTAGTCTAAGATAAGAAAATTATAAATCAGAAGTATCATGGTGTGATTATAATAAGGTGTTTGACGTAGTGACATATTACGATGACAACTCCCTTACTAAGCGAAAGATGAGAGAAAGGGGAATAAAAGAAGATAACTATTGCGAAATAGTATTTTATTTGATACTATTTTTGTATCAAAGTTTTAAATCAAAGTGAAAATTTCGGAACTTGTTTATGAAAATATACTGAAGGTCTGGCCGAATGAAAAAAGTATTCATTCGGAAATTTCCTATGAATATCCACGTCGTATATTAATATACCCAAAACCAAGGATGGCCTATTATTATAAAAGTAGTAAATAAAAACTATTCGCCTTTTTCCAAGCTGGAAATAAGATATGTATATATTTTTATATTTATGTATGGATGTTTACTATTCCTGTAATTGTTTATGCAAACAATTTTTTTAATGCAATCCATGGAGTGAAATAAACGTAATGAAATTTAGATCCACCAGCAAAAACTTTGAATATACCTTAAAAGCACTTCGGAACAAACTTGACTTTCCTACTGATAAACGCTAGCAACAAAGGAGTGCCACAGGATGGCGTCCTAACCCCGCTTTTGTTTAGCTACTATATCTCTACCAGGTGTCTCGATGGTTTGCCACTCAGACGACTGTACGATAATGGAAACAGGCTCTTCCGATGATGATCTGTGCTCCAAAATAAATAGTTACCTCTCGACTTTATCCGATTTTTTACCAAGCGGAACCTCACATTGTAACCGACCGAACCACGACCTACGTGGATGGCATTAAGTTAACGGCTGTCCACCACCAGGTTTGGGGTTTAATAACACGTCAGCTTTCACTGCTCATCCAACTACGATTTCCACCAAAGTAATATGCTGCAACAAAATTCTGAGGTCATTGTCTGGCGGTAAATGTGTAAAAGACAAAGTATCTAAGAGATATAATATAAATATTTACACAGCGAGGGAAAAAGTCCGGTGTTTCAGATGGCAATGAAATGGTCTATAGAAAACTCTTGTTAAATTGTTGCAAACCTCAATGCCCTAACAATCAATTGGCAGAAGAGGAACCACCGCCCCGAAATAAAAGGATACTTCTACATAAGCATTTCGAAGAGATACGACATTGCGTAGCAATGCCATTTGATCCACACAGAGTAGGAAACTCCTTAGTCAGCGCACGCCCCATAAATGCCATCACCTATCGCTGCAAGGGCAGAGGAACACAAACTTCTAAGTTTCCAATGTCTTCCGTTAAAAAAGATTGATGACTGTTGTTAGGTAGAGGTGCCGATAATGCAGTCCGACAACCACCTTAGCCCTTTGAGCCCACTAATGTCTCGAGTCTTTCGATTGCCACAGGCAGAACATTTTTAATGGCGTTTGGATGTAATAAAGACTTTCATCACTTCTTATTTGAGTTCATAATTTATTACGCGTATCTACAGATTAATCACATTTTTGAACGGTAAAAGATGAGAGAGGGAGCAACTTGATGGGTTATCTAAATATATAACTACCATATTGTTTTCCTTCAAGTTTGGAGTCACTGGTAATTCCAAACCCCTTTTGGAGAACGAAAAAAAATCGTGAGAGCTTTTTCTTTTGGAAGTCACTGAGAATGTAATAGGCAGAAACCTGTGAGATTATGTAAATTAGCAATTGATGCATGCAATATTTTATTTATACTCACGTTTGATTATTCAATTTCGAAAAATAAATCATTAAATTCAATTCTCTTAACAAGAAATTGTTTTTAATTAGCCATTTTTTTAACGATTGACAGCGAATAAAAATAAAAGAGAGACGGAAACATTTGTGCGGTAGAATTTCAGTTTTCATACTCTGTCAAATACCTATGTAAAGATAAAAGTAGTTTCGCAAAGAGGCAAATTGAATTTTTGTAAGGCAGTTCAAGATGGTGGATTAGAAAGAGAAGCTGCCAACGTCAAACACCTCTAGTAATTGCATCATGCAGAAGTATAAACTGGTATTGTGTTATTCAATCAAAAGTAAACAAATAAGGAAAGGGATGTCTTCGACTGTGCCGACGACTTTATACCTTTCATGAATACGCATTGCGGTTTCAAGTGTCGGATCCCTACTCACAATTAGTAAAAACTCTGCAAAACTGATCTTTTAAAGATACATAGCCCAAACCCCATCTATCGGAACAATTAATTGTATGGGAGCTATATGTTATGTAAGCCCGATCTGGCTGATTTTCACTACACACATTACATACATAATAAGTACCTAACCTGCAAAACTTTACGTTCCTAGCTATTGAATTGAAAGTTTATAGCCCAAATCCATTTATCGAAACTATCGATTGTATGGGAGCTATGCGTTGTATTGGTCCGATCTTGCTGATTCCGACAAATGATTAATCTCATGCAAAATAGCGGCTTTATTCCAAATTTCTTCAAGATATCTTAAAAACTGAGGGACTAGTTTGCGTACAAACAGACAGACGGACAGACGCACATGGCTAAATCGACTCAGCTCATCGCCCCACAGTGTAACTTTTGTCATTTTTAGGAAGCCAAAATTAATAACAGCCAAACCAATGGAGCAATTCATTTTGAAATTTTGCAAAGTTAGTCGGAGTCAATATCGTCGACATGCTCTGGTTCAGATAATAAGCCAATAACTTCACTCGTTAATGCTCGCCGCTTTAACCTAGGGGGTTTCCGCAAACTGTTTATGAACGGGTCTGACGATATCAGCAATATGTGCAAAAAATCCAAGTTACTACAAATTCTTGACTTTTCTCAGGTGAAAAGTTCACGATAGTTTAGTTCGTCTTTGTTTCTGGACTCTTGAGCTTCTTCCGAAAGTTGACCAATAGGAAGAATAGCAGACACGACTGTACTCTTTCCATGAAACAGAATTTAATGTACGTTCACCGACATATTGTACCAAGCATATTCGGATAAATATAGTTCCCTTGTCTCTGTCACATTGTGGTCAAAAGCTTCAGAATTTATTTGAAACCCACATCATATGCACGAAAGTATTGTACGAAACCTTTTCAAAAGATTGATGTTTATGCCGGTTATGTCTGATGTTATTTCAGAATCTCCAAAGAATCTTTCCGCAGTATTGCCATCATTTGTGTTGCCGGTTTTTTGCTTTGGCATATCAATCATTGGAGGATGGGGCCGTGTGCAGAAGTCCACGCAAGTGGGGAAAGTTTCTGATCGCCATTCACCTGGGAATGGCCAGAGCGATTTTTTTGCATGCGGTTCAATCAGCTCACTACTTCCGGGCTTTGCGCCCAAGTATCCTCTGGGTAACCACAGAACACCCGTTTGGTGGTGAGCTAAACGTGAGAAGGCGACAACCTGGTAAGGCCACTCCGACATAATCGGTTTAAAGGCTTGGTGGGGGGTTCAAACAACAGCGTCTGATCACCATGTAGTGCGGCTGCAAGCGGGAAGATTCGGCGTGGGATTTGGGGTGAGAGAGAGACTCCGTCACCGAGTACTGTCGTTCACACCCGTGAACGAGGCTCTCGCTGCAATCCGCATAAAAGTACGATTTTTCACCATATCGTTTATCTGCGCTCATGCACCGCCGGAAGAGAAGGACGACGTGGAAAAAGATGCATTCTACGAGCGCCTGGAAGAAGCATACGAGCGCTGCCCCCGTCATGATATCAAAGTCGTGCTTGGCGACTTTAACGCCAGGGTGGGTAACGAGGGTGTATTTGGCCCCACTGTCGGGAAGTTCAGTCCCCACGATCAGACTTCGCCAAATGGATTCAGGCTGATCGACTTCCCCGGTGCTCGAAACATGGTCATATCCAGCACTAGGTTTATGCACAAGAAGATGCATCAGGCTACATAGCTGTCCCCCGATCGAAAAACACTCAACCAGATCGACCACTTTGTAATAGACGGACGGCATGCTTCCAGCGTTTTAGATGTTCGCACAATACGAGGACCTAACATCGACTCTGATCACTACCTAGTAGCAGCCAGGATTCGTACCCGCCTCTGTACGACAAAACAGGTGCAACAAAAAAACGCAGGAAAAGCTGGACGTCGAAACGCTGCATTCGCAACAGACTGCCAATTATTTCGCGGATCGCCTCTCACAACACAATTCAACCTAGTGGAATGCATGAGCAGTGGGATCATATCTCAGGAGCACTCCGTACCGCAGCCGAAGGAGTAATTGGATTCTGGCGAACGCGAAAAAACAACTGGTATGATGATGAAGAGTGCCACGCTGCAACGAAAAGAAAGCACGAAGCCTACAAGGCAACGCTGAGATCGAATGCAACGAGGAGTGTATGTGAACACTACCGCGAGTTGAAGAGGAAGCGAGGAAGCGAGGCGGCTTTTCTGGGCGAAAAAAAGAGAGGCAGAAAAGCGTGAAATAAAGGAGCGTGAGATGCTGGCCAACGGGAATAGTGCCCGAAAGTTCTATCAAAAAATTCGGCGAATGGCAGAAGGTTTTAAACCCGGTGCAAACTCTTGTAAGAATGAGAACGGCGACCTGGTGGCCGATGTTCAGAGAGCACTCAGAATATGGAGGGATCACTTATCCGCCCTTTTAAATGGAGAAACTGAGCAAGAAACCAGAGAAGATGCCGAACCCGAGCCCACAATCGAAGATGATGGAATTGACGTTCCACAACCCGACTATAATGAGGTGCGAATAGCAATATCCCGATTGAAAAACAATAAAGCAGCTGGCGCTGATGGTTTGCCTGCTGAGCTATTCAAACACGGAGGCGAGGAGCTGGTAAGGCGCATGCATCAGCTTCTATGCAGAATCTGGTTGGATGAATGCATGCCTGAAGAGTTCTGCCCAATCCACAAGAAGGGCGATCCTGCAAACTGCGCCAACTATCGCGGAATCTCTCTCTCTATGGCGCGATATACAACAGGTATATCATCATAAACCTCCTAAGAGATTTTTGCGCCAAGCTTCTCTTCCAATTTGTGGTGTGCCGATTTGAATTTTCCCTACAAATTGGTGGGACCTACAGTTTTTTGCCGACTCCGAACGGCATCTACAAAGGAGACGAATTTTTGCTGAGAAGCCTGTCATGGCAGAAATACACTCGGAGAGTTTGCCAAACCGCTGCCGAGGGGCGACCCCGTTTTGAAAAACTTTTTTCAAATCACTTTTGATGTTACCTGTACCAGGGCTTGAACCATGGACCTTCGGTGTGGTAGGCCGGCAACACTACCTTCACACCACGGCGGCCGCCTTCAGCCTTTTGAATATCGCATATAAGGTCCTATCAAGCGTATTGTGCGAAAGACTGAAGCCTGATGTGAACAGACTGATTGGACCTTATCAGTGTGGCTTCAGACCTGGTAAATCTAATAGCGACCAGATTTTTACAATACGCCAAATCTTGGAAAAAACCCCGTGAAAAAAGAATCGACACACGTAATCTCTTTGTTGATTTTAAAGCCGCTTTCGATAGCACGAAAAGGAGCTGCCTATATGCCGCTATGTCTGAATTTGGTTTCCCCGCAAAACTTATACGGCTATGCAAAATGACCTTGAGCAACACCGCCAGCTCGGTCAGAATTGGAAAGTACCTCTCCGAGCCGTTCGAAACTAAACGAGGTTTCAGACAGGGTGACCCCCTATCGTGCGATTTCTTTAATTTAATGCTGGAGAAAATAATACAAGCTGCAGAACTTAGAACTGTTGGCATATGCTGACGATATTGATATCATTGGCCTTAACAATCGCGCCGTAACTTCTGCTTACTCCAAATTAGAAAAAGAAGCGGAGAAAATGGGATTGGTGGTGAACGAGGGCAAAACGAAGTACCTTCTGTCATCATGCAAAGAGTCAAAGCACTCGCGCTTTGGCAACCAAGCCACTGTTGGCAGCAATAATTTCGAAATAGTAAAGTACTTTGTTTACCTGGGCACCAGCATTAACACCAACAATAATGTTAGCCTAGAAATATGACGAAGAATTACTCTTGCAAACAAATGCTACTTCGGACTGAGTAGGCAATTGAAAAGTAAAGTCCTCTCTCGACGAACGAAAATAACACTCTACAAGTCACTCATCGCACCCGTCCTGCTATATGGTGCAGAAGCGTGGACACTAATACCATCTGATGAGGCGCCTCTGGGAGTATTCGAGAAAAAGGTTCTTCGAAATATTTGTGGACCTCTACGCGTTGGCGACAGCGAGTACCGAAGAAGATTAAATGATTAGCTGTATGAACTTTACGCAGACGCCGACATAGTTCAGCGAATTAAAACACAGTGGCTTCGCTGGCTAGGCCACGTAGTGCGAACATGCTCCAGCCCAGAAGGTATTCTTATCGGCACCCGCCGGTGGAACCAGAGGAAGAGGGAGACCACCACTCCGTTGGAAGGACCAAGAGGAGACCGATTTGCGATCCCGCGGTGTTTCCAATTGGCGCCAGTTGGCCCAACGAAGAAACGACTGGCGAGCTATGTTGGACGGTCAAAATCGCCCAGGCGGTTAGATGACCATTTAAAGAAGAAGATATCAATCAAAAGACCAACTTATTTCCTGAATCTAGTTTGGATATGTTCTTTCTTCTTTTTCATATTTTCCTTATTTTCTTCGCCCCGCACAATCGATAAGCGATGTGTGGCATACATTCCCTGCATCATATCCAAGAATGTAAAGCAGAAATTCCGAAAGCAAGCATGCTTTCGTCAACATTTCGCTCTGACAGGGCTCGCATATTATTCATATATTTTGGAGAACCCCCACATATGTAGCACTTTTGCGATGATGTATATGCCGACAGAGCGTTGCAAACTTTGCCATCAATCATGCACAACACAAACGTTGATTTCACTAGTAAGTTTAGGTTATCTGTTTGACTGGAAATTTGGTCTTTGACATATTGCACCTCCTTTGAAATGACATCTCGTGTTTCTTTTGTAAAAACAAATTTTATCGGGCGGCAGTATCTCGTGGAAGATGGAGCAGGATTACTCCAAACTATAACCTTTCGTTAGTCAACCATTGTATACATTTGAAGGAGTCACATGACATGAAGGAATCACGTGACATGAAAAACATACTAGTGTCCGATTTGTTTTCTTCCGAAAATTGTTGTTTGTAATAGCTATGCTCAGCTCCATCACATCCACATTTTATAATTGCATTTAGTTCTTAAACCTCAGGAATAGAAAGCAATACCTCTTCTTGTGCAAGACACAATCTTCGTAAGCTGTGATCAATTAGGGATTGCAATTCAATTTCAGCATAGGTTTCCGTTACGGTTATTTTTTCAGGAGAGCATAAAACCTTTGATTCTTTTAAACAGTTATATGAAGGATATATTTTTCTGTTAACTTCTGAAGTGTGCTGCCGGATCAGGAAGTATTCATGTGTTGAAAGATTTGAGTCAACTATCATCGCAATTGCTTGAACTGGTGGCAAACTTTTCTTATTTTCTTCCGATAGTCGGGACTTTTTGATTGCAGTGCCTCTTGATGGTGATGCTGTACAACTCCGCAATTATATTTGCAGAATTTCTTTTCCCTGATGATCGTAATTTCAATTCCGCTGCCATTAACAGTTGATCATTGTCGACATCGTTCATTAGCTTTTCGTTTTTTTTGCGCATAGATGACTGAGAAAAGTTTTTTGTTGGCCTCCCCGGCTTAGGAGTATCACGAGAAGTGCATGGTTCAACATCAAGCATATAATCTGTGAAATCCAGATTTTCTGATAACCATTCAGAGTTTTTCTCAATAAATCTACTTGTGGATCGGTTTTTCAGTTTAAATAATTTTTATAACTTTAAACGAGTTATTCTTGTATATTTGTATATTTGTATATCCACTACTATCTCAGGAACGACTTAACCGGTTTGGATGGAATTTGGTATATAGATAGTATCCTTTGTTTTAAGATTTTCTACTTTGGTGTTGCCACTTGGGGTGGTTCACAGGGTTGCCACTCATATCAAATTTTTTTAAATATTAAGCAATATATGAGAATATGGGTATCAAATGAAAGGTATTTTAGGCCGTATACCAACCAGAGTATTTTCGAGTAGGGTTGCCACCTGACCGCATTTTATTTACTCCTTCAGATATCGACCACTATCTCGGGAACGGCTAAACCGATTTCGATGAAATTTGGTACATGGATAGTATGCTCCTTTTAAGATTTTCTACTTGGATGTTACCACTAAAGGAAGCTTAGAGTGTTGCCACCTTTCCGAATGTTTTTTAAATATTAAGCAATATATGGCAATATGGGTATCAAACGGAAGGTATTTGAGACCGTATACCATCCAGAATACTTTTAAAGATTTTAGCCGTTTAGGTATCTCGAAATTGGTACGGAGACTAACGATACCTTCTTCATTGGAAGAAAGATGGTAGGTGAAAAAAGGGGAGGGGGCTTCCAAGCATACTGAAACTTTCACCTTCTTTGAATATATACAAATCTTCTTTGTCTTTACATGTCTATACTCTTTCTAAAGGCCCAGACCGACTGCGATATAAATCTTTGTGTGACTCTTATGGGAATCGTTTAGATTCACAATCCGGACCACTTAATGATGTGGTATGAGAGAGAAGGGGTCGTGGAATTTGAATTGAGTTTTTTTCGCCACGAGCTATGTAGTATTATATATTATATAGAGATCCTTTATATGAAAAAGTATGATTAGGAAGTTGACAAGAATAGGGTTAGACTAAGTGATCGGGATAGGGAGCAGCCATTCGAAATATTAAAGGAATATTCATGTGCTTAAAATAATTTCGAAACATATTGGGGCATACCGTCGGTGACACTGCGAAACCGCTTAACGCCCAAACATTTTTCATAGGCCCCTGCCAACAAGATCTATTCATTTATTCTCAAAAAAACTACATGTTGGTTTGGAAAATAATTAAAAGAATCCATCTAGATGGGAAATTTTTCCATAAAGTTGTTATTCGTCTTTAATTTAAGCAATCTGTAGTTGAAAAACAGCCAACTTAGATATCACTTACGCGATTTTGCAGTGTCACCGACGATATGTATCTGGAAATCCCAAAGTCATGAGCCGATATATTTGGTAATCTCCAGAATTATTGAATGTTCTGAGCTATTCAGCAATACATAAACTTGATTGTAAACAAAACACTATAAAAAATATTTGAGATACTATCTAAAAACAACAATCTCTACATATAATAAAATTGTAAAAGGTCGACGTCTGTACATTTCAGATATTAAAGAAAAATCGATGTGAGGGACCATTATTAAGCCGAATCAACCGTTTTTAGAATTTTTGTCTGTATGTAATGATGAAAATCGGACTATAGACTGAGTGTGAGACTCAGCGAAGCGAGCCGGGCTTACTAGTTATGAAATAAAAAAATATATGAAGTGAATCTTGTATATTTGGGTATATTTAAGAAAAAGATGTATAACTTCTGCTGGGAATGGGAATATGTACTGCCTCGATTGGATGAAATGCAAACATTTGAATTTATTAATGTTATACAAAATTAGTTTATTAACAAATTTGAAGGAAAACAAAACGGAAAACCCTATTAAAGCTGGGGCCGAATGACGACATCCGTTCCGTGATCTTAAACCGTTTTTTTAGTCACGATAACTTTGAAACTGTCCAACTTTTTATAAGAGAAATAATGCATAATTAAACCGACACTTATTTCCAGCTAATTGCTCACGTATGCCGTCATTCCGCAACATGGGATTAGAGCTATTGTGATTAAAAAATTCGCTTTCGATCACGAACCGTGTAACGTAATTCGACCCCTAACTTTTTCCTTAGCACTTATGAACTTATGAATAAAACATTTTTTTGAAAAATTTTATATTTCCTTTGAAAATCAAATATGAGCCTGCCGCTTGCGAGAAAGCAACTACCATTTTGAACACTTTAATTATTTCTGCTGGCTTATTTTATTGTTGCTTTCAATTTAATGATTTTTTTTATTTTTATTGAATTGCCATTGTGTTCTGAACTATATACCGATTACATGGCATTAAGTCGAGGGAAAGTTAGTCAAAATTTTATAACAAGATTCCTTATTTAAAAAGAGTTTTCTGTATATCTTGATCAGTGATCCCCTTAGCGGATATTTTTAACTCCCATTGTATTGCAAGGGCCTTCTTAGTCATGTTCAAAGTTTCAAGTGTCTAGCTCAACTTAAAGTTAGCTAAAAAGACTTTGCAAAATTCCAAAATATCATATGGAAATGAGCGGGCGAACAAGAAAGGGACTTAATATAAAGGTTGTTAATGTTGTTGGCTATAAGAGAAAAGTAATAACTTCATATACTAGGTGCGTAACCGGGTAATATTCTTGGAGAATTGCATTTGTTACATTTCGTAATGCACATTTAACTCATTCTAAAAATACTGCATCAGACTTGTTTAGAATAGAAATATATAAAAAGTGCAGACATAATAAATTTGTTTGGTAAAAACTACACGCGAAATAGGTGTTTGCAAAAAATTGAGATTGGTGATTCTTGATCAAGCAAACACTTTATATCTAGCTCTATTCTCTAATCTTTTACGTTAGGGGGCGATTCGAGAAACACTTGAGGAACATAGAGTTCTCAAGCCAAATTATTATTATTATTATTATTATTATTATTATCTTTATTAAGTCAATGGTAACAAACCTTACTGACTAGATTTACATATTACTTAATACTAATTATTTATTTATTTATTTATTTATTTTTATTTCTTTTTTCTTACAAATCGCATTTTTACAAAAGTACATAAGGGTAGAAGCTTAAAACAAAGAAATATTGACGCTAGGATTAAAATGTAAGAAAAAGTACAGCATTCTTTAAAATAGTAAAATACGTTTTTACATTTAAGTATTGAATGCCGACATAAAATAAAATTTATAGATATTACAATAGTGTGTGGGGTGCAGGAATTTTATAAAGAATTATGAAAATGCTATGAAATAGCTGTATCTACATATTTAGGCTTAAGAAGAATTAATTAAATGAAAACTTTCTAAGTGATTGGGTTCAGCAAATTTTTAATATCATCGTGTGGTATCTCTAAAAGAAATAACTTAACTTTCGACAAGAATTTATGCAAGCTCCTAATAGTACGTATAGGCGCAGGTAAGGCGTTGAAAAGTTTACAAGAGACAATTGTATAATAATGATTAAAGCGCGTAGTACGAGAAGTGGGTACAGCAACCAGTCCTTGCAGGTTTCCTCTTAAGTTATAGTTATCAGAGACTAAACTTTGCATATACCCACAGCGAATGAAAAAAATCTTTAGACATTTGTAGTAGTACAAATGCTTAACAGGAAGAATTCCCAGGTTCACAAACAACTCCATGGTGTGGTGTAATCGACTTACGTTGCATATTTTTCTTATGATACATTTTTGTATGGTTAAAAGATACCGAACTTTATTGAAAGACGCACCACCCCAGCAGTTTATGCCATATTGGAGCTTTGAGTGGACCAAGGCATAGTATAGAGTCTTAAGTGTGGAATTGGAGCAAATCTTTCTTAGACTATAGAAATAACGAACAGTAGACCGCATGTAGGATTTCAGACGTGAAATGTGCGTAAGCCAATTTAAATTTTGATCAACAGAGACTCCAAGATATTGAAAATCCTTTACTCTTTCAATTGAGAAACACTTGTCACAGCAATCTGTGTCGGAGCTAAAAGATACACCAGAGTGCGGGAAACTATTTAGGGTGAAACGCTTGCAGTCGGCGGAATGAAATAAAATCGCTATGTCGGGAGATGTTTTTAAAGGTAGATTGAAATACATCATTTTCGTTTTCCTGCTGACAACAAGCTTATGGGCAGCAAACCAAACTCTTAATAAATGTACGTCGTTATTGATTCCTGAAACCAAATCCAAATAGTTCGATGAACCATAGGCAATGGCAAGGTCGTCAGCGAACGCGGTAACTTTTCCAAAGAAAGGTAAGGAGAATATGGAATTTAAATATACCAAAAATAGTAACGGACCAAGAACAGAACCTTGGGGGACTCCTAAGTTAGTTATAGCAGGACTACTTAAACTGTTTCCAATTTTTACCATCTGCACTCTTCTAGATAAGTAGCATTTAAACCAGTCGTAGATAAAACCACGAAAGCCCGCACGATACAATTTTTCCAATAGAATCTGGTGGTCTACCATATCAAAAGCTTTCGTTATATCAACGAACAGACCAGCACAGTTCTTTTTATTGTCTAGTTCCTTGTATATAAATGAACAAAAGTTTAACAGGGCATCTTCCGTTGACCTTCCACATCTAAAGCCAAACTGCATCGAACTGAAAAAGTTATTATTTACAAGAAAAGGTAAAATTCTGCTCTTTATAAGTCTCTCAAATACTTTAGATACAGAAGAAAGTAAAGAGATTGGTCTGTAGTTATTCACATCTTTCCTATCGCCCTTTTTAAATAAAGGTATGACAATGGCACATTTTAAATCTGCAGGAAAAGATCCTGACAAAACACTTGTGTTGAACAGATGAGTTAAGATGTCAACTACATTTAACGCCACACGTTTTAGGACTTGATTCGAGATCCCATCATACCCACACGATCTGGAGTCATTAAGAGATCTAATTGCTTTTAAGATTTCGAAACCGCTAAAAGGGGAAAAGAAAAAACTGTTTCCTGAGTTTAGGCGCTCTGAAGTTAAACTTGGAGATAATACAACATTAGTTTGCCCGACTGTTAGAAAGTGGCTATTAAAGCGGTTTGCTACTATCGTGGGGTCAGACAAACTTTCGCCACCATCGCTTAAAACAATAGGGTTTTCATATGTTTTACAGTTGCTGTTCAGAAGACCGTTAATAATGCACCATTCTTTCTTAGGGTTGCCATAAGAAGACCTAAATTCATTGCAGTAGAAATTATCACGTTCAACATGTACTTCTCTTCTCAATTGCTTACATAAATTCACATACCGATTACGGAGATCGGTATTTGACGGATGTTTCCTAAGCTTTTTGCCAAGTTTATTTTTTAAACGAATTTTTTTTAACAATCTCCGGCTAACCCAAGGCTTTAACTTTCTTTCCGATCCACGTGGCGTAAAAGAAAAGCTGGCAGACCTAATGTGGTTTTTAAAAATATTCAGAAATATACCAAATGCTTTGGATACGTCTTCTTCAGAGAATACTTCGTCCCATGACTCAAACCGCAAACGCTCGTTTAAATAATCAAAATTGATTTTGGTTAACTTGGAATTAGCCTTAAATTTACTTGCAGTTTTACCGCAGGCCATGTCTACCATGATACCCGTCATATTATGATCTGTTATTCCGAGGTCAAAATTTAAACAGGTAAAATTACCGAGATTGATGCTTCTACTGCGACAGAATACATGATCAAGGCAGCTCCCTGAACTAATACGGGTAGGTTCATTTAAATAGGAGGTTAGACCATGGTTAGCTATTAGAATAAGGTAGCTATCTACAGTATCACTAGGTTGTAGAATATCTACATTAAAATCACCTAAGAGAAAAGTGTTGCCCGAATTTTCACTACAAAGAAGACCTGAGAACTCTTCCATAAATGTCTGAAAAGGAACCGCATGTAATCTATACACGCATATAAAAGTAAAACTCTTGCCAGATATACTTAACGATACCTTTAGAATGTTAGCGCTTGTGAGATTGAATTCAACAAAATCACATTCATACATACTACTAACAAAAACGCCAACACCACCTGCAGAGTACGTATCATTTGTGTTAGCATAAAAATTATAGCCCGGTAGAGCAAAATCTGCGACTTCATGCGAATAAATCCAAATTTCTGAGACGAAAATCAAATTCGGATAATTTTTAAAAACCTCGAGGTTGCACAACAATAAATTAAAATTTTGCCGAAGACTCCGTATGTTCTGGTGAACAACAACAAACGAGTCATTAAAATTATACAATAAATTTACATCATTAATAGGACTGAATATGTCAAGGTTGTTATTAAATGAAAAATTACTCAAAACCATATGAAATTTTAATAATTAAAAAAGAAAAAATTGTTTATCTAAGTAACTTTTGACACATCGTCAAAAGTTCTCAGTGTAACAACCTTGCCATCATCAGCCTTTTTCATTAAAAGTCTACCATTATTAACCCATAGATACTTATAGTCTTTAGCTGTTTTAATTTTCTTCGCCACTGTGAATAAAGCTCTGTTGTACGAGGTTAGGCTCTCATTTATAAATATTTTGGTTTTCTTTGCATCACCCAAAAGCTCAGTCGTCAATTTTGCCTTTACTTTTTTTTTAAGCGACATAATTTTCTTCTTAAGCTCAGTGGTTGCAAAATGTATACGGAGAACATTTTTCGTAGGAGCAGAGTCATCATTTGGCCGCTTAAGTTTTTTTACAAAGCACGATCTAATGTCACTCGAAGAGACGGAGATGCCAAAACCGGTTTCTAAAATTTGTTTTGTGCACTCACTTGCATTTTCGCTGCTAAGCTTCGGTACTCCAACAATGTCAACGGCACTGCTCAATAATTGTTGTTCTCTCCAGTTGAGAATACTTTCGAGCCTATTCACTCGTTTGCTTAGTTTGGAGTTTTCTTCTTTGAGCTCGGTCACTGTGTTAAAGAACTCAGCATTGATTTTCTTTAAACACAAGATTTCGTCATAAAGCAATTTCAATGTTATTTCTTTATCACCGTTAACATTATCAATTTGCTCTAGCTGAGGGCATTGGCCCAATTTCACACTTGCCTGAGAGACCATATTGTTGTTACGATTTTTGTTAGTGTTGTTGTTGCCAGTAGGTCTTTTTGTTTGCAGTCTTTGCGCGTTGGTGTTGCTCTGTGTTTGATTGCGGAGCGCCGATGGTGAAATTTTAGCAGATACGCTAGGGCCAACTCCCGCTCCAGATGGATTGGATACATTTGACACTCCAGCAAAAGCAGAACCCGGCAATGGTTGTTGGTGTAGAGACTTACGGCGCGCAGCGCTGCAGGCATCACATCTATGTTTAAGGTTGTTAGCCTTCATGTACTCCACATCATCTGCAGTAATTTTGGCGCATGAGGCATGGTAGTAAATGCCACAATCAATGCAAAGTATCTTGGCAATCTCAGCACGATCAACCCTGTCACCACAAGTTGGACAAACCATTTTTTGTTTTTTGTTTTGTTTTTGTTCTAGCTTTGAAAAAACGTAAATTCAATGCGCACACCCACGACACAACGAAAACACGTCCGTTCACAGCAAAGAAGAAATTTTAGCAACTATCTTAACTATAAAATTAATTTAATCGGTAGTAAGACTCAATACGAAATTTAAACTTGGACCTTGGCATTGCAAAATCGATATCAAGACTTCTAGAAAGTCGATTAAACTCTTCGAGCCCTCTTATGAGAGGCGCAAAGCTAAGATAATTAGATCTGAGGATTGGAATGAAAAATATATTATAAGACCGGAGAGCTCTATTGGGAACATTAAAACTAAGCTGTTCAAGAAGAGCTGAGCAGTCAATAGCTCCAGATACTATGTCATAGATAAACAACAAATGTTGAACAGAGCGTCTGGCTTCGAGTGGCGGAAGATTGATGAGCATGCACCTATCATTGTACGGAGGCAAGGGATTCTGAAAATTGAGAGGTTGAAGAGCAAATCGTATGAATTTGCGTTGAACCCTCTCAATTCTCAGAGATCTTGATGAATATATTGGGTTCCAAATGATCGATGCATACTCCAATTTGGATCGCACTAGAGAGCTATACAAGACTTTTCTCGTGTATGGGTCTTTAAAGTCCTTCGCGTACCGTCGCAAAAAAGCTAAGTTAGCGTAAGCCTTTGGTATAAGAAAATTAACATGGTTAATAAAAGTGAAGGAAGAGTCAAAAATTACACCAAGATCGCGAAACTCTTTTATCGAAGCAAGAGCTACATTTGAGATCGAGTATGTTGACGAAAAGGCATTCAGAGATTTAGAAAACGTTACATGACAACATTTACTAATATTAAGTTGCAGTTTATTTTGAAGAGCCCAAGCATTAAGGGCATTCAAATCATTCTGCAGGAGTAATGCATCCGATTGACATTTAATCTTTCTAAACAGTTTTAAATCATCTGCATATAGTAAATAGTTGGAATGCTTCAAATACAAACCTACATCATTGATGAAAATTATGAATAAAATTGGACCGAGGATGCTACCTTGCGGCACGCCTGAGGTTGCTAAAAACTTATGAGACTTCATATTCTCAATTTCGACAAATGAAATTCTGTTTGATAAGTATGATTTCAGCCATGCTAGAAAGGTTGAATGGAAGCCTATTTTTTCGAGTTTCCACAGTAGTATTTTATGAGAGACTCTGTCAAATGCCTTAGAGAAATTTGTATACAATGTATCAACTTGATATCCATCCTTAAACGCGGACATGCAGAACTGGGAAAACACAGCAAGATTTGTAACAGTTGAACGCCCTCTTATAAAACCATGCTGACAAGGATCGATAATCCCTTTAATGGCAAAATCCAACTTGACTTTAATTACTTTCTCAAAAAGTTTAGAGCAGGTCGACAATTTAGATATTGGCCTATAATTTGTTACTTCATTTTTATTACCGGACTTGAAGATTGGTGTGATGGACGCCAACTTCCAACGATCAATGAAGAAGCCAGTAGATAACGAGACGTTAAAAATATGGCACAATGGCTCACACAGGGAAATACTACATTTTTTAAAGAAAAAAGAAGACAAACCATCAATGTCCTTTTTCAAAGAAGATTGCAAGGAGGATATCCCAGTAATTATGTCTGATTCAGATACCGACAAAGACCCAAAATCTAAGGATTTTGTTGTACCAATAAAGAGTTCATTATCAATGATATCCGAGTCCACAACAAAGTTGGATTTGAAAAAGTTAGCAAAAAGGTTTGCTGTTTCCGCCAAACTACTTGAACTAATGCCATTAAATTTGACGCAGGTTGGAATATTAGAAGAGCCTTTTTTCGATCTGACGAAATTCCAGAAGGATTTGGGATTTTCTTTCAGCTCTTCCTCGAACCGAGAAATATATTTGTTATACAAAAACTTATCAAGAACATTGAACTGTCCCATATACCATAAATATTGATCCCTAAAGGAGGTATCATTGGTTGCTTTATGCAATTTAAAATACTTATTCCTTTGATTTTTTAGCTTTTTTAAACTTTTAGTATACCAAGGTAACTTGTACTGTTTAACCGGCAGCAATGAGAGATTTCTACAAGACAAATCAGACAAATCGAGCAGGAAAGTTTCAAAGCATTGAGACGCATTTTTCCCAGAGAAAATAGAGTTCCAGTCAATTTCAGAAATATTTGAGTTAAGAGAGTCAAAATTCGCATCCTTAAAGTTATAGGAGCGAATATTTTTATTGGTATTGCTTGTAGGCACAAAGTTCAGAAATTCTAATATTAGAGATAAGGGTACATGATGCATATCCGATTTACAAACAGGGAAATGACACTCCGTCAAATGCGGGACTAAATTATCATCGACAAAAATTAGGTCTAAAATATTTTTTAACTTGTTCACAAATGAGTTAATCTGAATAAAGTTGGCACTAAAAAGAGTATCTAAAAAATTTATTTCATGTGCACAGTTGACATTCGTTGGTGTTAATAAATTATCATTTACTAAATTAGACCAAACAACCTTATTTAGATTGAAATCTCCTAAAACGCAAAAGTGACTATTTGCGTTTTTTTCATAAGCGTCAAAAATATTATTCGCATGGGCACAGTACAACGAATCATTACTGCAAGGTGGAATGTACGATACGCAGATGAACATATTACCAGTTGGTACACAAATAGAGACACAGAGTTGGTCCAGTAGGGAGTCACTGTTAGAGAGCTGGACGAATGAGGAGAGGAGGGAACGTCTTACGGCAATCAGCACCCCACCGCCTCTTAGACACCCAGTTTTAATTGGATCTCTATCCTTACGATAAGTGAGATATAATTTATCATCGAAGAATTCCGCATCAAAGAAATCGTCATTAAGCCAAGTCTCAACTATGACATAGACATCATACTCACAACGTGAGGTGGCTAGGAAAACATCTTGAGCTTTGGTTCTCATACCCGATATATTTTGATAATAAATACTTAGATTATTATTGACTTTGGGAGTTAAACGGTTTACTATGGCTTGGGCGTTTGGACCTTTGCCTTCGGAAAAAAATGAAAAGGCTTAACTTTGACATCCATTGGCCATACCGACGGGTCAAGCAATTTCTTATATATTGAAACCGAGACCCGAAGCTTAAAATTGCATCTTACTAACGAGCTAGAGTCAACGTCTTTCTTAATTAACTTATGACAGTGAATTAGAGATGGAGAGATATTCACATTTCTGGATACATAGTCAATAATATCACTAGCATTTACCGTCGGCTTAAAGGAGGATAAATGTAGCCATTTGAGTCGAACAGATAGATCAAGATCACCTTTTAGATTACTACCAACAATTGTAGGCGCTTTCTTTGAAGTATTTACACTACTTTTTACATTCATGTTCACTGCGGCAGAGACCTTTTCAGCAGAGGCAGTGATTTCAGCGTATGAGGGATTCATTTTGGTACAAACATCTGCAGAAGCTGGTTCATTCATTGATCCATTAGTGGATACAGCTACTGCATTGGTGCCACTTTTTTTCTCCTTTGCACCCACTTCAACAAACTCGGTTTTATTATTTTCTACATCACTAGTTAGATCATTATTATTGATATTATTATTAACAATAACAACACTAGCATCACATACATCGGTTTGTTCGTTAGTTGGCAAAGGTGAAGTGGGATAGTTGTTGTCAATGAGAAAGGGAAATTGTACAAGAGGGCGATTACAAGTATCATTTGCATCGATATTATTATTTGCATTGCTACAAATAAAAGCATAAGAAGGTAAACGTTTAGCCGACATAGCAGGCGAGAGCTCGGCATCAGTTACAGATCGTTTAGCTGTTGCTTCAGTAGACGAAAGAGAAGAGGACAAAGTCGGTGATAACACATCAGCATCACCATTTAAATTATTAGAGGCAGTGACGCCAGCAGCGGCACCTTGTGTTGTTTGTGGAGTTATCGTACTCTTGCTTGATTTTTGTAAATATATTAGGCGAAATGCAGCTCGACGGCGAGTCAACGAACTTTCCACGAGAGCGCGTATTATATGCATTGCTGTTATTATCACTCAGCTTTTTTGCCATAGAACTATGAATGTTATTAGCACTAACAACAATTTGTTGGATTTCTGCCAATGATGAGCATACTTTATTAAACTCAGAGAGGCATATTGATATTGTGCAATTCACGCAATTGTCACATTTAAACATAAGATTTGCATTTGTCTTTAAAAGATTTGCTATTGAGTTATTTAATTTAGCACATTTGAAATGAATTTTATGTCCACAGATACCACATGAGATAAAATCTTCTCTCACAAATTCATAAATTGGACATACTTCTCAAATCGAGAAAATCATAGTTATCTGATCGAGCTCTAATGACATTCTCTAATGGAATTAAATTTGCACAATTTCTGTAGTCATTCCTGAGTCGGTTAATATAGCTTCTTCCAAGTCGCGAGAATCAGGTGTTATCTAGTGTGGAAATATAAGTTTCTCTATTGCTAGAAGCTGTGTTTTCCTGGGAATTACGGCGAAATTGGCCAACATTCAAATCCTTTTTCATGCGCCAAAGATTGAAAGTCACAATATTGTGGAAGAAGCCAATTTATGGAGGATATTTCAACATGAACTGCGCTTGATGCACTACAAACCTGCGACAAAATGTCATTTCTTAACTTATTCAAGTTCAATGCATGAAATATTCAAGGTACAGGTATTTGAAATATTAATATTTGGATATACGAGTATATCCCAGCATTTTTCCTTACCATTTAAGGAGCGGAATGATGATTTTACAATGTTGAAAGGCTACCGAGATATGCCAATAACACCAGAAGAGGGACTTTTAATCAAATTCAAATAAATTAAAAATGAATTCAGTCAAAATAAAGAACTTAACTTGTTATAATTTTATCAAATTCCTTTACCCTAAAGTTGATTTACACTTCTTTTGTTCGCCCCATCTAGAGTATGCAACTGTAATTTGGCATCCGTTCCACCAATTAAGTATTGATGGGATAGAGCCGTGGTCAAAAATCTTTTCTTAAAAACACTTGGCACTGTCTCCTTAAATATTGCTAATAAACTTTAGAAAACAGAAGGTATGTCCTCTCCTTAACTTTTGTTCTTGACATTATCCCCCGCAAAGATTGCTATGGTATCCTAATTTTTGTCATTCGAAATCAAATTTTGTTCACACTTTAAATTATTTAAGATTTTCTTTTGGCACAAAAAATACAATTTATAGACTTACAAAGCAAACTGTTGTTTTTGCATTTTTGAAAAACTTTTTCTTGCAGAGACGTCAAACCGGGAATGTAAGCTCTAGATAACTACTTCTCGATGCATTTTTCCTTGACTTATATACGAATCTGTAGCATGAACTCGTGCGATAGTTAATTACATTGCATGATTCCTTTGGCATTCGATTTATCTATAATTGTTTAACTCAACTCTAGTTTTAATTGCTTTTCATGGCAAAATTTTTAATGCGGACTTATTAAATTTGTTTCATCTAAAGCAGTGGGCGCCAAGTACTTTCCTAGGAGTTGAACTATGTTGGGACTACACACATACAAAACCGTTTTTGACATGTTTGCAACCAAGAGTGTGCTCTTTCTCTTGGCATCAAATTTGATTAATTTCCAAGCATCAATAAAAAGATGCAAGACAGTCTCAATATCTCTCCGCAGTGTTTTGACTGTACTCCTAGAGCTGCTTCGAGGGACTTTTTATCGAACATTCCAAAGCGCCAGCCTTATCCAAAACGTGTACAGTAGTGAATGCCTGACCAAAATAGAACTAGATGTTCACGATATTCTGTGGTTTGTAACGTAATAAATTATTGGAGATAGATAAAGAGTTCCATACAGCAAAGTTCTTAGTATAAACAGAGGAATTCATTAAGACATGTCCGTCCGTCCCTTCGTGGACACGACCACTTGAGTAAAAACTGAGATATTTGAATGAAATTCGGCACTCAGGTTTCTTTCTGACCAAGGTAGGCTGCTATTTGAAATGGGCAAAATCGAACCATAACCACGCCCCTTTTTTCGATATCGAAAAATTCGAAAAACGTATAAAATTGGTTAATTCAATAATAAAGGCAGCTACAAAGTTGAAATTTGCTAGATTTATTAATTTGGTTGCCCCATTGCCGATTTTATAAAATTTTTGGAAAAAGGAAGTGTCATCGTCCACATATATGTGAAGAAATTTTGAAAATTTGACTGTTAATAGCTTTAGAACCGTTTACGCTAGTATAACCAAAGTTAGTAGGAGGAAATACTATTGTTGTGATAAATGCACCCATAGAAAATAAGCGAAATCATTATTCGACCACGCCTACTTTTTCATAAAAGTGATATGGAAAGGAGGTAGAAATACTGAACTGCCCATATCTCATTGACTGGTACAGGTAGAATGATATAATTTTTCTGTTACCTCAATTTTCTTCTTCTTTATACGATTTTTGTGAAATTTTGGGAAGTGGGCGTGGCACCGCCCACTTATGACCGAAGCAAGTTTCAAATTCGACTGTTGAAAACTTCAGCACGGTCTAAGATAGACCGAAACTTAATACGAGGTATATACTATAGATTTTATCCGATTTTTTACCTAGCGGAACCTGACAATGTAACCGACCGAACCACGAACTACGTGCATGATTTCTTTGGCATTCGATTTTTGAAACCTTTATCTATAATTGTTTAACTCAACTCTAGTTTTGATTGCTTTTCATGGCAAAATTTTTAATGCGGACTTATTAAATTTGTTTCATCTAAAGCAGTGGGCGCCAAGTACTTTCCTAGGAGTTGAGCTATGTTGGGACGACACACATACAAAACCGTTTTTGCCATTTTTGCAACCAAGAGTGTTCTCTTTCTCTTGGCATCAAATTTGATTAATTTCCAAGCATCAATAAATAGATGCAAGACAGTCTCAATATCTCTCCGCAGTGTTTTGACTGTACTCTTAGAGCTGCCTCGGGGGACTTTTTATCGAACATTCCAAAGCGCCAGCCTTAGCCAAAACGTGTACAGTAGTGAATGCCTGACCAAAATAGAACTAGATGTTCATGATATTCGGTGGTTTGTAACGTAATAAATTATTGGAGATAGATAAAGAGTTCCATACAGCAAAGTTCTTAGAATGAATAGAGGAATTCATTAAGGCATGTCCGTCCGTCCTCCCATCGATTTTTCTTAAATATCTGAAATGTACAGACGTCGACCTTTTACAGTTTTATTATATGTAGAGATTGGTGTTTTTAGATAGGAGCTCAAATATCTTTTATAGTGTTTTGTTTACAATCAATTTTATGTATTGCTGAATAGCTCAGAACATTCAATAATTCTGGAGATTACTTAATATATCGGCTCATGACACTGCATCATCGTCGGTGACACTGCAAAATCGCGTAAGTGATATCTAAGTTTGGCTGTTTTCCAACTACAAATTGCTTAAATTAAAGACGAATAACAACTTTATGGAAAAATTTCCCATCTAGATCGATTCTTTTAATTATTTTTCAAACCAACATGTAGTTTTTTTGAAAATAAATGAATAGATCTTGATATATCGAAATTATTTTAAGCACATGAATATTTCTTTAATATTTCGAATGGCTGCTCCCTATCCCGATCACTTAGTCTAACCCTATTCTCGTCAACTTCCTAATCATACTTTTTGATATAAAGGATCTCTATACAAAATACTACATAGCTCGTGGCGAAAAAAACTCAATTCAAATTCCACGTCCCCTTCTCTCGCATACACCATCAATAAGTGGTCCGGATTGGGAATCTTAGCGATTCCCATATGAGTGCACACAAAGATTTATATCGAGGTCGGTCTGGGCCTTTAAAAAGAGTTTAGACATGTAAAGACAAGAAGATTTGTATATATTCAAAGAAGGTGAAAGTTTCAGCATGCTTGGAAGCCCCCTCCCCTTTTTTCACCTTCCATATTTCTTCCAATGACTAAGGTATCGTTAGTCTCCGTACCAATTTCGAGATACCTAAACGGCTAAAATCTTTAGCCCAGATTTTAAACTTTTAACCATTAAAAACATATCTCAAACCCAACCAAAATTTGGATTAGAATTTAAATTATACCAGTTTTTGAGAAAACGAGAGTGAAGAAAAGAGTCTCAATTTTAAACCTGAAATGTCTACACAATTAAAAAACCGACGCTTCCCACATCAGACTCGTCTGCTCTACCCACTGGGCTACTGCGCACATAAAACGGTTTAGAGAAAAATTTTATGACTTGAAAAAACTTGACGATTTTTTCAATTTTTAAATCTAAATCGCAATAAATTGAAAATTGGTGTATTAAAAAACGTTTACAAATTACTTAAATCGAAGAATGGTTTAAAATTTAGACTCAAATTTTTAATCGTGTACACTGAACATTTAAAGAGATATGCGATTTGCAAAATTAATTTGAGACATATTTTCAATGGTTATTTTATTTGTGACGTTTATATAAAATTCATGTTAAAAAACGATGTGGAATACTTCGTGGAGCTTTTCTTTTGTAGCCCTTAGGAAACCGTAACAGACCCGCAAGGTATTGTAGGGAAGTAGTCGATTTCTAAATATTCCGAGAAACATACTAAATCTACTACGATGGTAGTATAGTTCCAACTTTCAGCCCTCTTTCCTCTTATTTTTCTCTTAGCATGTTTACTAGTGTCCTAACAAAGCCAAAATTTTAGCCGAAGAAAATATTCTGCCCGACCACCAAGCCGGACCGGTATGCTAGAATTGAATATAACTCTTGAAAAATGGAAGAACAGATCAAGTGTCTGATTCTATATTTTATAAAATTTCAGTTTTCTTACTTCTCAAATACAAGTTACGTCATACACAAATACATAGCTGGCCGAAAGCAGAGTCATGTATAAAATAACATCCAAATAGCGAAGCTAGTACGAATCTTCGGCCAGGGTCTAATGCCAAAATGTTTGTGTAGTGTTTCACCTGTGCACGTGTCTATATACATACCTACCACTCTCCATCCCTTGCCTACCACTTATCGGTTTCGATTAAACCCTTTGCAGTGTAAATATAGTTGGTACTATGGCATGGACTATGTATTTTTCTGATTCCGGTACAACAATATTTTGGTACTTGCCTTACCGTTTTGGCAACGATATGTTAGCCCCCGTCTCAGCTTTCTTGTCTGTACACCAAAAAATTCAGAAAAAACAGTGGTGACTTCCATTGAGGACGGTAGCTATTTTAAAAATTTTACAATCTGGGAAGAAGTTTAAAAGATATAAGGGCTTAAAAAAAAATTAATTTGAACCCTTGACTTTGAATATCTGCCGTAGTTATTATTTGCACAAAAATAAATACTCCGTTAGTATCAACATTTCCCTATAAAGCCCAATGATCTTATTCTGCATTTAAGCCAAATCGAAAAATGTCTAAATGTGTTTTCAACAATTTCTCCTTTCCTAAAATAATAGTCACCTAATTAAATTTGCAAGACAAAGCCATAAAAATCCGAAAAGTATTGACTGCGACCCAATCCCTTCATGGAGGTGAATATAATCAGCTGATTGGTGATCAGTTTTACTACCACTTAGACTTCCCATTGTGCTTTTGGCGGGAAAGGAGGTTCAAATTTAACTTATAGTTCAACCAATTTTATTAATAGGCTTGGTTTTGGTTGGGATTCAGCTCTTGCGCGCCTTTTCGTGAACTTGAGATGTCGAAGGCTTACTTGTCTCAAAGGCAACTTTTGCACTGCCCGCAAAGGAAGAACGAAAAGAACAACATACATCTTCAAACAAACAAGCAAACTACTACTTGTTTGTGTGTTTGAAGATTTATGTTTGTTTGTGTTCCAATCATCCAGTTCTTGGCATGAAAAACTTCCCAGCAAAATAATATAAAAGTTAAAACAATCAAATTATACGTTTTTCCTACGTTTCCGGTAGTTTACACTTGCCCCTTGTAGTGTACTTAATACGGTAGCTTAGCTTCTATTGTCGCTGTGGTTTGCTACGCCTATAATGTGGTCAGCGATTTTGGCTTATAATGCTGTATAGATAAATATTTACAAACTTTCTCGACTTAAGCGTGCATAAATATTGTTGAATCTGAAAATAGGCTCAGAAAGGTGGTCGGGTTTGGGATTTTACGTTGGTGCTGAAATCGAAAGGTGTATTTGCTCTTGTTCTCTACTAAGAATCTCTTCGAGAAAAGTTTAAAAAAATGCAGAAACAACAGTTTGCTAAGATATTTATTAATACCGAAGTCTACCTTGCGAGTGTGGGATTACAATCGAGTAATGGGGGAGTTGTGGAGAATTTTAGAAATCCTCCCAGAAGAGTAATAAGGGAGACATTGCACATTCCTCCTAAACGACCAAGGAAACATCATTGGAGAATCATGCCTCAAGCCTTCTTCGGAAGCAAATGAAGGAATGGAAGCAATGTAATAGGACACCTATACATAAATATGTACCTCACATATCGGCAAATCTTAAACTTTAAACCAGCTATTCTTGTATATTTCTATATCCAAACTAACTCGAAAACGGCTTTACCGATTTGGATGAAATGTTGTACATGCAAAGTGTACCACATTCTAAGAGTGTTTACCCAGGTGTTGCTACAAAGGATGTGTTCGCAGGGTTGCCACCTATCTGATTTTTTTTTAAATAAAATTAAATATGCCAATATGGGTATCAAACGCAAGATATTTTCTGCGTATTAAGAACAAAAACATTTATACAGTGTGCGACGAAACTAAAGCACAGAAATTCCCTTTAAAACATTTTACTCCAAAAACTCGACATTCTAAGAATTTTTACCAGGTGTTTCCACATAGAATGTCTTTGCGGTGTTCCACCTGTCTTAATATTAAATGGAACAAAATTTGCCAATATGTTATGTATGTATGTATGTAGCAACAGTTTCCATGAATGGTGTTTAGATATCGACAAATGATTTGTGAGGTGAAAGTTCATTCAGCTGTTCGAATTGGATGAAGTCGTTCACCATCCCACGCTGCTGCCTCCACTGGTAACAAAGTTCTTTGAACTCGTTATTGTTAAGCATCTTTTTTATTTGCGGCCTAACATAAGGCCGAGATTGATGTGGAGCGGTGGTAAAATAATTTTTTCTTTCTTTATAAGAGGAGAGTATTTTATGTTATCCACACGAACTTTATATTCGATTAGGTCTGGCCAATCCTCTATGATGTAGTGGTCTTAACGAGCTCGGCTATCTCATTTGCAGAAAAAGCAACAGTATTTTGTGTACCCAAGTTGTAGACCGCATAGCAGTCCAACGACTTTAAGAGCGGCACATATTTTCCAATCATGCTCTTAATATTTAATAAGTTTAAGTAATTTTTACATTATCTCGTAGATTTCCTTCGTATTTGTGTTCGTCTATGAACAATCGCCACTCTTTGGATGGTTCACCAAACTGTTTGAATATGCCAGTAATTTCTTTGCAGTAACAAACACTGCCGTTCTTCGTATAGAACTTGGAAAATAGTTCGTGACGAGTTCTATAATATGTTACCTTAGCATCGGATGAAAGGAATTTAAACTGTTGCATACGAGTGGCGTGTAGCTCGGCCTTTACATTGGAAAATTCCAAATCTCTTATCCAATCATTGAGTTGTGCTTGTGGCAAAGCAACTTTCGTTGAATTTGGTACTGGCAGTGACGCTGTAGATACGCTGGCATGCGTCACTTTTCTTGACTTTCCAACCCCAAATACTTCTATATTTATATAATATAAATATAGCAGTTCGTCGAATGGCAAGTTGGTTCCCTCCACATCATTGGTGTACTAAATTTCATATGTTGCCCAAGTAGATAGTTTCAGAAATTAGTCAGACATGCATTAACAAGTAGCAAATTCCTAAATTTTACTACGCACCTTTTTGTTCCGGATTCCGAATGCATCAATTCGATTCGACATGTGGTGCACACAGTATTCGGTGTCCATGATTTTCCAGTGTTTTTAGGCTGAATGCCAGTAACTTTCAAAGGATTTGAAAACACACGTCGCATCCTTTTAACAATATATTGACCGCAGATGAAATAGAACATATCTGAATAATTTTTACACTCAAACTCTCGCGTCTTTTTATTCATATTATTTTTTTAAGTAAATGACGGGTTATAAAATACACTTATAGACTGAACAGTATCCGGTGAGCCTCGCAGATATTATGAAGGAACAATTTGAATTTACTCCTATTTATACTCAGATCAAGTAAAAATCGAAGCCTACCTAGACAAAAAGGTTCCTTAGTGATACAAAGAAAACACTACTTGCTTTAAAAAACTTGCTCTTGCTTCAAATGTACCTGGGTTTGAAATTTAAAAGTTTACCTACTTGAGAAAACGGCATTAACAGTTTTGTGTATCTAATAAGCCTTCGAAAAACTACCTATGTACTAATATATGAATACTAATACATACATACGAGTATGTAGGTGTAGGGTAGTTCAGTATTATATGGCTATATTTATTTGAATGCTTATAACTTTTGTATTAGTCCATCGATTTTGTTGGATGAAAATTAATTTTTTTTTTATAATAAAACAGAGCTTACAGAAAAAAAAAATATCTGGAAAAAAATAAATAGTTTTCGATATCCTCCCTCGCAAAATACATATTTTTTTATATTTTTACAAAAAAAGGTAAAAATTCTTATTGATTGTTCATTATCTTCGAACCTACAGGGCCTAGCGAAAAGTTTTGTATGCATTGTTTATAGGTTTTTTTATTAGCTTTGAACCCGTTTTGGAAAATGCTCAATTTGTTCTTTGATGATGACATGATTAAGTGGAGCCATAATTTTTTTTTTTTTTTAAATTTGTAAATTGTAAGTATCTCAAAAACGGTACGATAGAATAAAAAATAGCCTCAATTTTCGGAATCAAGGGTGATTTTACATACGAATTTTATATTCGCGTCTCTGATGGAGAAAAAAAGTTCGGATTTGTAGACCACTGTTGTCAATTGATATGAATTAAATATTCAGATTGAGTCGGGTTTCGTATTCATGGAGGGCACCAGAAATCAGGTCCTTGATAACCTCAATGGTTTTTGCAATTTACTTTCGGATCAAAGGAAATCAAAGTCACTAATTTTATAAATATCTCTACATATAATAAAATTGTAAAAGATCGATGTCTGTACATTGCAGATAATTACGAAAAATCGATAGCAGGGATCATTATTATCCCAATAGAAGCCAAATCAACTGTTTTTTTAATTTTTGTCTGTCTGTCTGTCTGTCCCACTACTGAATGGGCTTGAATGGGACTTTTACCGTTGTATTACTAGACTTTTGAGTTAAAATTTAAGATATCAGTTGTCCGATAGCTCGACGGGATAGATATAGACCGATTTGTGGACCAAGGTGACCCAAAATTTGTTAGTACAATATGAGTATCAATTGAAAGGTGACAATGAGTGCGGCAATAAGCGATGTAATTAAATTCCATATCTTATTTGGTATGAGATCTAATGATGAAAATCGGACTCAGTTTATTATTAGTTCGGAGACGCAGCTAAGCGAGTGGGGTTTACTATCTGTATAAATAAAAGAAAGTTGCGTTATTTGCGTTTTTATACCTTTCATGAACATGAAATGGTATTATAACTTTGGTCCGATGTTTGTAAGTATGAGAAGAAGAAGAGATAGACCCACCAATAAGTATACCGAAATGATCAGGGCGCACAGTGTAACTTTTTTCACTTTTAGGATGCCAAAAGTCCGAACAATAATGTTCTCCAATCTCAAAAATTTTTGACATGCAACAGATTAATAACCAACTGTTAAGAAAATGTATACAAAGCTAAGTAAAAAACCCACGACCACCATGATAAGCATTATGATACTTGGATAACTGAAACAAGTGTAAAAATCATTTCACAGTCCAAAATTTTTGACCAACTTTGTGGCCACGTGGTGGATTTTTGGATAACTGTTTTGACTTCAAACTATTTTATTTAACATACTTGGGTAGTTTATAACAGCATTGGTAAGTTTCAGCCACGTAAGCATTTAAAAAACTTTTTTTTTTTGTTTTAGACAGCCATTAAAAGTTTGGTAAGCTTAGAAAACTTTTAATTTTCAATACAATAAAACTTGCATGATTTGGCCCAATTTGATTGAACGAATACATATACATTAAAGGGAATTTCATATAGTTTCAGACAAAAAAAAAAAAAATTGTCATCCAGCTAACTTATAATATTCGTAAGAGATGGGCATGTCGTTTTCGATCTATGTACAAGTAGATTTATTGAGAGAAACTCTGAATGGTTATCAGAAAATCTGGATTTCACAGATTATATGCTTGATGTTGAGCCATGCACTTTTTGTGATATTCTTAAGCCGGGGAAGCCAACAAAAAACTTCTCTGAGTCATCTATGCGCACATAAATAACGAAAAGCTAAGGAACTAATGAACAATGTCGACAATGATCAACTGTTAATGGTAGCGGGATTGAAATTACGATCTTCAGGGAAAAGAAATTCTGCAAAAATAATTGAGGAGTTGTCCACAGCATCACCATCAAGAGGCACTCCAGTCAAAAAGTCCCGACTATCGGAAGCAAATAAGAAAAGATTGCCACCAGTTCAAGCAATTGCGATGATAGTTGACTCAAATCTTTCAACACACGAATACTCCCTGATCCGGCAGCACACTTCAGACTTAACAGAAAAATATATCCTTCATATAACTGTTTAAAAGAATCAAAGGTTTTATGCTATCCTGAAAAAATAACCGTAACGGAAACCTATGCTAAAATTGAATTGCAATCCCTAATTGATCACAGCTTACGAAGGTTGTGTCTTGCACAAGAAGAGGTATTGCTTTCTATTCCTGAGGTTTAAGAACTAAATGCAATTATAAAATGTGGATGTGATGGAGCTGAGCATAGCTATTACAAACAACAATTTTCGGAAGAAAACAAATCGGACACTAGTATGTTTTTCATTTCACTAGGACTCGCTCAAATGTATACAATGGTTGACGAACGAAAGGTTATAGTTTGGAGTAATCCTGCTCCATCTTCCACGAGATACTGCTGCCCGATAAAATTTGTTTTTACAAATGAAACACGAGATGCCATTTCAAAGGAGGTGCAATATGTCAAAGACCAAATTTCCAGTCAAACAGATAACCTAAACTTACTAGTGAAATCAACGTTTGTGTTGTGCATGATTGATGGCAAAGTTTGCAACACTCTGTCGGCATATACATCATCGCAAAAGTGCTACATATGTGGGGCTTCTCCAAAATATATGAATAATATGCGAGCCCTGTCAGAGCGAAATGTTGACGAAAGCATGCTTGCTTTCGGAATTTCCCCTTTACATTCTTGGATATGATGCAGGGAATGTATGCCACACATCGCTTATCGAATGGAAATGGACACCAGGTGTGTGCGGGGCGAAGAAAATAAGGAAAATATGAAAAAGACCATATCCAAACTAGATTCAGGAAAGAAGTTGGTCTTTTGATTGATATGCCAAAGGAAACAAACTGGCAACACAAATGATGGCAACACTGCGAGAAGATTCTTTGGAGATCCTAAAATAACATCAGACATAACCGGCATAAACGTCAGTCTTTTGAAAAGGTTTCATACAATACTTTCGTGCATAGGATGTGGTTTCAAATAAACTCTGCTTGGTACAATATGTCAGTGAACGTACATTAAATTCTGTTTCATGAAAAGAGTATAGTCGTGTCTGCTATTCTTCCTATTGGTCAACTTTCGGAAGAAGCTCAAGAGCCCAGAAACAAAGACGAACTAAACTATCGTGAACTTTTCACCAGAGAAAAGTCAAGAATTTGTATTAACTTGGATTTGTTGCACATATTGCTGATATCGTCAGACCCGTTCATAAACAGTTTGCGGAAACCCCCTAGGTTAAAGCGGCGAGCACTAACGAGTGAAGTTATTGGCTGATTATCTGAACCAGAGCATGTCGACGATATTGACTCCGACTAACTTTGCAAAACTTCAAAATGAATTGCTCCATTGGTTTGGCTGTTATTAATTTTGGCTTCCTAAAAATGACAAAAGTTACACTGTGGGGCGATGGGCTGAGTCGATTTAGCCATGTCCGTCTGTCCGTCTGTCTGTTTGTACGCAAACTAGTCCCTCACTTTTTAAGATATCTTGAAGAAATTTGGTATAAAGCCGCTATTTTGCATGAGATTAATCATTTCCCGGAATCAGCAAGATCGGACCAATACAACGCATAGCTCCCATACAATCGATAGTTTCGATAAATGGGTTTTGGGCTATAAACTTTCAATTCAATAGCTAGGAACGTAAAGTTTTGCAGGTTTGGTACTTATTATGTATGTAATGTGTGTAGTGAAAATCAGCCAGATCATAACATATAGCTCCCATACAATTAATTGTTCCGATAGATGGGGTTTGGGCTATGTATCTTTAAATTATCAGTTTTGCAGAGTTTTTACTAATTGTGAGTAGGGATCCGACACTTACAACTGTGATGCGTATTCATGAAAGGTATAAAGTCGTCGGCACAGTCGAAGACATCCCTTTCTTTATTTGTTTACTTTTGATTGAATAACACAATACCAGTTTATACTTCTGCATGATGCAATTACTAGAGGTGTTTGACGTTGGCAGTTTCTCTTTCTAGTCCGCCATCTTGAACTGCCTTACAAAAATTCAATTTGCCTCTTGTCAAGTATTTGACAGAGTATGAAAACTGAAATTCTACCGCACAAATGTTTCCGTCTCTCTTTTATTTTTATTCGCTGTCAATCGTTAAAAAAATGGCTAATTAAAAACAATTTCTTGTTAAGAGAATTGAATTTAATGATTTATTTTTCGAAATTGAATAATCAAACGTGAGTATAAATAAAATATTGCATGCATCAATTGCTAATTTACATAATCTCACAGGTTTCTGCCTATTACATTCTCGGTGACTTCCAAAAGAAAAAGCTCTCACGATTTTTTTTCGTTCTCCAAAAGGGGTTTGGAATTACCAGTGACTCCAAACTTGAAGCAAAACAGTATGGTAGTCATATATTTAGATAACCCATCAAGTTGCGCCGTCTCTCATCTTTTACCCTTCAAAAATGTGATTAATCTGTAGATACGCGTAATAAACCATGAACTCAAATAAGAAGTGATGAAAGTCTTTATTACATCCAAACGCCATTAAAAATGTTCTGCCTGTGGCAATCGAAAGACTCGAGACATTAGTGGGCTCAAAGGGCTAAGGTGGTTGTCGAACTGCATTATCGGCACCTCTGCCTAACAACAGTCATCAATCTTTTTTAACGGAAGACATTGGAAACTTAGAAGTTTGTGTTCCTCTGCCCTTGCAGCGATAGGTGATGGCATTTATGGGGCGTGCGCTGACTAAGCAGTTTCCTACTCTGTGTGGATCAAATGGCATTGCTACGCAATGTCGTATCTCTTCGAAATGCTTATGTAGAAGTATCCTTTTGTTTCGGGGCGGTGGTTCCTCTTCTGTCAATTGATTGTTAGGGCATTGAGGTTTGCAACAATTTAACAAGAGTTTTCTATAGACCATTTCATTGCCATCTGAAACACCGGACTTTTTCCCTCGCTGTGTAAATATTTATATTATATCTCTTAGGTACTTTGTCTTTTACACATTTACCGCCAGACAATGACCTCAGAATTTTGTTGCAGCATATTACTTTGGTGGAAATCGTAGTTGGATGAGCAGTGAAAGCTGACGTGTTATTAAACCCCAAACCTGGTGGTGGACAGCCGTTAACTTAATGCCATCCACGTAGGTCGTGGTTCGGTCGGTTACAATGTGAGGTTCCGCTTGGTAAAAAATCGGATAAAGTCGAGAGGTAACTATTTATTTTGGAGCACAGATCATCATCGGAAGAGCCTGTTTCCATTATCGTACAGTCGTCTGAGTGGCAAACCATCGAGACACCTGGTAGAGATATAGTAGCTAAACAAAAGCGGGGTTAGGACGCCATCCTGTGGCACTCCTTTGTTGCTAGCGTTTATCAGTAGGAAAGTCAAGTTTGTTCCGAAGTGCTTTTAAGGTATATTCAAAGTTTTTGCTGGTGGATCTAAATTTCATTACGTTTATTTCACTCCATGGATTGCATTAAAAAAATGGTTTGCATGAACAATTACAGGAATAGTAAACATCCATACATAAATATAAAAATATATATCTTATTTCCAGCTTGGAAAAAGTCGAATAGTCTTTTATTACTACTTTAATAATAATAGGCCATCCTTGGTTTTGGGTATATTAATATACGACGTGGATATTCATAGGAAATTTCCGAATGAATACTTTTTTCATTCGGCCAGGCCTTCAATATATTTTCATAAACAAGTTCCGAAATTTTCACTTTGATTTAGCACTTTGATACAAAAATAGTATCAAATTAAATACTATTTCGCAAAAGTTATCTTCTTTTATTCCCCTTTCTCTCATCTTTCGCTTTGTAAGGGAGTTGTCATCGTAATCTGTCACTACGTCAAACACCTTATTATAATCACACCATGATACTTCTGATTTATAATTTTCTTATCTTAGACTAATGGCAAAGTATATTTTTATGAATATATGAAATTATCGGTTAGTGGAATATGCGCTTGAATATTAGGCCTATATAAATAAACTAGTCTTTCCAAGCCATTTACGAAATTCAGTGGGCTTTCAAGACGATAAAACTGGTTTCGAGGAATGCGTACACATTAAACAAATCGAAATAATACCCTAATTTTCGTGGTCTGATATTGCTGAGCCAAAACTCTACTCCCTCATCTCTCACGTCTTTAAAAACCCGAATTCAGGCGGTCTGAAAATACTATAGTAGGAAGGCTCATTAATTTAATCAGAGCACACAACGGCGGAAAATAGATAGCGACGAGAAAACATGCAAGAACAAAGACATTATTTTGAAAAATTGTTCAGAACTTGTTACATGGATATTGATATCAAACAGAACCGATTGAATCTAGTCAAAGTCTGCAAGCATGTAACCTAGATGTTTATTTCAACATTTCTGGTTTCTATCCATTTATTGCTCACATAATAATAGAAATGAATACTCAGTTCACTCAACATAAAACGGCCTAAGCGAAACCTCTCTTCGAGTTTGCAACAAGCCACACTGAAGAAAATTCCACAAATTTATTAAGCTTGCTGAATTTTATGAAGCACTTGTTCAAAGCCAAAATATAACTTAAACAAATTGCTAAACATTTTTGCAGCTCTCCCCGTTTCCACTTCAACAGTAGTATGCACCTTTTCAATTCTTTTTCTGCTTTAAATAGCGCTTAACCGTCTTAACGATTTTGGCCGTCCAACATAGCTCGCAAGTCGTTTCTTCTTTCTGTTACTGGCGCCAAATGGAAACACCACAGAATCGCAAATCGGTTTCCACTTGGTCCTTCCATAGGAGTGTTGGTCTCTCTCTTCCTCTGCTACCACCGCCGGTTGCCGAAAATAATAATTTCTGGTCCAGAACATCTTCATTGATTCACACAACATGACCTAGCCAACAAATCCGCTGGGTTTTAATTCGTTGGACTATGTAGGTGTCTACACATAGCTCATACAGCTCGTCATTAAATCTTCTGCGGTACTCGCCGTCGCCAACTTGTAAGGGTCTGTAAATCTCCCGATCCAAGTTTCTGAACAACAAACAATGACTTAAAGAGTGCTATTCTCGTTCTTCGAGAGAGGACTTTACTTCTCAATTGCCTACTCAGTCCGAAGTAGCACTTGTTCGCAAACGCGATTCTTCGTTGGACTTCTAGGCTGACATTATAGTTGGGCCTTATTCTGCTTCCCAGGTAAACAACTCTAAAGAGGTTAAAAACTTATCTATGTAACTCTACCGGACAAGAAAATAAAATATTGATATGTACATTATCCTTTACAACTGTTGAATATCCCATCTTATTACAACACAAGAAGTAATTGTGCCCATTACATAACAAGAAGTAAGTGAAAAAATTTATGTTAAGCAAAAAAGATTAAAACTCGCTTTATAAATAATAATATTTTGTTGACTTGAACGTAAATATATGTAAGCGTGAAAAACATGTAGGTATGTTTAATGTGTAAAAACTGAAGTATATAACACAAAGAGATAATACATGAAAAGCTTTCACAAAAAACTGGATTACACACTAGTTAATTAAAAAAAAATACTGTAAGTATATTTTTTAAATTTTAATAAATCATGAATACCCAATAAAATAAACTAGTAAGACAAGAAATCTATTATGTGAGAAAAGCATATGCACATGTGAACGAATAAGCACAAGTGAAGCCTCTAGCCATTGTGTGTCTCAAATTTCAGTTATCGATGACAATTGTTTTCCATTTCTCCACCTTCTGTCAAAATCTTGGCTACGCCACTGGCTGTATTAAAGGTTCGGTTTCCTACCTCACTTATACCTACCGCTGTCATATTGCTAAAGCCATATTACAGTTTACAAATACTTTCTCACACTATTCAGTTTTTATTTCAATATACTACATTTGTTAGTAACTTTTCAGTTTTACTAAACTAGTGCCGATTTTCAAATCGAAAGCACTTATTAACAATTTTGTTGATTTTCTACGACGAGGGGCGCCGTGGGTATACCTTGGGCTTGGAAAACAGCCTCTCCTTGGCTCACAACGGCATTTGATGGATTACTTTCACGAGTAAGCAGCCAAGCGAATCCTGTGAAATTGAAAAGCAAAAAAACGGATTTGAAAAGTTAATTTAGAAACAATTTTAACAGTTAAAAGTTATATGACAGTATATAACAACTCTACACAAGATCAGATTTATAGTAGGGTTGTATATCACGAAAAACTGTCAATGTTTGCTGAATAGAAACTTTGATAAAATAAATCGACGGCAACACCATGTAAAAACAGTGGTTGATTCGGTATTTGAGAGCTTATCCCGTTTCTTTAGTTACTTATGATTTAAAGACCCTTAGAGTATTCGAAATAAAATCTTCGAAAGATTTTGGGGACCTTTGTATGTGACTACGATCAATAACGAAGTGGGTGTGCTCAACGAGACATTATAGTTAAATTTTAATTATTTTGTTTCAAAAACAGTTGCGTCATGGAACTGAATCTTATAGCTCATTGCAGCACTCATTAGCACCTGTCGTTTGATACCCATATTGTACTAACACATTTTGGGTCACCCTGGTCCACATATTGAGCGATAACTCCGAAACCGGTGGAGGTATCGAAATAAGGGATATCTTGAATTTTAAGTTAGACGTCTAGTAATGCAAGAGTTAATGTTTTATTCAAATCTATTTAGCAGCTTTTCATTGATGTGTGCCCAAACATGCAGACAGACAGACAAAAATTCTAAAAACTGTTGGTTTGTATGCTCCCTGTATAAATTTTTTTTTTTTAAATCTACAATGTATGGAAATTGATTGATCTGCTACAATTTTATTATATGTATGTAGATACAAAAAAATGCTTACTTGAGTGGTTATTCTGTCCTTGATTGCAACTGAACACGACAGCATATGATACATAATCGGTATCTAAAATCAAGTATTCATAAATTGATCCAGCAGCTGTGAAGAAAAAAAGTTAGAATATTATTTAATTTATTGTGAGATCAGTTAGATGTGGTGATTGTGAGTAAAAAAAGGTTTTTTTTCCAAAAATCATTAAAAATTCACAGACACTACGTTTTATAAAATTATTTTAAAAATATGGAGAAATATTTAAAATTTATACTCCAAGTGACTTTATACTTTTCATAAATAGGTTTCACGATTTTCACATTCCTATGAAAAAAAGTTAACGGTGCAGAATTTGACCTTTTCAATTGAAATATATATATATATATAGCTGAAACCCCGTTTATAGGAGCAATCGATTGTATGGAGGCTATATGTTATATTGGTTTTAAAAAATGATGAAATGTCGGTCCAAATCCAAGTTTTAGGCAAATATGACAAACGGAGAAAACAAAAATAAACACTCTTAACGAGTTTTGGTCTTCTTGCTTCCCAACAGTATTCCATGTTTAAGAATATATATATGTACCTATAAATCAAATTTTGTTTACTTACGTCCATTAATAATAAACAATAGCTCGCCAGGACCAGAAATTGCAGCAGCACCTGGAGTGGAGAGTAACTGGTTCCTGTAAAGGGAAATACGATTTATGTAAAGTATCCATACAAATTTCTTAATATCTACTACTTAAATTAAATATTAAATTATATGCAAACAGCAATTGTTTCTTGTGGCGGCCGCCGTGGTGTGAAGGTAGTGTTGCCGGCCTACCACACCGAAGGCCCATGGTTCGAGCCCTGGTACAGGTAACATCAAAAGTGATTTGAAAAAAGTTTTTCAAAACGGGGTCGCCCCTCGGCAGTGGTTTGGCAAACTTTCCGAGTGTATTTCTGCCATGACAGGCTTCTCAGCAAAAATTCGTCTCCTTTGTAGATGCCGTTCGGAGTCGGCAAAAAACTGTAGGTCCCACCAATTTGTAGGGAAAATTCAAATCGGCACACCACAAATTGGAAGAGAAGCTTGGCGCAAAAATCTCTTAGGAGGTCTATGATGATATACCTGTTGTATATCGCGCCATAGAGAGAGAATTGTTTCTTTAAGCATTGGGTCCATTCCCTAGGTAGACCTATTCACTCGTATGACAATTTCAGAAATATCGTAAGAAATTGCCCAGTTTTCTTTTACTTTCACAAGGGCTGACGCGACTTTTAGCTCGGAAGCCAAACGCTGTTTTTTTATTCCAACTCAATAGCGGTCCATAATTGGTGTTACTACGATACACGCCTTTGGTGGGGGAAGCGCCATACAGCTACAGGAGAGTTCTGCTCCCAAATACTTCGATAGCCCTCCATCCTCTTCCGTCACCAACCATGAGTCCGTGTCATAAAGCAGGGCAAGTATAATGAGTGGCATATAGAATATAATTCTTATTGGTCTAGAGAGCCACTTTATCTCAAATTCCAACTCAGTTCAAAGTATAACGTGTTGGGAATTGTGCTTCTCCATTAAATATTTAAGCTCTGTTACTGCGGTTGCAAAAAGGCTTGGTCCTGTGACTAATAACAATTTGGTCTGCCCTCTTTTTATACATAACTGCAAAATTTAATTCATCATACGGTACTTACTGTGAATTGAATTGTGTGATAAGCACCGAGATTTCGTCCACTGCTAAGGGGGTATATGTGGCCTTCAAGCAACGACTTCCACCCACTACGAATTCAGCGGGATATTTTTCATATACATACCAATCACCAACGTACTGCAAATAATCCAAATCAGTTTATACATGAATTATCGTGAAAGAAAAGCGTAAGAGATACACAAAATATTTTACTTAGAGGTTTCTTAGTGAGAAAAAAAAATTTTTCACAATTAAATTCCTTTTTTTTTAAGCCAAACTCAGACATTTTTGTGGGGAATTTAATTTCCTCAAAAACTATATGCATCTAAATTTTTTACCACTATAGCTTGGCAGTTTTAAAACTTTTCCAAAATCGAAACTATCAAATACAGAAGTTTTAAATCGAATAGGTATATAGGTCTGAAACTTCTACAGTGTGTTTTCGCCAAACTCAAAAATTATATAAATATAGTTTAATATCTAAATTTTCTAATGGCGCAATTTAATGTGCATACAAAAATATATTAAATGAAACAGGATTTTTAAGTATAGTTATGAGAATCTAATTAAAACTCTAATTTTATTTAATATCAGAAGCTTGTAATCTATTACAATAACCTGATGATGGGACAATTATACGCAGCTGCCGAAAATCCCTTTGGAGACAATTAATCGTGATAGATCCATCTGAGAGATTGTTTTTATGTATTGTTGTTCGTTGTTTAGCTGTTATCCTCGATGAGCAACTTTCATCGCCTTTATCATGAATGTTTTTTGGCCGGTGAAACCCTCGACTGTTAACTTAAAATAGATGTAGTTCTCAAATCGCGAAAGCAAAGTCTTCCAATTCAATTCTAACGTCATTTATAAGATTCTGATGCGAATGGAATTGATTCTCTAATCTTTCTTGAATCCATTATAGTCTAGCTCCCTAACATCTTTCTTCATTCGAAATGTATGCTCATTATCTATTGTGGCTACCAAATAATTTCGTGGCGCTACTGTATACTGCAGCTGTACCTATTCAACTGACGGCAAGTGTAGGTACATATATATGTGTGTAAAATTAATACTTACTGCGGATAAATTGAAGTTTTGGACAGTTGTTACATTGGGACATTGGCCGTCTACTACAATTTGACCTGCTACCAAATTTGTAGATGTCAAGAGAATAACAAGTGACAAGGAAGCACTGAAAATAAGGAAGAAAATTTAAGAATTCCATTATTATTATTATTGTAGCAGTATTGCGTTATAAAATATCCTCGATTATTCCGGCACCCTAAAACTACAATTAAAAATTTTCCGTAAACCGTAAAAAAAAAAATTTAAGAAAAAATATTGGGGTCTATCAACTATTCCGACGGAACTGCCGATGTTAGAAATATAATAGAGCATGAGAAAATTCAATAGATTTAGTCGGAATTTGCAAGTGAATTTCGATAAAGTCGATGGAGATCACAAAACTCTATTACAATTATTCCCCGCCGGCAGTGCCGCCGGAATAGCTGATAGACCCCATTCTAAATTAGACATACCTAACTAGACCTAAAATAATCAAATCTAGACCCACACATTATTGCACCCAAATAGCATTTTCTCTAGAGGAACCCTTAGAGAACAATCTAGAACACAAATAAACAGACCTTATGCGTGTACTAGAAAAATGGGTTATCCTGTCAATCTATATAGATACTTTACACAATATATGGTAAATTGTGTTTTTATAGGCAAATGCACATGCATTTTCAACAGTGCAGTCTATCGAGGCAGATTTCTCTATCATATGAAGTACACATCCACCTCTGTAATTCCCCAATTTACTTCTGCCTATTATTCATAAACTTGTACAACTCAATTATTATTGGGGTCTATCAGCTATTCCGGCGGAGCTGCCGGCAGGGAATAATTCTAATAGAGTTTTGTGATTTCTATTGACTTCATCGAAATTCACAGGCAAATCCCGATTAAATCGATTAATTTCTCTCATGATCTATTACATTTCTCCCGTCGGCAGTTCCGTCGGAATAGCTGATAGAACCCATTACAACTATCGAGAACTTAGGATAAGGATAACTGCGTTTTAGTTACTTACATGGCAAACTGTTTATGCATTTTGTAAGTATTTTTCTTGAATGGAACTTCAACGGAGAATGCGATCAAAGACAACTTTCGATTTTAACACAAGAGCTGACAATATAATTTAAAATTTTTTCGCGTCTTTTATATTTGCGCGGAGTGTCGGGTTTTTCACCGCTTAATGCATATTAGACCTTCTGCTAAATTTATTGTGTTGCGAATACCACTTGGTAATGCATAGCTCGTTATGTGTTATGTTATGTTAGAATGAGGCTAACAAAGTGGTAGCACAGGCCATAATAATCATACATATAAGCCCTTTGCCTTGTATGAATCCGATGACAGGATCTAATAAATTTTAGTCGCCTTTTAGGGCAGGCATACCTACCTATATCCTAAGCCCTTAACCCGCAAACTAACAAAAACATATTTGCATATACAAGCTCGTGACAAACTTCTATTTGTGGAGAATCTAAAAAAAATAATTTCAGTTAAAACTATTCTATACTATACCTAGTCCCTTGTTACATGCAGAAGTATGACATTAAATAACCTTTATACAAGTGAACTAATAAAAGAATTATTGAAACATTTTTTTGTTTTTGTACTTACTATTTGTATGGAGTGCTAACCGCATAACTTTATCTGTTCGAAGTTTTTTCATATTCGGATCACTTTGTATGGGTTGAACTGTTCACATTTGTTTGAGCATGTCCTATGGGGAAACCCATTTATACCGAATGGACTAATCCAATTTCTACCCACACAGGTACTTTTAACTCCTATGAGTATGCTACACAAATCAAAATTTACTGATTGAATTATAGCCAACTGAAAACTAAAGAGATTAACCGCGGATCGCTCTCTTGAGAGATTAGTCTTACTATTTTTTGCAAAATTTGTAATGCACGACTTTCACGACGGATGGGAAGGTGCATGCGAACGCTTGTATATCAAGTATGCAAGCATTAAAAACCTATAATTCTCAATTAAACGCTCTTTTTAGTAGCTTCCAACTAACGAGAAGTCTCAGTTTGAGATTCAAACAAGTGGTAATTACGCTCTCCGTTGTAGCTTCAATATTAAGAGATTGAGAACGCAGCATGTATCGCAAAAAAAAAACGGTCATATTTTGTATGTCTTTCTGAGTCTGCCTAGAGAATATAACAGCAAAATCCTTCTCTTGCTTCCTTCAATATATACTTTTTTGTAATTTTTTTGTCATATAATGTGTCCATGATCCCATACTATTAAACCATGCCGAATTTTCTCTCTTCCGGCGATCGAAGGAGAAAGAGGGTATGAATCGAAAATGATCTCATAAATACTCAATTCCTTCTAAAACATTCCTCTCTGCATTACCCTGGCATTTATAACTGGATGCATTCTTTTCCTAGGACATCGCCGTAAGGAAAGAGATGTACTCTGGAATGTAAAGGGCCTAAGACCGATATATTTATGGAGGCAATGGCTTTACATGACCATTTCCCCTGGGTATCTGTTTGTCTGCCATTTGAGTAGCAGTGCTGACAAATAGTTTTACTTTTTTTAGTTTTTTCAATCACAAACCCTGATGTATATGCGTGCAAGAAAGAACAGGCCTAATATTAAAGTCATGAAGATGTATGCAACAATTGCAGTTTTCTGTTTGATGAGTCTGTTTAAAGTTACAAAATTCAGAAGACGCAAAACAGAATTTTAAAATACGATTTTTTTTGTTTTCGCGAAACGGTCTAAGGGACAAGCGCGTGTTGGTTATTTATGAAGCTAATCAAATGTTTGTTCAAAACTTATTTTTTCTTAAAAAGGTTGTACAGACAATACACTTTGAAAAGTGTTCGTTAGGTGTATCGAATTTTTAAAAATGCGTTTGTGTGGTCCTTTTCTGTTCTTTTTGAAGTTTTTGCAATCGATTTATATCATCATTGGGTACAAAATGAGATATAGTATATAAGTAGAAGGAACTCCTTACGACATTAGACTGTTAGGAGTCTACAAAACCACGATCCACCTAGTGAATGTTGCTTATCTTTTTCTTGAATGGATACGTGTGTTTAATAACTGTTGTACTTTATAGACGCCCTTAGCACGGAGGCTCTAGCAATTTCAATTTCATAGCTCAATTTCTTGCTTTCCACTAAATTTGAGTGGGGCAAGCAAGTGAAATGGCGCAAGAGTACCTAAACGTTTTGGTACCCTTGTTTACTGGATCCTTATACAGAAAAGGCCTCACACCTTCTCTGCACTTCCCAAAACCTTTTTGTTGGATATGACCACAACAATAACAACCTTCACTAGTTGATTTTAAGCTTCTAAATATATGGGTGTTTGCAGCTATTTGGATAGATTTGCGGGGACGCAATCTAGCATCAAGCGCTGAAAGGAGCTGCTACTATCTGTGTGCTAAGAACAACTGAGTATAAAGAAGAAATCAAATAAGGGAAACCGTTGTTCTGCTACGTCAACAAAAAGAAAGTATATCTATAGATTTAGGTTCTCTTTACTTAATTGGTTTAGATGTATATTGGAACGATTTTTCGTCATCCCTTGTCAATTTTTGTTTTGTTACAAACCGGTTTCGGCGATCCGCCATCTTCAGTGTATGTTTTCGTTCTGTTGTTTAGTTAACACTAACCAAACTGTGTCAATAAGTTTTTGAATGCTTAATTTTTTCCCCGAACTCAAACATTATCCATTAAACAATTTAAAATGTAATCGAACTTTTCGTACTTAACTCCGAGTCTGTACATATAATAAAATTATAGCAAGTAGATGTATGTTTGTTGAAGATATTCAAGAAAATTTATAGGAGAAATCTTTATTGAGCCAGTAGAACCAAAGCAAAAATTTTTAGAATGTTTCTGCGTTTATCTGAATGTATGTTTGGGCGCATATCACTCAGAAACTGCTGAAAAGAAATGAATGCAATCTTCACCCGTACATTACTGGGCATCTGACTTGAAATTTAGATGTGCCTTATTGCGATAACTCCGCCGGTTCCGGAGCTATCGATCAATATGTGAACCAAGGTGACACAAACTGCTAATGAGGGATCAAACGAAAGCTGCTAATGAGTTCCATTTGCTGAACTAGTTTCGGAGATATAATGATTACTCACGAACTCAGTCTATTTTTAGGTCCTGGCTAGATTTACTTACAATAGCAAACTCTGCTTAAGGCCTGCCAGGGCTCTGACATGGAAAACGTACACAGTGCCAAAATTGTCACCAAAAAAGTATGATTGCCATCTTAAAATACTCTTAGGCCCAGGGTTACATATGAAAATGACTGTTAACAGAACTTAAGTTCAACTTTTCTTAAATATTCATTCTTAAAGTTCACATGAAAACTGACTCTTAACATAGAACTTGATTTAACATTTTGAAATTTTAACACATCTCTGTAAACAACATTATTTGATTTATTGATTTCCGCATATACAAAAAGGTTTTCGGCTCTCGATACTCGCGAGCATCCAACTTACAGTTGTCCGTGTGATAGCAAGGGGATTCTACATGCATTCCTGCCACTTTGAGTGGTTGCCCTTATTCTTATTTATGGTTATCGAAAATGCGAATTTTACGGGAAACTGTAGAAGTTCAAACAGGAATGGTATGTTAGTTGGAATAATAGGTATTCTTGGGATTAATACCGATTCTCCCTTGGCTCCTCCAGTAATAATGTTGGCTTGCAAATATTTTGTTTTAGCGCTGTATGTTGCAATATTGTGTCATTGCACAATCTTGGTGCGTCCCAGTTACGCATTAATATAACTAGTACCCCCACTTTTAATTCCAATTTGTGGGAAGGTACCCCTGATAGCTCTAAAGAGCTTAAAAACTCAATGGGATACGTTGTTGCGCCATCATTGCTTATTATAGTGTCAAAAGACATATAGATAGTGGACTCACCGGGTACTTGTTCTACTACGTTTTTAATTATTAAGGTACCGAATTTCGAGCAAATTGCATCATAAATAAGATTTTTTTTCAATAGGCCGGTCCCTGGTCCACTTTTCCGGACATGAATCTGTTACCTATTCTATGCTCCTGCGAATAAGTGTACAACATTTTCGTAGAGATCGGTTAAGCACATAGTTTAGACGTTAAAGACCCACAATTAGCAAGATTAACATTCAACATATTTTGACAAATCTAACATAGCTCATATAAAGGTCATCGCATCTATGACCTTGTGTACTGCCTTATTCCGCTTACGTGGGACCATCGAAAGGTATCACTTACCATAAGTCTCCTCATCAGTCTCGCGTAGTATCCAGCTCCAGCCGCCCAGAGCACCCACTACAAACGCGTCCACCATGACTTCGTAGCCGAGCTCCGTCAGCTGGTCTATTTTTTACCTTGTTTTGGCGCTGTTGGATGGCTGCGGAGTGTGGCCAGCAATGATTTAACACATGCGGGAGCGTCTGCCGGTCGCACCCGTATTTTCGACATCATTATTCGTAAAAGTTGCAACTATTTTTAATTGCGACATCGCCTACCTGATAATATGAACTCTTTTCAAAAGATACATTTTTTTCAGACAAAGCCGGATGTATTTTCTCACTTTCAAGAAGAAAAGTCTATGTTTCTCCAAGTCAAGTAGCATTGATTGAGCTGCAGTGGCGAAAGCTAATAACCGTACAGTGAACAAGTGTGACCTCTACTATTGAATTTTGGGCGGAAGTCCGAGAATATAAAAATTCATTAAACGAACTCCCTTTTATGGAACCGGTCGAATTCGTATTTAGCTTTTTGTTTAGTGCCATGAACATTTTGAAAACTAAGTTAGGGAACAGATTAAAAATTAAAATTCTGAGCTCGCTGCTTAATATTAGATGTTCGTTGAAACGCTTATCCAAATGTTGCACTGATTTTGAAATTACCGATGCTCTTATCTTTATGATAAATACCTAAACTTTGTACGCAGTATGTGTTTCTTTGAAATTATTACTAGTCAAGGAAAATGTGCCTGATATGTGTTGAAACCAAAATAGTTCCTTTAAGTTATGTCTGCAGCTTTATAAACAAATAGTGTAAACTAAAATAAAAAATTTAAAATGAATTTAAAAAAAAATGTCTGACTTTATTTTTAGCTTCTTTTTTCTTAACCGTTTTTTGCCGATTTAGCCCCTTTTTTCTATCACCTGGCCACATTGCTGCTAACCACCGCTTGGTGGCATTAAAAGGTAGTATATCGAGGTGTGCCCGGAGTGAACTTGCCCGATCGGAGAACACGAGCTCATCCTCATGGTCTCATACGCTTTCACCTAGCATCTTTGCCTAGGAGCTAAAGTAGTCGCCTTTCAAATATATTTGTAGCTGGATTTATTAAATCCATTGGCTTAAATGAAACTGGTATTAATAAAGCCGTAAATGCACTTATTGAAATAATAAATACATGGTATACGTGAAATCATTTTTGGCTAATTATTTTTGCCGAATATGTAAAAAAGGGGCACCAAACATAAAAAGATTTAATTAAGATGCTTTAAGAAATAAATCTAGTTATGATTTTGATATCTATTTATATAACCCAACCGAAAATAATACTACATTTACACTGCACCTAATCGCATTACGCCCTACAAATCGCATTTCCCAAATGACTGATTTTACCGCAATTGGGCTGTTACAACATGACATTTTTTTCGAACGCATTGCTTTTATTTCGCATAAAGGAAATGTCAAACAAACTGCAAATGAGCTAATGTAAATGGGTTTGAAATGACTAACTTGAATTTCCAAATGCGGTGCAGTGTAAATATAGTATAACATAAGGGAAACTCCTGTATTTAAGTCACTGCTAGATTTTCACATTGGTGATAACATACTGCCCGACTTCATGCGTGATTTGTTTAGCGGTGTTTGCAAGTACAACTTTTCAAAAATTTTAAATTACTATTATAATTAAATTATATAATATGTAAATGGGAATGTAAATTATAATTAATAATACATACGTCAAAATAAAACCAAAATTTAATAAAAAATAAATGATTTGTTTTATTTAAAAAAACATTATTGTTCTCAAAACGATGAGAAGCAATCTTACAAAAACGTGAAGATACCTTATTAACGTAACTTAAAAGGGGCCTTTTTATTTGTAATGGATTTCTTATTGATTAAATCAAGAGGGAAATCGTTTAATTTTTCTATGGATTTCTTCTTAATTTTGTTAAGGATAAAATCTTCTTATATTGCTAAAATGTGTTCTTATTATACCTAGTACTGCTACGCAAGCAAGGTATATTAACTTTAGTCCCCTAACGGCAGTACGTAATGGCATTAACGGATCGAGATAGATATTGACTTATATATATGAAAATGTTCAGGACGAAAAGAGAAATTGATTAAGTCTTGTCCGTCCGTCTGTGAACACGATAACTTGAGTAAATTTTGAGATATCTTAATGAAATTTGGTATGCCGGTTCCTTGGCACCCATCTCCGATCGCTATTTAAAATTGGCGAACTCGGATCATAGCCACGCCCACTTTTTATACATAGAATATTTTCGAAAACACAAAAAAAGTGATTACTCAGTACATGATACACCTATAAGGATAAAATTTGGCGAATACATTGAGATTGAGGCATCAAATAAATTTTTCAAGAAATTTTTTGAAAATGGGCGTGGCACCGCTCAGTTTTGATTAAGTCAAATTTAGAAATATTATTATTCATAAATCAAAAACCGTTCAAGATATCCAAACGAAATTCAGCACGCAGGTGTCCAGGTACGCAAAGAATGTTCCAGGGAAAAATGGGCGTGATCGGTTGAGGTCTACGCTCACTTTTATATGAAAGATTTTGAAGAGGATCGTAGATATATTAAATAGGCAATAACTTTGCGTAAAATAGCTTTACATCATTTATATTTCACTTTTAAAGTTTCCGTAAACAAAGAAATCCAAAAACTTGAAATTTTCGAAAATGGGCGTGGCCCCGCCCCTTTTATAGTGGACTAATCCACAAAACTTCTTATGCCATAACTTCGCCAAAAATTGATTTGTCGAAACGAAATTTGGTGATAATGGTCTATGTATAGAGGTAACTGTCTGCTGTAAAAATGGGCGAAATCGATCAATGTTCACGCCCAGTTTTTTAACATAGTTCTGAAAAATTTTTCAGAAATATTGAAAAGCGATATGTCTACAACAAGCAAGTTATAGCCATCAGATTTTGCACACATAATAAGCTTTTTAAGAAAAACTCGGCCGCAAAAAAATTTTGTGAATTTTAAAGAAGTAGGCGTGGCGCCGCCCACTTTTCAGCATCAAATTTCTGCTATTTTTAAAAGCAATCGCTTATAATTCAATATTGATATTTCAATGAAAATTGGCCAGCTGCTTCTCAGTAGTATGCTTATACTCCTGCCAAAAATTAGCCAGTTATATATCTTTTTTGATTTTCATACCTTTCATAAACATTAAATGCATGTAAGTATGAGAAAAAGACGGGAAAAGCTCACTAAAATGATCAGCACGATGAGCGAAGTCGATTTAGCCATGCCCGTCTGTCCGTCCGTCTGTCTGTCTGTGCGTCTGTCTATTTGCACGCAAACTAGTCGCTCAGTTTTACAAAAGAATGCTGAAAATCGTGGGTTGCTTTCGCCGTTTTATTATATACTAGCAAACCCGATAGACGTTGTTTTGGCGTTTTGATATATAGAACACATCTATATATAAAATGTCATTCACTTGAACCAAATAAACTCCTAGATATACCGAACTGCGGCTTTATATAACTTGGGGGCGTTTCCAAAAGCTATATACAGACTGTGTCGTGCCCAGCGAATTCCTGAACCTATCGTGAAAGTTCAAGAGCAAAACAAAACACAAAATATGTGGGCGTGGCACCACCCACTTTTGAAAAATTATGTAGATATTGACTAAGTGACTCATACGAGTATATAAAAATTTCATTAATTTAGACCAAGAAAGTTCGGAGTTATGACGAATTGAAACTTTATATAGCCTGAAGGCGTGGCTCCGACCACTTTTCCCAAACCATACACAGTCTGTGCTATACCTAGTGAACCCAAGTATATATTGTGAAAATTTCATAAAGATCGGTTGAGTTCTTTGGCGCCTATGAAAGACACCCTTTTTTATATCTATTTTTGTTACGCACACAAGGTATATTACTTCATTCGGCATAAACGAATCGAGATATATATTTATTAATGCATATCAAAATGTTCAGGAGGAAAAGTAAAATATCCGGGCAAGTAGTTAATACTCCACTTCAAAAGCGAAGTTGTATATCTTTTTTGATTTTCATACCTTTCATAAACATTAAATGTATCTGAGTATGAGAAGAAGAAGAGAAAAGTTCACTTAAATGATCAGAACGATGAGCTGAGTCGATGTAGGCATGTCCGTCTCTCGATATGTCTATCTGTCTGTCCGTCTGTCTGTATGAACGCAAATACGAACTGAAAGTATTAAAATAGACCTGCATAAATTGGGATGACATAATAGATCACTACTGGAAATTATTTCCTAAGGTATTTTACTTAAATAATATACTCAATACCAACACGAGATAAACCTGCTATAACGAGCCACGGGTATGTCACGAAATAATGGAAAAACCCGTGTTTGTCCCACATATATAGGATTGTTCTTTAGTTTTGTCGCGCCAATTTTTGAGTTCATCGCATTCTTTTTAAAAAAAATTTCGGATGAACTGTTAAACTACTTTTATTTATTGAAATTTATAATGCCTAATAAGTATTCTTCCTGAGTAAAAAGGACCAAAGGTTATACAAATTGTGTTTACGATTTTTTGGAGTAAAATGTTTTAAAGGGAATTTCTGTGCTTTAGTTTCGTCGCACACTGTATAAATGTTTTTGTTCTTAATACGCAGAAAATATCTTGCGTTTGATACTCATATTGGCATATTTAATTTTATTTTAAAAAAAATCAGAAAGGTGGCAACCCTGCGAACACATCCTATGTAGCAACACCTGGGTAAACACTCTTAGAATGTGGTACACTTTGCATGTACAACATTTCATCCAAATCGGTAAAGCCGTTTTCGAGTTAGTTTGGATATAGAAATATACAAGAATAGCTCGTTTAAAGTTTAAGATTTGCCGATATGTGAGGTACATTTTTATGTATAGGTGTCCTATTACATTGCTACCATTCCTTCATTTGCTTCCGAAGAAGGCTTGAGGCATGATTGTCCAATGATGTTTTCTTGTTCGTTTAGAAGGAATGTGAAATGTCTCCCTCATTACTCTTCTGGGAGGTTTTCTAAAATTCTCCACAACTCCCCCATAACTCGATTGTAGTCCCACACTCGCAAGGCAGTACTTCGGTATTAATAAATATCTTAGCAAACTGTTGTTTCTGCATTTTTTTAAACTTTTCTCGAAGAGATTCTTAGTAGAGAACAAGAGCAAATACACCTTTCGATTTCAGCACCAACGTAAAATCCCAAACCCGACCACCTTTCTGAGCCTATTTTCAGATTCAACAATATTTATGCACGCTTAAGTCGAGAAAGTTTGTAAATATTTATCTATACAGCTTTATAAGCCAAAATCGCTGACCACATTATAGGCGTAGCAAACCACAGCGACAATAGAAGCTAAGCTACCGTATTAAGTACACTACAAGCGACAAGTGTATATATATATATATATCATATCATTTTGCTGGGAAGCTTTTCATGCCAAGAACTGGATGATTGGAACACAAACGAACTAGTAGTAGTTTGCTTGTTTGTTTGAAGATTTATATTACACTTTTCGTTCTTCCTTTGCGGGCAGTGCAGAACTCGTCTTTGAGACAAGCAGGCCTTCGACATCTCAAGTTCACGAAAAGGCGCGCAAGAGCTGAATCCCAACCAAAACCAAGCCTATTAATAAAATTGGTTGAACTGTAAGTTAAATTTGAACGTCCTTTCCCGCCAAAAGCACAATGGGAAGTCTAAGTGGTAGTAAAACTGATCACCAATCAGCTGATTATATTCACCTCCACGAAGGGATTGGGTCGCAGTCAATACTTTTCGGATTTTTAGGGCTTTGTCCTGCAAATTTAATTAGGTGACTATTATTTTAGGAAAGGAGAAATTGTTGAAAACACATTTAGACATTTTTCGATTTGGCTTAAATGCAGAATAAGATCATTGGGCTTTATAGAGAAATGCTGATTCTAACGGTGTATTTATTTTTGTGGAAATAATAACTACGATATCTTTTAAACTTCTTCCCAGATTGTAAAATTTTTAAAATAGCTACCGTCCTCAATGGAAGTTATCACTGTTTTTTCTGAATTTTTTGGCGTACAGACATATCGTTGCCAAAACGGTGAGGCAAGTACCAAAACATTGTTGTACCGGAATCAGAAAAATACATAGTCCATGCCATAGTACCAACTATATTTACACTGCAAAGGGTTTAATCGAAACCAATAAGTGGTAGGCAAGGGATGGAGAGTCGTAGGTATGTATATAGACACGTGCACAGGTGAAACACTACACAAAAATTTTAGCATTAGACCCCGGCTGAACGTTCGTACTACCTTCGCTATTGGGATGTTATTTTATACATGACTCTGCCTTCGGCATTGTGTACGACGTAACTTGTATTCAAGAAGTAAGAAAACTGAAGTTTTATAAAATATATAACCAGATACTTGTACTGTTCTTTCATTTTTCAAGACTTATATGCAATTCTAGCATACTGGTCCGGCTTGGTGGTCGGGCAGAATATTTTCTTCGGCTAAAATTTTGGCTTTGTTTGGACACTAGTAAACATGCTAAGAGAAAAATAAGAGGAAAGAGGGCTGAGAGTTGGAACTATACTACCATCGTAGTAGATTTAGTATGTTTCTCGGAATCTTATATATAAATAGACAAGATGAATGCAATGTAGAACCGTTTTCTGCTAAACTATAATTCTAAGGTATACAAATTATATATGTATAGATAGGAAATTTTGAGTTGTACTCTTATCCGTAAATAAAAAAAATTTTAAAAATCATTTTAATATAAAAACTTTAACATAAAAGTCACACCACTACACATTTACTTATTCACACTATAGACATGCTGTGTGTGTGTACTTGCTTTTTGTGTACTATGCTGAATCGTGAGCATGGCCGAGGAGTTGCTTTGTAGGAAAAAATTAAGAGCCGTAGTAGTGTGAGTAGACTTGCCATGCATGTTTTTGTGTTATTCGTGTGGTCGGCTCTCACTGTGAGTGCGAAGAGTTGGTAGTGGACCAATGAAAAATAAGTATTCGCACTATAGATACTCTGTTATGTCATGCATTTTTGCTTTAGTTGTTGTTATTGTATTGATTACTGGCTACGATGCCCAGTGTCAGCTGCTCTCCTGAGAGCACGAAAAGTTGCTTTGTTGGATACATTAAACAAGCAATGTAAAATATGAGCAAATATGTAAAATTCATTGCTGATACCTACAAACAGGGTTTACAAAAATAAAATAAATGATTACTCATAAAGAGTATTAAGCACCGAAGAAAATTAAAGGAAAATAGAGGAAAGGAAAAGAATTGAAAGGAAGGAAAATTAAAGGAAAGAAAAGGAAAGAAAAGGAAAAGGAAAGGAAAGGAAAGGAAGGAAAGGGAAGGGAATGGAAAGGATAGGAAAGGAAGGAAAATTAAAGGAAAGAAAGGAATGGTAAGGAAATGAAAGGAAAAGAAGGGAAAGGGAATTAAAGGAAAGGTAAGAAAACGAAGGGGAAAGAAAGAAAATAAAAGGAAGGGAAGGAAAAGGAAAAGAAGTTTGAGGAAAGTAAAAAATAAAATAAGAGAGTAAAAAAAGAAATCAAGGAAAATAAAAATATGTTAGAGGAAAGGAACGACATAGAAAGGAAGAAAAAAAGGCGGATAAAACATACCTACAGCAAAAAAATAAAATAAAATAAAGTTTATTGGTTGAATTTCAACCACTGGGCGACCTCTAGTTCTTATAAAGGAGCCTAAGCTGTTCCTACCAGTGCTCCTTTTCCGGTATAGAAGGCTCTTCTTTTTCATTAATAATAATACTAATAATTCTTATAAAGTTCTACCTTACAGTGGAGCACATGTAAATATATGTATCCTGAAGACTGGACCATAACTTCGACTTTTTTAAATATCTCGACACGTCGCCGCCTGACCTACTTTTTATTTCCCGATGTTCTGTCAAAGCATTCGATAAAAAATGCTCGAAATATAGGCTTTATATTTGCCTCATATTTCAAGACAGACTTTCAGCAAAACATCAGTGGAGTTGCATACGCTAATGTAGTTAATAGTAATAATGATAATGATAATGAAAGTGATGTTGATAATGATAATGATAACGATAACGATAATGATAATGATAATGATAATGATAATGATAATGATAATGATAATGATAATGATAATGATAATGATAATGATAATGATAATGATAATGATAATGATAATGATAATGATAATGATAATGATAATGATAATGATAATGATAATGATAATGATAATGATAATGATAATGATAATGATAATGATAATGATAATAATAATGATAATGATAATGATAATGATAATGATAATGATAATGATAATGATAATGATAATGAAAATGATAATGATAATGATAATGATAATGATAATGATAATGATAATGATAATGAAAGTGATGTTGATAATGATAATGATAACGATAACGATAATGATAATGATAATGATAATGATAATGATAATGATAATGATAATGATAATGATAATGATAATGATAATGATAATGATAATGATAATGATAATGATAATGATAATGATAATGATAATGATAATGATAATGATAATGATAATGATAATGATAATGGTAATGATAATGATAATGATAATGATAATGATAATGGTAATGATAATGGTAATGATAATGATAATGATAATGATAATGATAATGATAATGATAATGATAATGATAATGATAATGATAATGATAATGATAATGATAATGATAATGATAATGATAATGATAATGAAAGTGATGTTGATAATGATAATGATAACGATAACGATAATGATAATGATAATGATAATGATAATGATAATGATAATGATAATGATAATGATAATGATAATGATAATGATAATGATAATGATAATGATAATGATAATGATAATGATAATGATAATGATAATGATAATGATAATGATAATGATAATGATAATGATAATGATAATGATAATGATAATGAAAATGATAATGATAATGATAATGATAATGAAAGTGATGTTGATAATGATAATGATAACGATAACGATAATGATAATGATAATGATAATGATAATGATAATGATAATGATAATGATAATGATAATGATAATGATAATGATAATGATAATGATAATGATAATGATAATGATAATGATAATGATAATGATAATGATAATAATAATGATAATGATAATGATAATGATAATGATAATGATAATGATAATGATAATGATAATGATAATGAAAATGATAATGATAATGATAATGATAATGATAATGATAATGATAATGAAAGTGATGTTGATAATGATAATGATAACGATAACGATAATGATAATGATAATGATAATGATAATGATAATGATAATGATAATGATAATGATAATGATAATGATAATGATAATGATAATGATAATGATAATGATAATGATAATGATAATGATAATGATAATGATAATGATAATGATAATGATAATGATAATGATAATGATAATGATAATGATAATGATAATGATAATGATAATGGTAATGATAATGGTAATGATAATGATAATGATAATGATAATGATAATGATAATGATAATGATAATGATAATGATAATGATAATGATAATGATAATGATAATGATAATGATAATGATAATGATAATGATAATGATAATGATAATGATAATGATAATGATAATGATAATGATAATGATAATGATAATGATAATGATAATGATAATGATAATGATAATGATAATGATAATGATAATGATAATGATAATGATAATGATAATGATAATGAAAATGATATTGATAATGATAATGATAATGATGATTATAATGATAATGACGATGATATTGATAATAACAATTATAATCATAATGATAATTATATTGATAAAGATAAAGATAATGATAATGATAATGATAATGATAATGATAATGATAATGATAATGATAATGATAATGATAATGATAATGATAATGATAATGATAATGATAATGATAATGATAATGATAATGATAATGATAATGATAATGATAATGATAATGATAATGATAATGATAATGATAATGATAATGAAAATGATAATGATAATGATAATGATAATGATAATGATAATGATAATGATAATGATAATGATAATGATAATGATAATGATAATGATAATGATAATGATAATGATAATGATAATAAGTATTCGCACTATAGATACTCTGTTATGTCATGCATTTTTGCTTTAGTTGTTGTTATTGTATTGATTACTGGCTACGATGCCCAGTGTCAGCTGCTCTCCTGAGAGCAGGAAAAGTTGCTTTGTTGGATACATTAAACAAGCAATGTAAAATATGAGCAAATATGTAAAATTCATTGCTGATACCTACAAACAGGGTTTACAAAAATAAAATAAATGATTACTCATAAAGAGTATTAAACACCGAAGAAAATTAAAGGAAAATAGAGGAAAGGAAAAGAAAGGAAAGAAAAGGAAAGGAAAGGGAAAGGATGGGAAAGGAAGGAAAATTAAAGGAAAGAAAGGAATGGTAAGGAAATGAAAGGAAGGGAAGGAAAAGGGAATTAAAGGAAAGGTAAGAAAACGAAGGGGAAAGCAAGAAAACAAAAGGAAGGGAAGGGAAAGGAAAAGAAGTTTGAGGAAAGTAAAAAATAAAATAAGAGAGTAAAAAAAGAAATCAAGGAAAATAAAAATATGTTAGAGGAAAGCAACGACATAGAAAGGAAGAAAAAAAGGCGGATAAAATATACCTATAGCAAAAAAATAAAATAAAATAAAGTTTATTGGTTGAATTTCAACCACTGGGCGAACTCTAGTATTTAGGAATCGACTACTTCCCTACAATACCTTGCGGGTCTGTTTCGTTTCCTAAGTTCTAAAAAAGAAAAGCTCCACGAAGTATTCCACATCGTCTTTTCAACATGAATTTGATATAAACGTCATAAATAAAATAACCATTGAAAATATGTCTCAAACGGAATTTTGCAAATCGCATATCTCTTTAAATGTTCAGTGTACACGGTTAAAAATTTGAGCATAAATTTTAAGCCATTCTTCGGTTTAAGTAATTTTTAAACGTTTTCTAATACACCAATTTTCCATTTATTGCGATTTAGACTTAAAAATCGTCAATTTTTTTTTTTTACTTTTTTCATTTATTTCTTAAGGTTTTTTCAAGTCATTCAATTTTTCTCTAAACAGTTTTATGTGCGCAGTAGCTCAGTGGGTAGAGCAGACGAGTCTGATGCGGGAAGCTTCGGTTTTTTAATTGTGTAGACATTTCTGGTTTAAAATTAAAATTCTTTTCTTCACTATCGTTTTCTCAAAAACTGGTACATATAACTCAAATTCTAATCCAAATTTTGGTTGGGTTTGAGACATGTTTTTAATGGTTAAAAGTTTAAAATCTGGGCTAAAGATTTTAGCCGTTTAGGTATCTCGAAATTGGTACGGAGACTAACGATACCTTATTCATTGGAAGAAAGATGGTAGGTGGAAAAAGGGGAGGGGGCTTCCAAGCATGCTGAAACTTTCACCTTCTTTGAATATATACAAATCTTCTTTGTCTTTACATGTCTAAACTCTTTCTAAAGGCCCAGACCGACTTGGATATAAATCTTTGTGTGCACTCATATGGGAATCGCTAAGATTCACAATCCGGACCACTTAATGATGTGGTATGAGAGAGAAGGGAGCGTGGAATTTGAATTGAATTTTTTTCGCCACGAGCTATGTAGTATTTCGTATAGAGATCCTTTATATAAAAAAGTATGATTAGGAAGTTGACGAGAATAGGGTTAGACTAAGTGGTCGGGATAGGGAGCAGCCATTCGAAATATTAAAGGAATATTCATGTGCTTAAAATAATTTCGATATATTATGGAGCATACCGTCGGTGACACTGCGAAACCGCTTAACGCACAAACAACTTTCATAGGCCCCTGCCATCAAGATCTATTCATTTATTCTCAAAAAAACTACATGTTGGTTTGGAAAATAATTAAAAGAATCGATCTAGATGGGAAATTTTTCCAGAAAGTTGTTATTCGTCTTTAATTTAAGCAATTTGTAGTTGAAAAACAGCCAAACTTAGATTTCACTTACCGACGATATGTATCTGGAAATCCCAAATTCATGAGCCGATATATTAAGTAATCTCCAGAATTATTGAATGTTCTGAGCTATTCAGCAATACATAAACTTGATTGTAAGCAAAACACTATAAAAAATATTTGAGCTACTATCTAAAAACAACGCTATCTACATATAATAAAATTGTAAAAGGTCGACGTCTGTACATTTCAGAGATTTAAGAAAAATCGATGGGAGGACGGACGGACATGTCTTAATGAATTCCTCTGTTCATTCTAAGAACTTTGCTATATGGAACTCTTTATCTATCTCCAATAATTTGTTACGTTACAAACAATCAAATATCATGAACATCTAGTCCATTTGTTTGGTCAGGCATTCACTACTGTACACGTTTTGGCTAAGGCTGGCGCTTTGGAATGTTCGATAAAAAGTCCCCCGCGGCAGTTCTAGGAGTACAGTCAAAACACTGCGGAGAGATATTGAGACTGTCTTGCATCTATTTATTGATGCTTTGAAATTAATCAAATTTGATGCCAAGAGAAAGACCACACTCTTGGTTGCAAAAATGGCAAAAACGGTTTTGTATGCCAAAGGAATCATGCAATGTAATTAACTATCGCACGAGTTCATGCTACAGATTCGTATATAAGTCAAGGAAAAATGCATCGAGAAGTAGTTATCTAGAGCTTACATTCCCGGTTTGACGTCTCTGCAAGAAAACGTTTTTCAAAAATGCAAAAACAACAGTTTGCTTTGTAAGTCTATAGATTGTATTTTTTGTGCCAAAAGAAAATCTTAAATAATTTAAAGTGTGAACAAAATTTGATTTCGAATGACAAAAATTAGGATACCATAGCAATCTTTGCGGGGGATAATGTCAGGAACAAAAGTTAAGGAGAGGACATACCTTCTGTTTTCTAAAGTTTATTAGCAATATTTAAGGAGACAGTGCCTAGTGTTTTTAAGAAAAGGTTTTTGACCACGGCTCTATCCCATCAATACTTAATTGGTGGAACGGACGCCAAATTACAGTTGCATACTCTAGATGGGGGCGAACAAAAGAAGTGTAAATCAACTTTAGGGTAAAGGAATTTGATAAAATTATGACAAGTTAAGTTCTTTATTTTGACTGAATTCATTTTTAATTTATTTGAATTTGATTAAAAATCCCTCTTTTGGTGGTATTGGCATATCTCGGTAGCCTTTCAACATTGTAAAATCATCATTCCGCTCCTTACCCCTGCGGGTTAGGGGTTTAGAATATGCCCGAGGTAGGCATACCGGTCGTAAGAGGCGACTAATATGCACAAAGGTAATGACGTGCAACTCGATGGTTGATCTACGGATATAATGCCTCTCACCTCTCATTACCCATCTTATCCTTCCTTACGGAAGGAGGGGTGAAATGACCTAGAAAGTTTAACTGGTCATAAATCGCTACCACGACAGTCGGGAGTACCGCAAGGGAGTACCGGAGCGTACCGGGTTGAAATCCGTCCAAGGACTGTTAATTCGCCAACACTCCCCAAAACCTTCGGGGAATGTTTTTGTCGTTACAACAACAACATCATTCCGCTCCTTAAATGGTAAGGAAAATAGCTGGGATATATATCCAAATATTAATATTTTAAATATCTGTACCTTGAATATTTCATGCGTTGAACTTGAATAAGTTAAGAAATGACATTTTTTCGCACTTTTGTAGTGCATCAAGCGCAGTTCATGTTGAAATATCCTCCATAAATTGGCTTCTTCCACAATATTGTGACTTTCAATCTTTGGCGCATGAAAAAGGATTTGAATGTTGGCCAATTTCGCCGTAATTCCCTGGAAAACACAGCTTCTAGCAATAGAGAAACTTTTATTTCCACACTAGATAACACCTGATTCTCGCGACTTGAAAGAAGCTATATTAACCGACTCAGGAATGACTACAGAAATTGTGCAAATTTAATTCACATTTAAATCCCATTAGAGAATGTCATTAGAGCTCGATCAGATAACTATGATTTTCTCGATTTGAGAATTATGTCCCATTTTGCTTGAGAACTCTATGTTCCTCAAGTGTTTCTCGAATCGCCCTCTAACGTGACAGATTTGAGAATAGAGCTAGATATAAAGTGTTTGCTTGATCAAGAATCCCCAATCTAAATTTTTTGCAAAAACCTATTTCGCCTGTTTTGTTTTGTTTTTAACAAACAAATTTATTATGGCTGCACTTTTTATATGTTTTTATTCTAAACAAGTCTGATGCATTATTTTTTGAATGAGTTAAATGTGCATTACGAAATGTAACAAATGCGATTCTCCAAGAATATTACCCGGTTACGCACCTAGTATATGAAGTTATTACTTTTCTCTTATAGCCAACAACATTAACAACCTTTATATTAAGTCCCTTTCTTGTTCGCCAGCTCATTTCCATATGATATTTTGGAATTTTGCAAAGTCTTTTTAGCTAACTTTAAGTTGAGCTAGACACTTCAAACTTTTAACATGGCTAAGAAGGCCCTTGCAATACAATGCGAGTTAAAAATATCCGCTAAGGGGATCACTGATAAAGATTTACAGAAAACTCTTTTGAAATAAGGAATCTTGTTATAAAATTTTGATTAACTTTCCCTCGACTTAACGCCATGAAATCGGTATATAGTTCAGAACTCAATGGCAATTCAATAAAAATAAAAAAAATCATTAAATTGAAAGCAACAATAAAATAAGCCAGCAGAAATAATTAAAGCGCCAGGTTCATATTTGATTTTCAAAGGAAATATCAAATTTTTCAAAAAAATGTTTTATTCATAAGTTCACAAGTGCTAAGGAAAAAGTTAGGGGTCGAATTACGTTATACGTTTCGTGATCGAAATCGAATTTTTCAATCACAATAGCTCTAGTCCCATGTTGCGGAATGACGGCATACGTGAGCAATTAGCTGGAAGTAAGGGTCGGTTCAATTATGCATTATTTCTCTTATAAAAAGTTGGACAGTTTCAAAGTTATCGTGACTAAAGAAACGGTTTAAGATCACGGAACGGATGTCGTCATTCGGCCCCTGCTTTTATAGGTTTCCGTTTTGTTTTCCTTAAAATTTGTTAATGAATAACATAAATAAATTCAAGTGTTTGCATTTCATCCAATAGAGGGCAGTACATATTTCCATTCCCAGCAGAAGTTATACATCTTTTTTAAAATATACCCAAATATACAACATTCACTTCATATATTTTTTATTTCATAACTAGTAAACCCGGCCCGCTTCGCTGAGTCACACACTTAATAATAGAATGAGTCCGATTTTCATCATTACATACAGACAAAAATTCTAAAAACGGTTGATTTGGCTTAATAATGGTCCCCCCCCATCGATTTTTCTTAAATATCTGAAATGTACAGACGTCGACCTTTTACAATTTTATTATATCTAGAGATTGTTGTTTTTAGATAGTAGCTCAAATCTTTTTTATAGTGTTTTGCTTACAATCAAGTTTATGTATTGCTGAATAGCTCAGAACATTCAATAATTCCGGAGATTACTTAATATATCGGCTCATGAATTTGGGATTTCCAGAGGTTAGGGGTAGATACATATCGTTGCTGACACTGCAAAACCGCGTAAGTGATATCTAAGTTTGGCTGTTTTTCAACTACAAATTGCTTAAATTAAAGACGAATAACAACTTTCTGGAAAAATTTCCCACCTAGATCGATTTTTTTAATTATTTTCCAAACCAACATGTAGTTTTTTTGAGAATAAATGAATAGATCTTGATGGCAGGGGCCTATGAAAGTTGTTTGTGCGTTAAGCGGTTTCGCAGTGTCACCGACGGTATGCCCCATAATATATCTAAATTATTTTAAGCACATGAATATTCCTTTAATATTTCGAATATCCCGATCACTTAGTCTAACCCTATTCTTGTCAACTTCCTAATTATACTTTTTGATATAAAGGATCTCTATACGAAATACTACATAGCTCGTGGCGAAAAAAATTCAATTCAAATTCCACGCCCCCTTCTCTCTCATACCACATCATTAAGTGGTCCGGATTGTGAATCTTAGCGATTCCCATATGAGTGCACACAAAGATTTATATCCAAGTCGGTCTGGGCCTTTAGAAAGAGTTTAGACATGTAAAGACAAAGAAGATTTGTATATATTCAAAGAAGGTGAAAGTTTCAGCATGCTTGGAAGCCCCCTCCCCTTTTTCCACCTACCATCTTTCTTCCAATGAATAAGGTATCGTTAGTCTCCGTACCAATTTCGAGATACCTAAACGGCTAAAATCTTTAGCCCAGATTTTAAACTTTTAACCATTAAAAACATGTCTCAAACCCAACCAAAATTTGGATTAGAATTTGAGTTATATGTACCAGTTTTTGAGAAAACGATAGTGAAGAAAAGAATTTTAATTTTAAACCAGAAATGTCTACACAATTAAAAAACCGAAGCTTCCCGCATCAGACTCGTCTGCTCTACCCACTGAGCTACTGCGCACATAAAACTGTTTAGAGAAAAATTCAATGACTTGAAAAAACCTTAAAAAATAAATGAAAAACGTAACAAAAATGTTGACGATTTTATAAATTTTTAAATCTAAATCGCAATAAATTGAAAATTGGCGTATTAAAAAACGTTTAAAAATTAGTACCTGGGTGACCGAGCCTTGCTCGGTGGCAACCCTAGGTGGCAATCCTACTTAAAAATATTCTGGATGGTATACGGTCTCAAATGCCTTCCGTTTGATACCCATATTACCATATATTGCTTAATATTTAAAAAACATTCGGAAAGTTGACAACCCTCTAAGCCTCCTTTAGTGGCAACATCCAAGTAGAAAATCTTAGAAGGAAGCCTACTATCCATATACCAAATTTCATCGAAATCGGTTTAGCCGTTCCCGAGATAGTGGTCGATATCTGAAGGAGTAAATAAAATGCGGTCAGGTGGCAACCCTAGGTGGCAGCCCTACGCGAAAATACTCTGGTTGTTATGAGGCCTAAAATACCTTTCATTGATACCCATATTCCAATATTTTGCTTAATATTTAAAAAAAATTATATAGGTGGCAACCCTGTGAACCACCCCAAGTGGCAACACCAAAGTAGAAAATCTTAAAACAAAGGATACCAAATTCCATCCAAAGCGGTTAAGTCGTTCCTGAGATAGTAGTGGATATACAAATATACAAAAATAACTCGTTTAAACTTATAAAAATTATTTAAACCGAAGAACCGATCTACAAGTAGATTTATTGAGAAAAACTCTGAATGGTTATCAGAAAATCTGGATTTCACAGATTATATGCTTGATGTTGAGCCATGCACTTCTCGTGATATTCCTAAGCCGGGGAGGCCAACAAGAAACTTTTCTGAGTCATCTATGCGCAAAAAAAACGAAAAGCTAATGAACGATGTCGACAATGATCAACTGTTAATGGCAGCGGAATTGAAATTACGATCATCAGGGAAAAGAAATTCTGCAAATATAATTGAGGAGTTGTACAGCATCACCATCAAGAGGCACTGCAATCAAAAAGTCCCAACTATCGGAAGAAAATAAGAAAAGTTTGCCACCAGTTCAAGCAATTGCGATGATAGTTGACTCAAATCTTTCAACACATGAATACTCCCTGATCCGGCAGCACACTTCAGAAGTTAACAGAAAAATATATCCTTCATATAACTGTTTAAAAGAATCAAAGGTTTTATGCTATCCTGAAAAAATAACCGTAACGGAAACCTATGCTGAAATTGAATTGCAATCCCTAATTGATCACAGCTTACGAAGATTGTGTCTTGCACAAGAAGAGGTATTGCTTTCTATTCCTGAGGTTTAAGAACTAAATGCAATTATAAAATGTGGATGTGATGGAGCTAAGCGTAGCTGTTACAAACAACAATTTTCGGAAGAAAACAAATCGGACACTAGTATGTTTTTCATTTCACTAGGACTCCTTCAAATGTATACAATGGTTGACTAACGAAAGGTTATAGTTTGGAGTAATCCTGCTCCATCTTCCACGAGATACTGCCGCCCGATAAAATTTGTTTTTACAAAAGAAACACGAGATGCCATTTCAAAGGAGGTGCAATATGTCAAAGACCAAATTTCCAGTCAAACAGATAACCTAAACTTACTAGTGAAATCAACGTTTGTGTTGTGCATGATTGATGGCAAAGTTTGCAACACTCTGTCGGCATATACATCATCGCAAAAGTGCTACATATGTGGGGGTTCTCCAAAATATATGAATAATATGCGAGCCCTGTCAGAGCGAAATGTTGACGAAAGCATGCTTGCTTTCGGAATTTCCCCTTTACATTCTTGGATATGATGCACGGAATGTATGCCACACATCGCTTATCGAATGGAAATGGACACCTGGTGTGTGCGGGGCGAAGAAAATAAGGAAAATATGAAAAAGACCATATCCAAACTAGATTCAGGAAAGAAGTTGGTCTTTTGATTGATATGCCAAAGGAAACAAACTGGCAACACAAATGATGGCAACACTGCGAGAAGATTCTTTGGAGATCCTGAAATAACATCAGACATAACCGGCATAAACGTCAATCTTTTGAAAAGGTTTCATACAATACTTTCGTGCATAGGATGTGGTTTCAAATAAACTCTGCTTGGTACAATATGTCAGTGAACGTACATTAAATTCTGTTTCATGAAAAGAGTATAGTCGTGTCTGCTATTCTTCCTATTGGTCAACTTTCGGAAGAAGCTCAAGAGCCCAGAAACAAAGACGAACTAAACCATCGTGAACTTTTCACCAGAGAAAAGTCAAGAATTTGTATTAACTTGGATTTGTTGCACATATTGCTGATATCGTCAAACCCCCTAGGTTAAAGCGGCGAGCATTAACGAGTGAAGTTATTGGCTTATTATCTGAACCAGAGCATGTCGACGATATTGACTCCGACTAACTTTGCAAGACTTTAAAATGAATTGCTCCATTGGTTTGGGTGTTATTAATTTTGGCTTCCTAAAAATGACAAAAGTTACACTGTGGGGCGATGAGCTGAGTCGATTTAGCCATGTCCGCCTGTCCGTCTGTCTGTTTGTACGCAAACTAGTCCCTCATATTTTAAGATATCTTGAAGAAATTTGGTATAAAGTCGCTATTTTGCATGAGATTAATCATTTGTCGGAATCAGCAAGATCGGACCAATACAACGCATAGCTCCCATACAATCGATAGTTTCGATAAATGGATTTGGGCTATAAACTTTCAATTCAATAGCTAGGAACGTAAAGTTTTGCAGGTTTGGTACTTATTATGTATGTAATGTGTGTAGTGAAAATCAGCCAGATCGGGCTTACATAACATATAGCTCCCATACAATTAATTGTTCCGATAGATGGGGTTTGGGCTATGTATCTTTAAATGATCAGTTTTGCAGAGTTTTTACTAATTGTGAGTAGGGATCCGACACTTAAAACCGTGATGCGTATTCATGAAAGGTATAAAGTCGTCGGCACAGTCGAAGACATCCCTTTCCTTATTTGTTTACTTTTGATTGAATAACACAATACCAGTTTATACTTCTGCATGATGCAATTACTAGAGGTGTTTGACGTTGGCAGTTTCTCTTTCTAATCCACCATCTTGAACTGCCTTACAAAAATTCAATTTGCCTCTTTGCGAAACTACTTTTATCTTTACATGGGCATTTGACAGAGTATGAAAACTGAAATTCTACCGCACAAATGTATGAGTTGGCCACATTGATAAAATTTTCCGCCTCTGCTTTTATTGTTATTCGCTATCAATCGTTAAAAAAATGGCTAATTAAAAACAATTTCTTGTTAAGAGAATTGAATTTAATGATTTATTTTTCGAAATTCAATAATCAAACGTGAGTATAAATAAAATATTGCATGCATCAATTGCTAATTTACATAATCTCACAGGTTTCTGCCTATTACATTCTCGGTGACTTCCAAAAGAAAAAGCTCTCACGATTTTTTTTCGTTCTCCAAGAGGGGTTTGGAATTACCAGTGACTCCAAACTTGAAGCAAAACAGTATGGTAGTCATATATTTAGATAACCCATCAAGTTGCGCCGTCTCTCATCTTTTACCCTTCAAAAATGTGATTAATCTGTAGATACGCGTAATAAACCATGAACTCAAATAAGAAGTGATGAAAGTCTTTATTACATCCAAACGCCATTAAAAATGTTCTGCCTGTGGCAATCGAAAGACTCGAGACATTAGTGGGCTCAAAGGGCTAAGGTGGTTGTCGAACTGCATTATCGGCACCTCTGCCTAACAACAGTCATCAATCTTTTTTAACGGAAGACATTGGAAACTTAGAAGTTTGTGTTCCTCTGCCCTTGCAGCGATAGGTGATGGCATTTATGGGGCGTGCGCTGACTAAGCAGTTTCCTACTCTGTGTGGATCAAATGGCATTGCTACGCAATGTCGTATCTCTTCGAAATGCTTATGTAGAAGTATCCTTTTGTTTCGGGGCGGTGGTTCCTCTTCTGTCAATTGATTGTTAGGGCATTGAGGCTTGCAACAATTTAACAAGAGTTTTCTATAGACCATTTCATTGCCATCTGAAACACTGGACTTTTTCCCTCGCTGCGTAAATATTGGTAGGGCTTCGTAAGAAAACGTTGCATTGTTCTGGCCCGCCTGCAACTTGTTCCAATGCCTATCTCTTAGATACTTTATCTTTTACACATTTACCGCCAGACAGTGACCTCAGAATTTTGTTGCAGCATTTTACATTGGTGGAAATCGTAGTTGGATGAGTAGTGAAAGCTGACGTGTTATTAAACCCCAAACCTGGTGGTGGACAGTCGTTAACTTACTGCCATCCACATAGGTCGTGGTTCGTTCGGTTACAATGTGAGGTTCCGCTAGGTAAAAAATCGGATAAAGTCGAGAGGTAACTATTTATTTTGGAGCGCAGATCATCATCGGAAGAGCCTGTTTCCATTATCGTACAGTCGTCTGACTGGCAAACCATCGAGACACCTGGTAGAGATATAGTAGCTAAACAAAAGCGGGGTTAGGACGCCATCCTGTGGCACTCCTTTGTTGCTAGCGTTTATCAGTAGGAAAGTCAAGTTTGTTCCGAAGTGCTTTTAAGGTATATTCAAAGTTTTTGCTGGTGGATCTAAATTTCATTACGTTTATTTCATTCCATGGATTGCATTAAAAAAATGGTTTGCATAAACAATTACAGGAATAGTAAACATCCATACATAAATATAAAAATATATATCTTATTTCCAGCTTGGAAAAAGTCGAATAGTCTTTTATTACTACTTTAATAATAATAGGCCATCCTTGGTTTTGGGTATATTAATATACGACGTGGATATTCATAGGAAATTTCCGAATGAATACTTTTTTCATTCGGCCAGGCCTTCAATATATTTTCATAAACAAGTTCCGAAATTTTCACTTTGATTTAGCACTTTGATACAAAAATAGTATCAAATTAAATACTATTTCGCAAAAGTTATCTTCTTTTATTCCCCTTTCTCTCATCTTTCGCTTTGTAAGGGAGTTGTCATCGTAATCTGTCACTACGTCAAACACCTTATTATAATCACACCATGATACTTCTGATTTATAATTTTCTTATCTTAGACTAATGGCAAAGTATATTTTTATGAATATATGAAATGATCGCTTAGTGGAATATGCGCTTGAATATTAGGCCTATATAAATATACTAGTCTTTCCAAGCCATTTACGAAATTCAGTGGGCTTTCAAGACGATAAAACTGGTTTCGAGGAATGCGTACACATTAAACAAATCGAAATAATACCCTAATTTCCGTGGTCTGATATTGCTGAGCCAAAACTCTACTCCCTCATCTCTCACGTCTTTAAAAACCCGAATTCAGGCGGTCTGAAAATACTATAGTAGGAAGGCTCATTAATTTAATCAGAGCACACAACGGCGGAAAATAGATAGCGACGAGAAAACATGCAAGAACAAAGACATTATTTTGAAAAATTGTTCAGAACTTGTTACATGGATATTGATATCAAACAGAACCGATTGAATCTAGTCAAAGTCTGCAAGCATGTAACCTAGATGTTTATTTCAAGATTTCTGGTTTCTATCCATTTATTGCTCACATAATAATAGAAATGAATACTCAGTTCACTCAACATAAAACGCCCTAAGCGAAACCTCTCTTCGAGTTTGCAACAAGCCACACTGAAGAAAATTCCACAAATTTATTAAGCTTGCTGAATTTTATGAAGCACTTGTTCAAAGCCAAAATATAACTTAAACAAATTGCTAAACATTTTTGCAGCTCTCCCCGTTTCCACTTCAACAGTAGTATGCACCTTTTCAATTCTTTTTCTGCTTTAAATAGCGCTTAACCGTCTTAACGATTTTGGCCGTCCAACATAGCTCGCAAGTCGTTTCTTCTTTCTGTTACTGGCGCCAAATGGAAACACCACAGAATCGCAAATCGGTTTCCACTTGGTCCTTCCATAGGAGTGTTGGTCTCTCTCTTCCTCTGCTACCACCGCCGGTTGCCGAAAATAATAATTTCTGGTCCAGAACATCTTCATTGATTCACACAACATGACCTAGCCAACAAATCCGCTGGGTTTTATTTCGTTGGACTATGTAGGTGTCTACACATAGCTCATACAGCTCGTCATTAAATCTTCTGCGGTACTCGCCGTCGCCAACTTGTAAGGGTCTGTAAATCTCCCGATCCAAGTTTCTGCACAACAAACCAGAACGGGTACGGGTAAAAGTGACTATCTCGTTCTTCGAGAGAGGACTTTACTTCTCAATTGCCCACTCAGTCCGAAGTAGCACTTGTTTGCAAGCGCGATTCTTCGTTGGACTTCTAGGCTGACATTATAGTTAGGGCTTATTCTGCTTCCCAGGTAAACAAATCTAAAGTGGCTAAAAACTTATCTAAGTAACTCTACCGGACAAGTAATTAAAATATTGATATGTACATTATGCTTTACAACTGTTGAATATCCCATCTTATTACAACACAAGAAGTAATTGTGCCCATTACATAACAAGAAGTAAGTGAAAAAATGTATGTTAAGCAAAAAAGATTAAAACTCGCTTTATAAATAATAATATTTTGTTGACTTGTACATAAATATATGTAAGCGTGAAAAACATGTAGGTATGTTTAATGTGTAAAAACTGAAGTATATAACACAAAGAGATAATACATGAAAAGCTTTCACAAAAAACTGGATTACACACTAGTTAATTAAAAAAAAATACTGTAAGTATATTTTTTAAATTTTAATAAATCATGAATACCCAATAAAATAAACTAGTAAGACAAGAAATCTATTATGTGAGAAAAGCATATGCACATGTGAACGAATAAGCACAAGTGAAGCCTCTAGCCATTGTGTGTCTCAAATTTCAGTTATCGATGACAATTGTTTTCCATTTCTCCACCTTCTGCCAAAATCTTGGCTACGCCACTGGCTGTATTAAAGGTTCGGTTTCCTACCTCACTTATACCTACCGCTGTCATATTGCTAAAGCCATATTACAGTTTACAAATACTTTCTCACACTATTCAGTTTTTATTTCAATATACTACATTTGTTAGTAACTTTTCAGTTTTACTAAACTAGTGCCGATTTTCAAATCGAAAGCACTTATTAACAATTTTGTTGATTTTCTACGACGAGGGGCGCCGTGGGTATACCTTGGGCTTGGAAAACAGCCTCTCCTTGGCTCACAACGGCATTTGATGGATTACTTTCACGAGTAAGCAGCCAAGCGAATCCTGTGAAATTGAAAAGGAAAAAACGGATTTGAAAAGTTAATTTTGAAACAATTTTAACAGTTAAAAGTTATATGACAGTATGTAACAACTCTACACAAGAATCAGATTTATAGTAGGGTTGTATGTCACGAAAAACTGTCAATGTTTGCTGAACATAAATTTTGATAAAATAAATCGACGGCAACACCATGTAAAAACAGTGGTTGATTCGGTATTTGAGAGCTTGTCCCGTTTCTTTAGTTACTTATGATTTAAAGACCCTTAGAGTATTCGAAATAAAATCTTCGAAAGATTTTGGGGACCTTTGTATGTGACTACGATCAATAACGAAGTGGGTGTGCTCAACGAGACATTATAGTTAAATTTTAATTATTTTGTTTCAAAAACAGTTGCTTCATGGAACTGAATCTTATAGCTCATTGCAGCACTCATTAGCACCTGTCGTTTGATACCCATATCGTACTAACATATTTTGGGTCACCCTGGTCCACATATTGAGCGATAACTCCGAAACCGGTCGAGGTATCGAAATAAGGGATATCTTGAATTTTAAGTTAGACGTCTAGTAATGCAAGAGTTAATGTTTTATTCAAATCCATTTAGCAGCTTTTCATTGATGTGTGCCCAAACATGCAGACAGACAGACAAAAATTCTAAAAACTGTTGGTTTGTATGCTCCCTGCTATAAATTTTTTTTTAATATCTACAATGTATGGACATTGATTGATCTGCTATAATTTCATTGTATGTAAATACAAAAAAATGCTTACTTGAGTGGTTATTCTGTCCTTGATTGCAACTGAACACGACAGCATATGAGACATAATCGGTATCTAAAATCAAGTATTCATAAATTGATCCAGCAGCTGTGAAGAAAAAAAAGTTAGAATATTATTTCATTTATTGTGAGATCAGTTAATGGGGATGTGGTGATTGTGAGTAAAAAAAGGTTTTTTTTCCAAAAATCATTAAAAGTTAGAAGACACTACGTTTTATAAAATCATTTTAAAAATATGGAGAAATATTTAAAATTTATACTCCAAGTGACTTTATACTTTTCATGAATAGGTTTCACGACTTTCACATTCCTATGCAAAAAAGTTAACGGTGCAGAATTTGAGCTTTTCAATTGAAATATATATATATATATAGCTGAAACCCCGTTTATAGGAGCAATCGATTGTATGGTGGCTATATGTTATATTGGTCTTAAAAAATGATGAAATGTCGGTCCAATACCAAGTTTTAGGCAAATATGACAAACGGAGAAAACAAAAATAAACACTCTTAACGAGTTTTGGTCTTCTTGCTTCCCAACAGTATTCCATGTTTAAGAATATATATATGTACCTATAAATCAAATTTTGTTTACTTACGTCCATTAATAATAAACAATAGCTCGCCAGGACCAGAAATTGCAGCAGTACCTGGAGTGGAGAGTAACTGGTTCCTGTAAAGGGAAATACGATTTATGTAAAGTATCCATACAAATTTCTTAATATCTACTACTTAAATTAAATATTAAATTATATGCAAACAGCAATTGTTTCTTTAAGCATTGTGTCCATTTCCTAGGTAGACCTATTCACTCGTATGACAATTTCAGAAATATTGTAAGAAATTGCCCAATTTTCTTTTACTTTCACAAGGGCTGACGCGACTTTTAGCTCGGAAGCCAAACGCTGTTTTTTTATTCCAACTCAATAGCGGTCCATAATTGGTGTTACTACGATACACGCCTTTGGTGGGGGAAGCGCCATACAGCTACAGGAGAGTTCTGCTCCCAAATACTTCGATAGCCTTCCATCCTCTTCCGTCACCAACCATGAGTCCGTGTCATAAAGCAGGGCAAGTATAATGAGTGGCATATAGAATATAATTCTTATTGGTCTAAGGAGCCATTTTATCTTAAAGTCCCACTCAGTTCAAAGTATAACGTGCTGGGAATTGTGCTTCTCCATTAAATATTTAAGCTCTGTTACTGCGGTTGCAAAAAGGCTTGGTCCTGTGACTAATAACAATTTGGCCTGCCCTCTTTTTATACATAACTGCAAAATTTAATTAATCATATGGTACTTACTGTGAATTGAATTGTGTGATAAGTACCGAGATTTGTTGCGGTCCAGTGGGGGTATATGTGGCCTTCAAGCAACGATTTCCACCCACTACGAATTCAGCGGGATATTTTTCATATACATACCAATCACCAACGTACTGCAAATAATCAAAATCGGTTTATACATGAATTATCGTGAAAGAAAAGCGTAAGAGATACACAAAATATTTTACTTAGAGGCTTCTTAGTGAGAAAAAAAAAATTTTCACAATTAAATCCCTTTTTTTCTTAAGCCAAACTCAGACATTTTTGTGGGGAATTTAATTTCCTCCAAAACTATATGCATCAAAATTTTTTACCACTATAGTTTGGCAGTTTTAAAACTTTTCCAAAATCGAAATTATTAAATACAGAAGTCTTAAATCGAATAGGTATATAGGTCTGAAACTTCTACAGTGTGTTTTCGCCAAACTCAAAAATTATATAAATATAGTTTAATATCTAAATTTTTCTAATGGCCCAATTTAATGTGCATACAAAAACATATTAAATGAAACAGGATTTTTAAGTATAGTTATGAGAATCTAATTAAAACTCTAATTTTATTTAATATCAGAAGCCTGTAATCTATTACAATAACCTGATGATGGGACAATTATACGCAGCTGCAGAAAATCCCTTTGGAGACAACTAATCGTGATAGATCCATCTGAGAGACTGTTTTTATGCATTGTTGTTCGTTGTTTAGCTGTTATCCTCGATAAGCAACTTTCATCGCGTTTATCATGAATGTTTTTTGGCCGGTGAAACCCTCGACTGTTAACTTAAAATAGATGTAGTTCTCAAATCGCCAAAGCAAAGTCTTCCAATTCAATTCTAACGTCATTTATAAGATTCTGATGCGAATGGAATTAATTCTCTAATCTTTCTTGAATCCATTATAGTCTAGCTCCCTAACATCTTTCTTCATTCGAAATGTATGCTCATTATCTATTGTGGCTACCAAATAATTTCGTGGCGCTACTGTATACTGCAGCTGTACCTATTCAACTGACGGCAAGTGTAGGTACATATATATGTGTGTAAAATTAAAACTTACTGCGGATAAATTGAAGTTTTGGACAGTTGTTACATTGGGACATTGGCCGTCTACTACAATTTGACCTGCTACCAAATTTGTAGATGTCAAGAGAATAACAAGTGACAAGGAAGCACTGAAAAAAAGGAAGAAAATTAAAAAATTCCATTATTATTATTGTAGCAGTATTGCGTTATAAAATATCCTCGATTATTCCGGCAACCTAAAACTGCAATTAAAAATTTTCCATAAACCGTAAAAAAAAAAATTTCAGAAAAAATACTGGGGTCTATCAACTATTCCGACGGAACTGCCGATGTTAGAAATATAATAGATCATGAGAAAATTCAATAGATTTAATCGGAATTTGCAAGTGAATTTCGATAAAGTCGATGGAGATCACAAAACTCTATTATAGTTATTCCCCGCTGAAAGACCCCATTATGAATTAGACATACCTAACTAGTCCTAAAATAATCAAATCTAGACCTACACATCATTGCACCCAAATAGCATTTTCTCTAGAGGAATCCTTAGAGAACAATCTAGAACACAAATAAACACACCTTATGCGTGTACTAGAAAAATGGGTTATCCTGTCAATCTATATAGATACTTTACACAATATATAGTAAATTGTTTTTTTATAGGCAAATGCACATGTAATTTCAACAGTGCAGTCTATCCAGGCAGATTTCTCTATCATATGAAGTACACATCCACCTCTCTAATTCCCCAATTTACTTCTGCCTATTATGCATAAACTAGTACAACTCAATTATTATTGGGGTCTATCAGCTATTCCGGCGGAGCTGCCGGCAGGGAATAATTCTAATAGAGTTTTGTGATCTCTATTGACTTCATTGAAATTCACAGGCAAATCCTGATTAAATCGATTAATTTCTCTCATGATCTATTACATTTCTCCCGTCGGCAGTTCCGTCGGAATAGCTGATAGAACCCATTACAAAAAACTATCGAGAACTTAGGATAAGGATAACTGCGTTTTAGTTACTTACATGGCAAACTGTTTATGCATTTTGTAAATATTTTTCTTGAATGGAACTTCAACGGAGAATGCGATCAAAACCAACTTTCGATTTTAACACAAGAGCTGACAATATAATTTTAAATTTTTTCGCGTCTTTTATATTTGCGCTCGGTGTCGGGGTTTTCACCGCTTAAGGCATACTAGACCTTCTGCTAAATTTATTGTGTTGCGAATACCACTTGCTAATGCATAGCTCGATCAACATTTATTTTCATCGGCTATGTTATCCAATTAATTTAAAAAAAATATGACGATGCAGGGTATGCTTATGTTAGAATGAGGCTAACAAAGTGGTAGCTCAGGCCATAAATTCATACATATAAGCCCTTTGCCTTGTATGAATCCGATGACAGGATCTAGTGAATTTTAGTCGCCTTTTAGGACAGGCACACCTACTTATATTCTGAGCCCTTAACATATGGGGAGACCCATTTATACCAAATGGACTAATCCAATTTCTACCCACACAGGTACTTTTAACTCCTATGAGTATGCTACACAAATCAAAATTTACTGATTGAATTATAGCCAACTGAAGACTAAAGAGATTAACCGCGGCTCGCTCTCTTTAGAGATTAGTCTTACTATTTTTTGCAAAATTTGTAATGCACGACCTTAACGACGGGTGGAAAGGTGCATGCGAACGCTTGTATATCAAGTATGCAAGGATTAAAAACCTATAATTCTCAATTAAACGCTCTTTTTAGTAGCTTCCAACTAACGATCGGTTGTATGGTTGAATGCATCCTAAAAACACTGAACTGGTCGTGTCTGGATCAAGTCTCAGTTTTAGATTCAAACAAGTGGTAATTTTCCCGCTCTCCGTCGTAGCTTCAATGTTAAGAGATTGAGAATGCAGCATGTATCGCAAAAACAGAGAAGCGGTCATATTTTGTATGTCTTTCTGAGTCTGCCTAGAGAATATAACAGCAAAATCCTTCTCTTGCTTCCTTCAATATATACTTTTTTGTAATTTTTTTGTCATATAATGTGTCCATGATCCCATACTATTAAACCATGCCGAATTTTCTCTCTTCCGGCGATCGAAGGAGAAAGAGGGTATGAATCGAAAATGATCTCATAAATACTCAATTCCTTCTAAAACATTCCTCTCTGCATTACCCTGGCATTTATAACTGGATGCATTCTTTTCCTAGGATATCGCCGTAAGGAACGAGATGCACTCTGGAATGTAAAGTGCCTAAGACCGATATATTTATGGAGGCATGGCTTTACATGACCATTTCCCCCTGGGTATCTGTTTGTCTGACATTTGAGTAGCAGTGCTGACAAATAGTTTTATTTTTTTTAGTTTTTTTTCAATCACAAACGCTGATGTATATGCGTGCAAGAAAGAACAGGCCTAATATTTAAGTCATGAAGATGTATGCAACAATTGCAGTTTTCTGTTCGATGAGTCTGTTTAAAGTTACAAAATTCAGAAGACACAAAACAAAAATTTTGAAATACGATTTTTTTTGTTTTCGCGAAACGGTCTAAGGGACAAGCGCGTGTTGGTTATTTATGAAGCTAATCAAATGTTTGTTCAAAACTTATTTTTTCTTAAAAAGGTTGTACAGATAATAAACTTTGAAAAGTGTTCGTTAGGTGTATCGAATGTTTAAAAATGCGTGTGTGTGGTCCTTTTCTGTTCTTTTTGAAGTTTTTGCAATCGATTTATATCATCATTGGGTACAAAATGAGAGATATATAGAAGGAACTCCTTACGACATTAGACTGTTAGGAGTCTATAAAACCACGATCCACCAAGTGTATGTCGCTTATCTTTTTCTTGAATGGATATGTGTGTTTAATAACTGTCGTACTTAATAGACGCCCTTAGCACGGAGGCTCTAGCCACCCTCAGAACTCGATGGCCGATACACGGATAAGACGTACATTTGCATTCAATACTCACAGTCAATTTCCTGTTTTGCACTCAATTTGGGTGGTACCCTTGTTTACTGGATCCTTACACAGAAAAGGCCTCACACCTTCTCTGCACTTCCCAACACCTTTTTGTTGGATATGACCACAACAATAACAACCTTCACTATTTGATTTTAAGCTTCTAAATATATGGGTGTTTGCAGCTATTTCGATAGATTTGCGGGGTCGCAATCTAGGATCAAGCGCTGAAAGGAGCTGCTACTATCTGTGTGCTAAGAACAACTGAGTATAAAGAAGAAATCAAATAAGGGAAACCGTTGCTCTGCTATGTCAACAAAAAGAAAGTATATCTATAGATTTAGGTGCTCTTTACTTAATTTGTTTAGATGTATATTGGAACGATTTTTCATCATCCCTTGGCAATTTTTGTTTTGTTACAAACCGGTTTCGTCGATCCGCCATCTTTAGTGTATGTTTTCGTTCTGTTGTTTAGTTAACACTAACCAAACTGTGTCAATAAGTTTTTGAATGCTTAATGTTGTCCCCGAACTCAAACATTATCCATTAAACAATTAAAATGTAATCGAACTTCTCGTACTTAACTCCGAGTCTGTACATATAAGGAAATTATAGCAAGTAGATGTATGTTTGTTGTAGATATTCAAGTAAATTTATAGGAGAAATCTTTATTGAGCCAGTAGAACCAAAGCAAACATTTTTAGAATGTTTCTGCGTCTATCTGAATGTATGTTTGGGCACCTATCACTCAAAAACTGCTAAAAAGAAATGAATGCACATTACTGGGCATCTGACTTGAAATTTAGATATGCCTTATTGCGATAACTCCGCCGGTTCCGGAGCTATCGATCAATATGTGAACCAGGAACGAAAGCTGCTAATGAGTGCTGGAATAAACGATGCGATTAAGTTCCATTTGCTGAACTAGTTTCGGAGATATAATGATTGCAATCGAACTCGGTCTATTTTAAGTTCTGAGACGCAGCCGGATTTTCTATTAACAAACTAAAATACTACTTATTTACATTGAGTTGAATAATCTCAAATTCGTTTCGAATGCCCGATTTACGGTAACGATTAGAACTCTCAATGAATAGAGAAAAATAATACTCTACAAGTTTCAGCCCGGGTTGAAAATAATGTAGGAAAATCTATACTTAATTTAGGCACTGGCTAGATTTTCCTTACAATAGCAAACTCTGCTTGAGGCCTGCCAGGGCTCTGACATGGAAAACGTACACAGTGCCAAAATTGTCACCGAAGAAGTATAAGATTGCCATCTTAAAATACTCTTAGGCCCAGGGTTACATATGAAAATGACTGTTAACAGAACTTAAGTTTAACTTTTTTTAAATATTCATTTTTAAAGTGCACATGAAAACTGACTCTTAACATAGAACTTAATTTAACATTTTGAAATTTTAACACATCTCTGTAAACAACATTATTTGACTTATTGTTTTCCCGATAGACAAAAAGGTTTTCGGCTCACGATACTCGCGAGCGTCCAACATACAGTTGTCCGTGTGAAAGCAAGGGGATCCTACATGCATTCCTGCCACTTTGAGTGGTTGCCCTTATTCTTATTTATGGTTATCGAAAATGCGAATTTTGCGGGAAACTGTAGAAGTTCAAACAAGAATGGTATGTTAGTTGGAATAATAGGTATTCTTGGGATTAATACCGATTCTCCCTTGGCTCCTCCAGTAATAATGTTGGCTTGTAAAATATTTTGTTTAAGCGCTGTAATTTGCAATATTGTGCCATTGTACAATTTTGTTCCGTCCCAGTTACGCATTAATATAACTAGTACCCCCACTTTTAATTCCAATTTGTGGAAAGGCACCCCTGATAGCTCTAAAGAGCTTAAAAACTCAATGGGATATGTTGTTGCGCCATCATTGCTTATTATAGTGTCAAAAGACATATAGATAGTGGACTCACCGGCTACTTGTTCTACAACTTTTTTAATTATTAAGGTACCGAATTTCGAGCAAATCGCATCATAAATAAGATTTTTTTTCAATAGGTCGGTCCCTGGTCTACTTTTCCGGACATGAATCTGTTACCTATTCTATGCTCCTGCAAATAAGTGTACAACATTTTCGTAGAGATCGGTTAAGCACATAGTTTAGACGTTAAAGACCCACAATTAGCAAGATTAACATTCAACATATTTTGACAAATCTAACATAGCTCATATAAAGGTCATCGCATCTATGACCTTGTGTACTGCCTTATTCCGCTTACGTGGGACCATCGAACGGTATCACTTACCATGAGTCTCCTCATCAGTCTCGCGTAGTATCCAGCTCCAGCCGCCCAGAGCACCCACTACAAACGCGTCCACCCTGACTTCGTAGCCGAGCTCCGTCAGCTGGTATATTTTTTACCTTGTTTTGGCGCTGTTGAATGGCTGCGGAGTGTGGCCAGCAATGATTTAACACATGCGGGAGCATCTGCCGGTCGCACCCGCATTTTCGACATCATTATTCGTAAAAGTTGCAACTATTTTTAATTGCGACATCGCCTACCTGATAATATGAACCCTTTTCAAAAGATACATTTTTTCAGACAAAGCCGGATGTATTTTCTCACTTTCAAGAAGAAAAGTCTATGTTTCTCCAAGTCAAGTAGCATTGATTGAGCTGCAGTGGCGAAAGCTAATAACCGTACAGTGGACAAGTGTGACCTCTACTATTGAATTTTGGGCGGAAGTCCGAGAATATAAAAATTCATTAAACGAACTCCCTTTTATGGAACCGGTCGAATTCGTATTTAGCTTTTTGGTATTACCTTTCAGTAATGGGGAGGTTGAAAGAGTTGTTAGAATCATGAACATTTGAAAAACTAAGTTAGGGAACAAATTAAAATGCTTAGCTCGCTGCTTAATATTAGATGCTCTGTAAAACGCTTATCCAAATGTTGCACTGATTTTGAAATTACCGACGCTCTTATCTCTATGATAAATACCCAAACGCAGTATGTGTTTCTTTGAAAAAATTACTAGTCAAGGAAAATGTGCCTGATATGTGTTGATACAAAAATAGTTCCTTTAAGTTATGTCTGCAGCTTTATAAACAAATAGTGTAAACTAAAATAAAAAATTTAAAATGAATTTAAAAAAAAATGTCTGACTTTATTTTTAGCTTCTTTTTTCTTAACCGTTTTTTGCCGATTTAGCCCCTTTTTTTCTATCACCTGGTCACATTGCTGCTAACCACCGCTTGGTGGCATTAAAAGGTAGTACATCGAGGTGTGCCCTGAGTGAACTTGCCCGTTCGGAGAACACGAGCTCATCCTCATGGTCTCATACGCTTTCACCTAGCATCTTTGCCTAGGAGCTAAAGTAGTCGCCTTTCAAATATATTTGCCGCTGGATTTATTAAATCCATTGGCTTAAATGAAACTGGTATCAATAAAGCCGTAAATCCACTTATTGAAATAATAAAAACATGGTATACGTGGAATCATTTTTGGCTAATTATTTTTGCCGAATATGTAAAAAAGGGGCACCAAACATAAAAAGATTTAATTAAGATGCTTTAAGAAATAAATCTAGTTATGATTTTGATATCTATTTATATAACCCAACCGAAAATAATGCTACATTTACACTGCACCTAATCGCATTACGCCATACAAATCGCATTTCCCAAATGACTGATTTTACCGCATTTGGGCTGTTACAACATGACATTTTTTTCGAACGCATTGCTTTTAAAGTTTTGCATAAAGTAAATGTCAAACAAAATGCAAATGAGCTAATGTAAATGGGTTTGAAATGACTAATTTGAATTTCCAAATGCGGTGCAGTGTAAATGTAGTATAACATAAGGGAAACTCCTGTATTTAAGTCACTGCTAGATTTCCACATTGGTGATAACATATCGCGCGACATCATGCGTGATTTGCTTAGCGGTGTTTGCAAGTACAACTTTTCAAAAATTTTAAATTACTATTATAATTAAATTATATAATATGTAAATGGGAATTTAAATTATAATTAATAATACATACGTCAAAATAAAACCAAAATTTAATAAAAAATAAATGATTTGTTTTATTTAAAAAAACATTATTGTTCTCAAAATTATGAGAAGCAATCTTACAAAAACGTGAAGATACCTTCTTAACGTAACTTAAAAGGGGCCTTTTTATTTGTAATGGATTTCTTATTGATTAAATCAAGAGGGAAATCGTTTAATTTTTCTATGGATTTCTTCTTAATTTTATTAAGGATAAAATCTTCTTATATTGCTAAAATGTGTTCTTATTGTACCTAGTACTGCTACGCAAGCAAGGTATATTAACTTTAGTCCCCGGACGGCAGTACGTAATGGCATTAACGGATCGAGATAGATATTGACTTATGTATATGAAAATGTTCAGGACGAAAAGCTAAATTGATTAAGTCTTGTCCGTCCGTCCGTCCGTCTGTGAACACGATAACTTGAGTAAATTTTGAGATATCTTAATGAAATTTGGTATGCGGGTTCCTTGGCACCCATCTCCGATCGCTATATAAAATTGGCGAACTCGGATCATAGCCACGCCCACTTTTTATACATAGAATATTTTCGAAAACACAAAAAAAGTGATTACTCAGTACATGATACACCTATAAGGATAAAATTTGGCGAATACATTGAGATTGAGGCATCAAATAAATTTTTCAAGAAATTTTTTGAAAATGGGCGTGGCACCGCTCAGTTTTGATTAAGTCAAATTTAGAAATATTATTATTCATAAATCAAAAACCGTTCAAGATATCCAAACGAAATTCAGCACGCAGGTGTCCAGGTACGCAAAGAATGTTCCAGGGAAAAATGGGCGTGATCGGTTGAGGTCTACGCCCACTTTTATATGAAAGATTTTGAAGAGGAGCGTAGATATATCAAATAGGCAATAACTTTGCGTAAAATAGCTTTACATCATTTATATTTCACTTTTAAAGTTTCCGTAAACAAAGAAATCCAAAAACTTGAAATTTTCGAAAATGGGCGTGGCCCCGCCCCTTTTATAGTGGACTAATCCACAAAACTTTTTATGCCATAACTTCGCCAAAAATTGATTTGTCGAAACGAAATTTGGTGATAATGGTCTATGTATAGAGGTAACTGTCTGCTGTAAAAATGGGCGAAATCGATCAATGTTCACGCCCAGTTTTTTAACATAGTTCTGAAAAATTTTTCAGAAATATTGAAAAACGATATGTCTACAACAAACAAGTTATAGCAATCAGATTTTGCACACATAATAAGCTTTTTAAGAAAAACTCGGCCGCAAAAAAATTTTGTGAATTTTAAAGAAGTAGGCGTGGCGCCGCCCACTTTTCAGCATAAAATTTCTGCTATTTTTAAAAGCAATCGCTTATAATTCAATATTGATATTTCAATGAAAATTGGCCAGCTGCTTCTCAGTAGTATGCTTATACTCCTGCCAAAAATTAGCCAGTTATATATCTTTTTTGATTTTCATACCTTTCATAAACATTAAATGCATGTAAGTATGAGAAAAAGACGGGAAAAGCTCACTAAAATGATCAGCACGATGAGCGGAGTCGATTTAGCCATGCCCGTCTGTCCGTCCGTCTGTCTGTCTGTGCGTCTGTCTATTTGCACGCAAACTAGTCGCTCAGTTTTACAAAAGAATGCTGAAAATCGTGGGTTGCTTTCGCCGTTTTATTATATACTAGCAAACCCGATAGACGTTGTTTTGGCGTTTTGATATATAGAACACATCTATATATAAAATGTCATTCACTTGAACCAAATAAACTCCTAGATATACCGAACTGCGGCTTTATATAACTTGGGGGCGTTTCCAAAAGCTATATACAGACTGTGTCGTGCCCAGCGAATTCCTGAACCTATCGTGAAAGTTCAAGAGCAAAACAAAACACAAAATATGTGGGCGTGGCACCACCCACTTTTGAAAAATTATGTAGATATTGACTAAGTGACTCATACGAGTATATCCAAATTTCATTAATTTAGACCAAGAAAGTTCGGAGTTATGACGAATTGAAACTTTATATAGCCTGAAGGCGTGGCTCCGACCACTTTTCCAAAACCATACACTGTCTGTGCTATACCCAGTGAACCCAAGTATATATTGTGAAAATTTCATAAAGTTCGGTTGAGTTCTTTGGCGCCTATGAAAGACACCCTTTCTTATATCTATTTTTGTTACACACACAAGGTATATTACTTCATTCGGCATAAACGAATCGAGATATATATTTATTAATGCATATCAAAATGTTCAGGAGGAAAAGTAAAATATCCGGGCAAGTAGTTAATACTCCACTGCAAAAGCGAAGTTGTATATCTTTTTTGATTTTCATACCTTTCATAAACATTAAATGTATCTGAGTATGAGAAGAAGAAGAGAAAAGTTCACTTAAATGATCAGAACGATGAGCTGAGTCGATGAAGGCATGTCCGTCTCTCGATATGTCTATCTGTCTGTCCGTCTGTCTGTATGAACGCAAATACGAACTGAAAGTATTAAAATAGACCTGCATAAATTGGGATGACATAATAGATCACTACTGGAAATTATTTCCTAAGGTATTTTACTTAAATAATATACTCAATGCCAACACGAGATAAACCTGCTATAACGAGCCACGGGTATGTCACGAAATAATGGAAAAACCCGTGTTTGTCCCACATATATAGGATTGTTCTTTAGTTTTGTCGCGCCAATTTTTGAGTTCATCGCATTCTTTTTAAAAAAAATTTCGGATGAACTGTTAAACTACTTTTATTTATTGAAATTTATAATGCCTAATAAGTATTCTTCCTGAGTAAAAAGGACCACAGGTTATACAAATTGTGTTTACGATTTTTTGGAGTAAAATGTTTTAAAGGGAATTTCTGTGCTTTAGTTTCGTCGCACACTGTGTAAATGTTTTTGTTCTTAATACGCAGAAAATATCTTGCGTTTGATACTCATATTGGCATATTTAATTTTATTTAAAAAAAAATCAGAAAGGTGGCAACCCTGCGAACACATCCTATGTAGCAACACCTGGGTAAACACTCTTAGAATGTGGTACACTTTGCATGTACAACATTTCATCCAAATCGGTAAAGCCGTTTTCGAGTTAGTTTGGATATAGAAATATACAAGAATAGCTCGTTTAAAGTTTAAGATTTGCCGATATGTGAGGTACATATTTATGTATAGGTGTCCTATTACATTGCTACCATTCCTTCATTTGCTTCCGAAGAAGGCTTGCGGCATGATTGTCCAATGATGTTTTCTTGTTCGTTTAGAAGGAATGTGAAATGTCTCCCTCATTACTCTTCTGGGAGGTTTTCTAAAATTCTCCACAACTCCCCCATAACTCGATTGTAATCCCACACTCGCAAGGCAGTACTTCGGTATTAATAAATATCTTAGCAAACTGTTGTTTCTGCATTTTTTTAAACTTTTCTCGAAGAGATTCTTAGTAGAGAACAAGAGCAAATACACCTTTCGATTTCAGCACCAACGTAAAATCCCAAACCCGACCACCTTTCTGAGCCTATTTTCAGATTCAACAATATTTATGCACGCTTAAGTCGAGAAAGTTTGTAAATATTTATCTATACAGCTTTATAAGCCAAAATCGCTGACCACATTATAGGCGTAGCAAACCACAGCGACAATAGAAGCTAAGCTACCGTATTAAGTACACTACAAGCGACAAGTGTATATATATATATATATCATATCATTTTGCTGGGATGCTTTTCATGCCAAGAACTGGATGATTGGAACACAAACGAACTAGTAGTAGTTTGCTTGTTTGTTTGAAGATTTATATTACACTTTTCGTTCTTCCTTTGCGGGCAGTGCAGAAGTCGTCTTTGAGACAAGCAGGCCTTCGACATCTCAAGTTCACGAAAAGGCGCGCAAGAGCTGAATCCCAACCAAAACCAAGCCTATTAATAAAATTGGTTGAACTATAAGTTAAATTTGAACGTCCTTTCCCGCCAAAAGCACAATGGGAAGTCTAAGTGGTAGTAAAACTGATCACCAATCAGCTGATTATATTCACCTCCACGAAGGGATTGGGTCGCAGTCAATACTTTTCGGATTTTTAGGGCTTTGTCCTGCAAATTTAATTAGGTGACTATTATTTTAGGAAAGGAGAAATTGTTGAAAACACATTTAGACATTTTTCGATTTGGATTAAATACAGAATAAGATCATTGGGCTTTATAGAGAAATGCTGATTCTAACGGTGTATTTATTTTTGTGGAAATAATAACTACGATATCTTTTAAACTTCTTCCCAGATTGTAAAATTTTTAAAATAGCCACCGTCCTCAATGGAAGTCACCACTGTTTTTTCTGAATTTTTTGGCGTACAGACAAGAAAGCTGAGACGGGGGCTAACATATCGTTGCCAAAACGGTGAGGCAAGTACCAAAACATTGTTGTACCGGAATCAGAAAAATACATAGTCCATGCCATAGTACCAACTATATTTACACTGCAAAGGGTTTAATCGAAACCAATAAGTGGTAGGCAAGGGATGGAGAGTCGTAGGTATGTATATAGACACGTGCACAGGTGAAACACTACACAAAAATTTTCGCTATTGGGATGTTATTTTATACATGACTCTGCCTTCGGCATTGTGTACGACGTAACTTGTATTTAAGAAGTAAGAAAACTGAAGTTTTATAAAATATATAACCAGATACTTGTACTGTTCTTTCATTTTTCAAGACTTATATGCAATTCTAGCATACTGGTCCGGCTTGGTGGTCGGGCAGAATATTTTCTTCGGCTAAAATTTTGGCTTTGTTTGGACACTAGTAAACATGCTAAGAGAAAAATAAGAGGAAAGAGGGCTGAGAGTTGGAACTATACTACCATCGTAGTAGATTTAGTATGTTTCTCGGAATCTTATATATAAATAGACAAGATGAATGCAATGTAGAACCGTTTTCTGCTAAACTATAATTCTAAGGTATACAAATTATATATCTATAGATAGGAAATTTTAAGTTGTACTCTTATCCGTAAATAAAAAAAATTTTAAAAATCATTTTAATATAAAAACTTTAATATAAAAGTCACACCACTACACATTTACTTATTCACACTATAGACATGCTGTGTGTGTGTACTTGCTTTTTGTGTACTATGCTGAATCGTGAGCATGGCCGAGGAGTTGCTTTGTAGGAAAAAATTAAGAGCCGTAGTAGTGTGAGTAGACTTGCCATGCATGTTTTTGTGTTATTCGTGTGGTCGGCTCTCACTGTGAGTGCGAAGAGTTGGTAGTGGACCAATGAAAAATAAGTATTCGCACTATAGATACTCTGTTATGTCATGCATTTTTGCTTTAGTTGTTGTTATTGTATTGATTACTGGCTACGATGCCCAGTGTCAGCTGCTCTCCTGAGAGCACGAAAAGTTGCTTTGTTGGATACATTTAACAAGCAATGTAAAATATGAGCAAATATGTAAAATTCATTGCTGATACCTACAAACAGGGTTTACAAAAATAAAATAAATGATTACTCATAAAGAGTATTAAGCACCGAAGAAAATTAAAGGAAAAGAATTGAAAGGAAGGAAAATTAAAGGAAAGAAGAGGAAAAGGAAAGAAAAGGAAAAGGAAAGGAAAGGAAGGAAAGGGAAGGGAATGGAAAGGATAGGAAAGGAAGGAAAATTAAAGGAAAGAAAGGAATGGTAAGGAAATGAAAGGAAAAGAAGGGAAAGGGAATTAAAGGAAAGGTAAGAAAACGAAGGGGAAAGAAAGAAAATAAAAGGAAGGGAAGGAAAAGGAAAAGAAGTTTGAGGAAAGTAAAAAATAAAATAAGAGAGTAAAAAAAGAAATCAAGGAAAATAAAAATATGTTAGAGGAAAGGAACGACATAGAAAGGAAGAAAAAAAGGCGGATAAAACATACCTACAGCAAAAAAATAAAATAAAATAAAGTTTATTGGTTGAATTTCAACCACTGGGCGACCTCTAGTTCTTATAAAGGAGCCTAAGCTGTTCCTACCAGTGCTCCTTTTCCGGTATAGAAGGCTCTTCTTTTTCATTAATAATAATACTAATAATTCTTATAAAGTTCTACCTTACAGTGGAGCACATGTAAATATATGTCTCCTGAAGACTGGACCATAACTTCGACTTTTTTAAATATCTCGACACGTCGCCGCCTGACCTACTTTTTATTTCCCGATGTTCTGTCAAAGCATTCGATAAAAAATGCTCGAAATATAGGCTTTATATTTGCCTCATATCTCAAGACAGACTTTCAGCAAAACATCAGTGGAGTTGCATACGCTAATGTAGTTAATAGTAATAATGATAATGATAATGAAAGTGATGTTGATAATGATAATGATAACGATAACGATAATGATAATGATAATGATAATGATAATGATAATGATAATGATAATGATAATGATAATGATAATGATAATGATAATGATAATGATAATGATAATGATAATGATAATGATAATGATAATGATAATGATAATGATAATGATAATGATAATGATAATGATAATGATAATGATAATGATAATGATAATGATAATGATAATAATAATGATAATGATAATGATAACGATAATGATAATGATAATGATAATGATAATGATAATGATAATGATAATGAAAATGATAATGATAATGATAATGATAATGATAATGATAATGAAAGTGATGTTGATAATGATAATGATAACGATAACGATAATGATAATGATAATGATAATGATAATGATAATGATAATGATAATGATAATGATAATGATAATGATAATGATAATGATAATGATAATGATAATGATAATGATAATGATAATGATAATGATAATGATAATGATAATGATAATGATAATGATAATGATAATGATAATGGTAATGATAATGATAATGATAATGATAATGATAATGATAATGATAATGATAATGATAATGATAATGATAATGATAATGATAATGATAATGATAATGATAATGATAATGATAATGATAATGATAATGATAATGATAATGATAATGATAATGATAATGATAATGATAATGATAATGATAATGATAATGATAATGATAATGAAAATGAAAATGATAATGATAATGATAATGATGATTATAATGATAATGACGATGATATTGATAATAACAATTATAATCATAATGATAATTATAATGATAAAGATAAAGATAAAGATAAAGATAATGATAATGATAATGATAATGATAATGATAATGATAATGATAGTGATAATGATAATGATAATGATAATGATAATGATAATGATAATGATAATGATAATGATAATGATAATGATAATGATAATGATAATGATAATGATAATGATAATGATAATGATAATGAAAATGATAATGATAATGATAATGATAATGATAATGATAATGATAATGATAATGATAATGATAATGATAATGATAATGATAATGATAATGATAATGATAATGATAATGATAATGATAATGATAATGATAATGATAATGATAATGATAATGATAATGATAATGATAATGATAATGAAAATGAAAATGAAAATGATATTGATAATGATAATGATAATGATGATTATAATGATAATGACGATGATATTGATAATAACAATTATAATCATAATGATAATTATAATGATAAAGATAAAGATAAAGATAATGATAATGATAATGATAATGATAATGATAATGATAATGATAATGATAGTGATAATGATAATGATAATGATAATGATAATGATAATGATAATGATAATGATAATGATAATGATAATGATAATGATAATGATAATGATAATGATAATGATAATGATAATGATAATGAAAATGATAATGATAATGATAATGATAATGATAATGATAATGATAATGATATGATAATGATAATGATAATGATAATGATAATGATAATGATAATGATAATGATAATGATAGCGATAATGATAATGATAATGATAATAAGTATTCGCACTATAGATACTCTGTTATGTCATGCATTTTTGCTTTAGTTATTATTATTGTATTGATTACTGGCTACGATGCCCAGTGTCAGCTGCTCTCCTGAGAGCACGAAAAGTTGCTTTGTTGGATACATTAAACAAGCAATGTAAAATATGAGCAAATATGTAAAATTCATTGCTGATACCTACAAACAGGGTTTACAAAAATAAAATAAATGATTACTCATAAAGAGTATTAAACACCGAAGAAAATTAAAGGAAAATAGAGGAAAGGAAAAGAAAGGAAAGAAAAGGAAAGGAAAGGAAGGAAAGGGAAAGGATGGGAAAGGAAGGAAAATTAAAGGAAAGAAAGGAATGGTAAGGAAATGAAAGGAAGGGAAGGAAAAGGGAATTAAAGGAAAGGTAAGAAAACGAAGGGGAAAGCAAGAAAACAAAAGGAAGGGAAGGGAAAGGAAAAGAAGTTTGAGGAAAGTAAAAAATAAAATAAGAGAGTAAAAAAAGAAATCAAGGAAAATAAAAATATGTTAGAGGAAAGGAACGACATAGAAAGGAAGAAAAAAAGGCGGATAAAATATACCTATAGCAAAAAAATAAAATAAAATAAAGTTTATTGGTTGAATTTCAACCACTGGGCGAACTCTAGTATTTAGAAATCGACTACTTCCCTACAATACCTTGCGGGTCTGTTTCGTTTCCTAAGTTCTAAAAAAGAAAAGCTCCACGAAGTATTCCACATCGTTTTTTCAACATGAATTTGATATAAACGTCATAAAAAAAATAACCATTGAAAATATGTCTCAAACGGAATTTTGCAAATCGCATATGCAAATCGCATATCTCTTTAAATGTTCAGTGTACACGGTTAAAAATTTGAGCATAAATTTTAAACCATTCTTCGGTTTAAGTAATTTTTAAACGTTTTCTAATACACCAATTTTCAATTTATTGCGATTTAGACTTAAAAATCGTCAATTTTTTTTTTACTTTTTTCATTTATTTCTTAAGGTTTTTTCAAGTCATTCAATTTTTCTCTAAACAGTTTTATGTGCGCAGTAGCTCAGTGGGTAGAGCAGACGAGTCTGATGCGGGAAGCTTCGGTTTTTTAATTGTGTAGACATTTCTGGTTTAAAATTGAAATTCTTTTCTTCACTATCGTTTTCTCAAAAACTGGTACATATAGTTCAAATTCTAATCCAAATTTTGGTTGGGTTTGAGACAAGTTTTTAATGGTTAAAAATATAAAATCTGGGCTAAAGATTTTAGCCGTTTAGGTATCTCGAAATTGGTACGGAGACTAACGACATCTTAGTCATTGGAAGAAAGATGGTAGGTGGAAAAAGGGGAGGGGGCTTCCAAGCATGCTGAAACTTTCACCTTCTTTGAATATATACAAATCTTCTTTGTCTTTACATGTCTAAACTCTTTCTAAAGGCCCAGACCGACTTGGATATAAATCTTTGTGTGCACTCATATGGGAATCGCTAAGATTCACAATCCGGACCACTTAATGATGTGGTATGAGAGAGAAGGGGGCGTGGAATTTGAATTGAATTTTTTTCGCCACGAGCTATGTAGTATTTTGTATAGAGATCCTTTATATAAAAAAGTATGATTAGGAAGTTGACGAGAATAGGGTTAGACTAAGTGGTCGGGATAGGGAGCAGCCATTCGAAATATTAAAGGAATATTCATGTGCTTAAAATAATTTCGATATATTATGGGGCATACCGTCGGTGACACTGCGAAACCGCTTAACGCACAAACAACTTTCATAGGCCCCTGCCATCAAGATCTATTCATTTATTCTCAAAAAAACTACATGTTGGTTTGGAAAATAATTAAAAGAATCGATCTAGGTGGGACATTTTTCCAGAAAGTTGTTATTCGTCTTTAATTTAAGCAATTTGTAGTTGAAAAACAGCCAAACTTAGATATCACTTACCGACGATATGTATCTGGAAATCCCAAATTCATGAGCCGATATATTAAGTAATCTCCAGAATTATTGAATGTTCTGAGCTATTCAGCAATACATAAACTTGCTTGTAAGCAAAACACTATAAAAAATATTTGAGCTACTATCTAAAAACAACGCTATCTACATATAATAAAATTGTAAAAGGTCGACGTCTGTACATTTCAGATATTTAAGAAAAATCGATGGGGGGGGGACCATTATTAAGCCAAATCAACCGTTTTTAGAATTTTTGTCTGTATGTAATGATGAAAATCGGACTCATTCTATTATTAAGTGTGTGACTCAGCGAAGCGGGCCGGGTTTACTAGTTATGAAATAAAAAATATATGAAGTGAATGTTGTATATTTGGGTATATTTTAAAAAAGATGTATAACTTCTGCTGGGAATGGAAATATGTACTGCCCTCTATTGGATGAAATGCAAACTCTTGAATTTATTTATGTTATTCATTAACAAATTTTAAGGAAAACAAAACGGAAACCTATAAAAGCAGGGGCCGAATGACGACATCCGTTCCGTGATCTTAAACCGTTTCTTTAGTCACGATAACTTTGAAACTGTCCAACTTTTTATAAGAGAAATAATGCATAATTGAACCGACCCTTACTTCCAGCTAATTGCCCACGTATGCCGTCATTCCGCAACATGGGACTAGAGCTATTGTGATTGAAAAATTCGATTTCGATCACGAAACGTATAACGTAATTCGACCCCTAACTTTTTCCTTAGCACTTGTGAACTTATGAATAAAACATTTTTTTGAAAAATTTTATATTTCCTTTGAAAATCAAATATGAACCTGGCGCTTGCGAGAAAGCAACGACCATTTTGAACGCTTTAATTATTTCTGCTGGCTTATTTTATTGTTGCTTTCAATTTAATGATTTTTTTATTTTTATTGAATTGCCATTGAGTTCTGAACTATATACCGATTTCATGGCGTTAAGTCGAGGGAAAGTTAATCAAAATTTTATAACAAGATTCCTTATTTCAAAAGAGTTTTCTGTAAATCTTTATCAGTGATCCCCTTAGCGGATATTTTTAACTCGCATTGTATTGCAAGGGCCTTCTTAGCCATGTTAAAAGTTTGAAGTGTCTAGCTCAACTTAAAGTTAGCTAAAAAGACTTTGCAAAATTCCAAAATATCATATGGAAATGAGCTGGCGAACAAGAAAGGGACTTAATATAAAGGTTGTTAATGTTGTTGGCTATAAGAGAAAAGTAATAACTTCATAAACTAGGTGCGTAACCGGGTAATATTCTTCATTTAACTCATTCCAAAAATAATGCATCAGACTTGTTTAGAATAAAAACATATAAAAAGTGCAGCCATAATAAATTTGTTTGTTAAAAACAAAACAAAACAGGCGAAATAGGTTTTTGCAAAAAATTTAGATTGGGGATTCTTGATCAAGCAAACACTTTATATCTAGCTCTATTCTCAAATCTGTCATGTTAGAGGGCGATTCGAGAAACACTTGAGGAACATAGAGTTCTCAAGCAAAATGGGACATAATTCTCAAATCGAGAAAATCATAGTTATCTGATCGAGCTCTAATAACATTCTCTAATGGGATTTAAATGTGAATTAAATTTGCACAATTTCTGTAGTCATTCCTGAGTCGGTTAATATAGCTTCTTTCAAGTCGCGAGAATCAGGTGTTATCTAGTGTGGAAATAAAAGTTTCTCTATTGCTAGAAGCTGTGTTTTCCAGGGAATTACGGCGAAATTGGCCAACATTCAAATCCTTTTTCATGCGCCAAAGATTGAAAGTCACAATATTGTGGAAGAAGCCAATTTATGGAGGATATTTCAACATGAACTGCGCTTGATGCACTACAAAAGTGCGAAAAAATGTCATTTCTTAACTTATTCAAGTTCAACGCATGAAATATTCAAGGTACAAGTATTTAAAATATTAATATTTGGATATATATCCCAGCTATTTTCCTTACCATTTAAGGAGCGGAATGATGTTGTTGTTGTAACGACAAAAACATTCCCCGAAGGTTTTGGGGAGTGTTGGCGAATTAACAGTCCTTGGACGGATTTGAACCCGGTACGCTCCGGTACTCCCTTGCGGTACTCCCGACTGTCGTGGTAGCGATTTATGACCACTTAAACTTTCTAGGTCATTTCACCCCTCCTTCCGTAAGGAAGGATAAGATGGGTAATGAGAGGTGAGAGGCATTATATCCGTAGATCAACCATCGAGTTGCACGTCATTACCTTTGTGCATATTAGTCGCCTCTTACGACCGGTATGCCTACCTCGGGCATATTCTAAACCCCTAACCCGCAGGGGTAAGGAGCGGAATGATGATTTTACAATGTTGAAAGGCTACCGAGATATGCCAATACCACCAAAAGAGGGATTTTTAATCAAATTCAAATAAATTAAAAATGAATTCAGTCAAAATAAAGAACTTAACTTGTCATAATTTTATCAAATTCCTTTACCCTAAAGTTTATTTACACTTCTTTTGTTCGCCCCATCTAGAGTATGCAACTGTAATTTGGCATCCGTTCCACCAATTAAGTATTGATGGGATAGAGCCGTGGTCAAAAACCTTTTCTTAAAAACACTTGGCACTGTCTCCTTAAATATTGCTAATAAACTTTAGAAAACAGAAGGTATGTCCTCTCCTTAACTTTTGTTCTTGACATTATCCCCCGCAAAGATTGCTATGGTATCCTAATTTTTGTCATTCGAAATCAAATTTTGTTCACACTTTAAATTATTTAAGATTTTCTTTTGGCACAAAAAATACAATTTATAGACTTACAAAGCAAACTGTTGTTTTTGCATTTTTGAAAAACTTTTTCTTGCAGAGACGTCAAACCGGGAATGTAAGCTCTAGATAACTACTTCTCGATGCATTTTTCCTTGACTTATATACGAATCTGTAGCATGAACTCGTGCGATAGTTAATTACATTGCATGATTCCTTTGGCATACAAAACCGTTTTTGCCATTTTTGCAACCAAGAGTGTGGTCTCTCTCTTGGCATCAAATTTGATTAATTTCAAAGCATCAATAAATAGATGCAAGACAGTCTCAATATCTCTCCGCAGTGTTTTGACTGTAGTCCTAGAACTGCCTCGGGGGACTTTTTATCGAACATTCCAAAGCGCCTTAGCCAAAACGTGTACAGTAGTGAATGCCTGACCAAACAAATGGACTAGATGTTCATGATATTTGATTGTTTGTAACGTAACAAATTATTGGAGATAGATAAAGAGTTCCATATAGCAAAGTTCTTAGAATGAACAGAGGAATTCATTAAGACATGTCCGTCCGTCCTCCCATCGATTTTTCTTAAATCTCTGAAATGTACAGACGTCGACCTTTTACAATTTTATTATATGTAGATAGCGTTGTTTTTAGATAGTAGCTCAAATATTTTTTATAGTGTTTTGCTTACAATCAAGTTTATGTATTGCTGAATAGCTCAGAACATTCAATAATTCTGGAGATTACTTAATATATCGGCTCATGAATTTGGGATTTCCAGAGGTTAGGGGTAGATACATATCGTTGGTGACACTGCAAAACCGCGTAAGTGATATCTAAGTTTGGCTGTTTTTCAACTACAAATTGCTTAAATTAAAGACGAATAACAACTTTCTGGAAAAATGTCCCACCTAGATCGATTCTTTTAATTATTTTCCAAACCAACATGTAGTTTTTTTGAGAATAAATGAATAGATCTTGATGGCAGGGGCCTATGAAAGTTGTTTGTGCGTTAAGCGGTTTCGCAGTGTCACCGACGGTATGCCCCATAATATATCGAAATTATTTTAAGCACATGAATATTCCTTTAATATTTCGAATGGCTGCTCCCTATCCCGACCACTTAGTCTAACCCTATTCTTGTCAACTTCCTAATCATACTTTTTGATATAAAGGATCTCTATACAAAATACTACATAGCTCGTGGCGAAAAAAATTCAATTCAAATTCCACGCCCCCTTCTCTCTCATACCACATCATTAAGTGGTCCGGATTGTGAATCTTAGCGATTCCCATATGAGTGCACACAAAGATTTATATCCAAGTCGGTCTGGGCCTTTAGAAAGAGTTTAGACATGTAAAGACAAAGAAGATTTGTATATATTCAAAGAAGGTGAAAGTTTCAGTATTCTTGGAAGCCCTCTCCCCTTTTTGCACCTACCATCTTTCTTCCAATGACTAAGATGTCGTTAGTCTCCATACCAATTTCGAGATACCTAAACGGCTAAAATCTTTAGCCCAGATTTTATATTTTTAACCATTAAAAACATGTCTCAAACCCAACCCAAATTTGGGTTAGAATGGTTAGAATTATACCAGTTTTCGAGAAAACGAGAGTGAAGAAAAGAGTTTCAATTTTAAACCAGAAAGTCTACACAATTAAAAAACCGAAGCTTCCCGCATCAGACTCGTCTGCTCTACCCACTGAGCTACTGCGCACATAAAACTGTTTAGAGAAAAATTCAATGACTTGAAAAAACCTTAAAAAATAAATGAAAAACGTAACAAAAATGTTGACGATTTTATAAATTTTTAAATCTAAATCGCAATAAATTGAAAATTGGCGTATTAAAAACGTTTAAAAATTAGTACCTGGGTGACCGAGCCTTGCTCGGTGGCAACCCTAGGTGGCAATCCTACTTAAAAATATTCTGGATGGTATACGGTCTCAAATGCCTTCCGTTTGATACCCATGTTACCATATATTGCTTAATATTTAAAAAACATTCGGAAAGTTGACAACCCTCTAAGCCTCCTTTAGTGGCAACATCCAAGTAGAAAATCTTAGAAGGAAGCCTACTATCCATATACCAAATTTCATCGAAATCGGTTTAGCCGTTCCCGAGATAGTGGTCGATATCTGAAGGAGTAAATAAAATGCGGTCAGGTGGCAACCCTAGGTGGCAGCCCTACGCGAAAATACTCTGGTTGTTATGAGGCCTAAAATACCTTTCATTGATACCCATATTCCAATATTTTGCTTAATATTTAAAAAAAATTATATAGGTGGCAACCCTGTGAACCACCCCAAGTGGCAACACCAAAGTAGAAAATCTTAAAACAAAGGATACCAAATTCCATCCAAAGCGGTTAAGTCGTTCCTGAGATAGTAGTGGATATACAAATATACAAAAATAACTCGTTTAAACTTATAAAAATTATTTAAACCGAAGAACCGATCTACAAGTAGATTTATTGAAAAAAACTCTGAATGGTTATCAGAAAATCTGGATTTCACAGATTATATGCTTGATGTTGAGCCATGCACTTCTCGTGATATTCCTAAGCCGGGGAAGCCAACAAAAAACTTCTCTGAGTCATCTATGCGCAGATAAAAAACGAAAAGCTAAGGAACTAATGAACAGTGTCGACAATGATCAATTGTTAATGGCAGCGGAATTGAAATTACGATCATCAGGGAAAAGAAATTCTGCAAATATAATTGAGGAGTTGTACAGCATCACCATCAAGAGGCACTGCAATCAAAAAGTCCCGACTATCGGAAGAAAATAAGAAAAGTTTGCCGCCAGTTCAAGCAATTGCGATGATAGTTGACTCAAATCTTTCAACACATGAATACTCCCTGATCCGGCAGCACACTTCAGAAGTTAACAGAAAAATATATCCTTCATATAACTGTTTAAACGAATCAAAGGTTTAATGCTATCCTGAAAAAATAACCGTAACGGAAACCTATGCTGAAATTGAATTGCAATCCCTAATTGATCACAGCTTACGAAGATTGTGTCTTGCACAAGAAGAGGTATTGCTTTCTATTCCTGAGGTTTAAGAACTAAATGCAATTATAAAATGTGGATGTGATGGAACTAAGCGTAGCTGTTACAAACAACAATTTTCGGAAGAAAACAAATCGGACACTAGTATGTTTTTCATGTCACGTGATTCCTTCATGTCATGTGACTCCTTCAAATGTATACAATGGTTGACTAACGAAAGGTTATAGTTTGGAGTAATCCTGCTCCATCTTCCACGAGATACTGCCGCCCGATAAAATTTGTTTTTACAAAAGAAACACGAGATGTCATTTCAAAGGAGGTGCAATATGTCAAAGACCAAATTTCCAGTCAAACAGATAACCTAAACTTACTAGTGAAATCAACGTTTGTGTTGTGCATGATTGATGGCAAAGTTTGCAACACTCTGTCGGCATATACATCATCGCCAAAGTTCTACATATGTGGGGCTTCTCCAGAAGATATGAATAATATGCGAGCCCTGTCAGAGCGAAATGTTGACGAAAGCAGGCTTGCTTTCGGAATTTCCCCTTTACATTCTTGGATATGATGCATGGAATGTATGCCACACATCGCTTATCGAATGGAAATGGACACCTGGTGTGTGCGGGGCGAAGAAAATAAGGAAAATATGAAAAAGACCATATCCAAACTAGATTCAGGAAAGAAGTTGGTCTTTTGATTGATATGCCAAAGGAAACAAACTGGCAACACAAATGATGGCAACACTGCGAGAAGATTCTTTGGAGATCCTGAAATAACATCAGACATAACCGGCATAAACGTCAATCTTTTGAAAAGGTTTCATAAAATACTTTCGTGCATAGGATGTGGTTTCAAATAAACTCTGCTTGGTACAATATGTCAGTGAACGTACATTAAATTCTGTTTCATGAAAAGAGTATAGTCGTGTCTGCTATTCTTCCTATTGGTCAACTTTCGGAAGAAGCTCAAGAGTCCAGAAACAAAGACGAACTAAACTATCGTGAACTTTTCACCAGAGAAAAGTCAAGAATGTGTAGTAACTTGGATTTGTTGCACATATTGCTGATATCGTCAGACCCCCTAGGTTAAAGCGGCGAGCATTAACGAGTGAAGTTATTGGCTTATTATCTGAACCAGAGCATGTCGACGATATTGACTCCGACTAACTTTGCAAGACTTTAAAATAAATTGCTCCATTGGTTTGGGTGTTATTAATTTTGGCTTCCTAAAAATGACAAAAGTTACACTGTGGGGCGATGAGCTGAGTCGATTTAGCCATGTCCGCCTGTCCGTCTGTCTGTTTGTACGCAAACTAGTCCCTCATTTTTTAAGATATCTTGAAGAAATTTGGTATAAAGTCGCTATTTTGCATGAGATTAATCATTTGTCGGAATCAGCAAGATCGGACCAATACAACGCATAGCTCCCATACAATCGATAGTTTCGATAAATGGATTTGGGCTATAAACTTTCAATTCAATAGCTAGGAACGTAAAGTTTTGCAGGTTTGGTACTTATTATGTATGTAATGTGTGTAGTGAAAATCAGCCAGATCGGGCTTACATAACATATAGCTCCCATACAATTAATTGTTCCGATAGATGGGGTTTGGGCTATGTATCTTTAAATGATCAGTTTTGCAGAGTTTTTACTAATTGTGAGTAGGGATCCGACACTTAAAACCGTGATGCGTATTCATGAAAGGTATAAAGTCGTCGGCACAGTCGAAGACATCCCTTTCCTTATTTGTTTACTTTTGATTGAATAACACAATACCAGTTTATACTTCTGCATGATGCAATTACTAGAGGTGTTTGACGTTGGCAGTTTCTCTTTCTAATCCACCATCTTGAACTGCCTTACAAAAATTCAATTTGCCTCTTTGCGAAACTACTTTTATCTTTACATGGGCATTTGACAGAGTATGAAAACTGAAATTCTACCGCACAAATGTATGAGTTGGCCACATTGATAAAATTTTCCGCCTTTGCTTTTATTGTTATTCGCTGTCAATCGTTAAAAAAATGGCTAATTAAAAACAATTTCTTGTTAAGAGAATTGAATTTAATGATTTATTTTTCGAAATTGAATAATCAAACGTAAGTATAAATAAAATATTGCATGCATCAATTGCTAATTTACATAATCTCACAGGTTTCTGCCTATTACATTCTCGGTGACTTCCAAAAGAAAAAGCTCTCACGATTTTTTTTCGTTCTCCAAAAGGGGTTTGGAATTACCAGTGACTCCAAACTTGAAGCAAAACAGTATGGTAGTCATATATTTAGATAACCCATCAAGTTGCTCCGTCTCTCATCTTTTACCCTTCAAAAATGTGATTAATCTGTAGATACGCGTAATAAACCATGAACTCAAATAAGAAGTGATGAAAGTCTTTATTACATCCAAACGCCATTAAAAATGTTCTGCCTGTGGCAATCGAAAGACTCGAGACATTAGTGGGCTCAAAGGGCTAAGGTGGTTGTCGAACTGCATTATCGGCACCTCTGCCTAACAACAGTCATCAATCTTTTTTAACGGAAGACATTGGAAACTTAGAAGTTTGTGTTCCTCTGCCCTTGCAGCGATAGGTGATGGCATTTATGGGGCGTGCGCTGACTAAGCAGTTTCCTACTCTGTGTGGATCAAATGGCATTGCTACGCAATGTCGTATCTCTTCGAAATGCTTATGTAGAAGTATCCTTTTGTTTCGGGGCGGTGGTTCCTCTTCTGTCAATTGATTGTTAGGGCATTGAGGCTTGCAACAATTTAACAAGAGTTTTCTATAGACCATTTCATTGCCATCTGAAACACTGGACTTTTTCCCTCGCTGCGTAAATATTGGTAGGGCTTCGTAAGAAAACGTTGCATTGTTCTGGCCCGCCTGCAACTTGTTCCAATGCCTATCTCTTAGATACTTTATCTTTTACACATTTACCGCCAGACAGTGACCTCAGAATTTTGTTGCAGCATTTTACATTGGTGGAAATCGTAGTTGGATGAGTAGTGAAAGCTGACGTGTTATTAAACCCCAAACCTGGTGGTGGACAGTCGTTAACTTACTGCCATCCACATAGGTCGTGGTTCGTTCGGTTACAATGTGAGGTTCCGCTAGGTAAAAAATCGGATAAAGTCGAGAGGTAACTATTTATTTTGGAGCGCAGATCATCATCGGAAGAGCCTGTTTCCATTATCGTACAGTCGTCTGACTGGCAAACCATCGAGACACCTGGTAGAGATATAGTAGCTAAACAAAAGCGGGGTTAGGACGCCATCCTGTGGCACTCCTTTGTTGCTAGCGTTTATCAGAAGGAAAGTCAAGTTTGTTCCGAAGTGCTTTTAAGGTATATTCAAAGTTTTTGCTGGTGGATCTAAATTTCATTACGTTTATTTCACTCCATGGATTGCATTAAAAAAATGGTTTGCATGAACAATTACAGGAATAGTAAACATCCATACATAAATATAAAAATATATATCTTATTTCCAGCTTGCAAAAAGTCGAATAGTTTTTATTTACTACTTTTATAATAATAGGCCATCCTTAGTTTTGGGTATATTAATATACGCCGTGGATATTCATAAGAAATTTCCGAAAGAATACTTTTTTCATTCGGCCAGGCCTTCAGTATATTTTCATAAACAAGTTCCGAAATTTTCACTTTGATTTAGTACTTTGATACAAAAATAGTATCAAATTAAATACTATTTCGCAAAAGTTATCTTCTTTTATTCCCCTTTCTCTCATCTTTCGCTTTGTAAGGGAGTTGTCATCGTAATCTGTCACTACGTCAAACACCTTATTATAATTACACCATGATACTTCTGATTTATAATTTTCTTATCTTAGACTAATGGCAAAGTATATTTTTATAAATATATGAAATTATCGGTTAGTGGAATATGCGCTTGAATATTAGGCCTATATAAATATACTAGTCTTTCCAAGCCATTTACGAAATTCAGTGGGCTTTCAAGACGATAAAACCGGTTTCGAGGAATGCGTACACATTAAACAGATCGAAATAATACCCTAATTTTCGTGGTCTGATATTGCTGAGCCAAAACTCTACTCCCTTATCTCTCACGTCTTTAAAAACCCGAACTCAGGCGGCCTGAAAATACTAAAGTAGGCAGGCTCATTAATTTAATCAGAGCACACAACATGCAAGAACAAAGACATTATTTTGAAAAATTGTTCAGAACTTGTTACATGGATATTGATATCAAACAGAACCGATTGAATCTAGTCAAAGTCTGCAAGCATGTAACCTAGATGTTTATTTCAAGATTTCTGTTTTCTATCCATTTATTGCTCACATAATAATAGAAATGAATACTCAGTTCACTCAACATAAAACGGCCTAAGCGAAACCTCTCTTCGAGTTTGCAACAAGCCACACTGAAGAAAATTCCACAAATTTATTAAGCTTGCTGAATTTTATGAACCACTTGTTCAAAGCCAAAATATAACTTAAACAAATTGCTAAAAATTTTTGCAGCTCTCCCCGTTTCCACTTCAACAGTAGTATGCACCTTTTCAATTCTTTTTCTGCTTTAAATAGCGCTTAACCGTCTTAACGATTTTGGCCGTCCAACATAGCTCGCAAGTCGTTTCTTCTTTCTGTAACTGGCGCCAAATGGAAACACCAGATATTCATAGGAAATTTCCGAATGAATACTTTTTTCATTCGGCCAGGCCTTCAATATATTTTCATAAACAAGTTCCGAAATTTTCACTTTGATTTAGCACTTTGATACAAAAATAGTATCAAATTAAATACTATTTCGCAAAAGTTATCTTCTTTTATTCCCCTTTCTCTCATCTTTCGCTTTGTAAGGGAGTTGTCATCGTAATCTGTCACTACGTCAAACACCTTATTATAATCACACCATGATACTTCTGATTTATAATTTGCTTATCTTAGACTAATGGCAAAGTATATTTTTATGAATATATGAAATTATCGGTTAGTGGAATATGCGCTTGAATATTAGGCCTATATAAATATACTAGTCTTTCCAAGCATTTACGAAATTCAGTGGGCTTTCAGGACGATAAAACCGGTTTCGAGGAGTGCGTACACATTAGCTCTGGTAGTAACAAACAGATCGAAATAATACCCTAATTTTCGTGGTCTGATATTGCTGAGCTAAAACTCTACGCCCTTATCTCTCACGTCTTTAAAAACCCGAATTCAGGCGGCCTGAAAATACTAAAGTAGGCAGGCTCATTAATTTAATCAGAGCACACAACATGCAAGAACAAAGACATTATTTTGAAAAATTGTTCAGAACTTGTTACATGGATATTGAAATCAAACAGAACCGATTGAATCTAGTCAAAGTCTGCAAGCATGTAACCTAGATGTTTATTTCAAGATTTCTGGTTTCTATCCATTTATTGCTCACATAATAATAGAAATGAATACTCAGTTCACTCAACATAAAACGGCCTAAGCGAAACCTCTCTTCGAGTTTGCACCAAGCCACACTGAAGAAAATTCCACAAATTTATTAAGCTTGCTGAATTTTATGAACCACTTGTTCAAAGCCAAAATATAACTTATACAAATTGCTAAACATTTTTGCAGCTCTCCCCGTTTCCACTTCAACAGTAGTATGCACCTTTTCAATTCTTTTTCTGCTTTAAATAGCGCTTAACCGTCTTAACGATTTTGGCCGTCCAACATAGCTCGCAAGTCGTTTCTTCTTTCTGTTACTGGCGCCAAATGGAAACACCACAGAATCGCAAATCGGTTTCCACTTGGTCCTTCCATAGGAGTGTTGGTCTCTCTCTTCCTCTGCTACCACCGCCGGTTGCCGAAAATAATAATTTCTGGTCCAGAACATCTTCATTGATTCACACAACATGACCTAGCCAACAAATCCGCTGGGTTTTAATTCGTTGGACTATGTAGGTGTCTACACATAGCTCATACAGCTCGTCATTAAATCTTCTGCGGTACTCGCCGTCGCCAACTTGTAAGGGTCTGTAAATCTCCCGATCCAAGTTTCTGAACAACAAACAATGACTTAAAGAGTGCTATTCTCGTTCTTCGAGAGAGGACTTTACTTCTCAATTGCCTACTCAGTCCGAAGTAGCACTTGTTTGCAAACGCGATTCTTCGTTGGACTTCTAGGCTGAAATTATAGTTGGGCCTTATTCTGCTTCCCAGGTAAACAACTCTAAAGAGGTTAAAAACTTATCTAAGTAACTCTACCGGACAAGTAATTAAAATATTGATATGTACATTATGCTTTACAACTGTTGAATATCCCATCTTATTACAACACAAGAAGTAATTGTGCCCATTACAACACAAGAAGTAAGTGAAAAAATTTATGTTAAGCAAAAAAGATTAAAACTCGCTTTATAAATAATAATATTTTGTTGACTTGTACATAAATATATGTAAGCGTGAAAAACATGTAGGTATGTTTAATGTGTAAAAACTGAAGTATATAACACAAAGAGATAATACATTAAAAGCTTTCACAAAAAAACTGGATTACACACTAATTAATTAAAAAAAATAATGTAAGTATATTTTTTAAATTTTAATAAATCATGAATACCCGATAAAATAAACTAGTAAGACAAGAAATATATTATGTGAGAAACATGTGAACGAATGGGCACAGCTGAAGCCTCTAGCCATTGTGTGTCTCAAATTTCAGTTATCGATGACAATTGTTTTCGATTTTCCCACCTTCTGCCAAAATCTTGGCTACGCCACTGGCTGTATTAAAGGTTCGGTTTCCTACCTCACTTATACCTACCGCTGTCATATTGCTAAAGCCACTTTACAATTTACAAATACTTTCTCACACTATTCAGTTTTTATTTCAATATAGTACATTTGTTAGTAACTTTTCAGTTTTACTAAACTAGTGCCGATTTTCAAATCGAAAGCACTTATTAACAATTTTGTTGATTTTCTACGACGAGGGGCGCCGTGGGTATACCTTGGGCTTGGAAAACAGCCTCTCCTTGGCTCACAACGGCATTTGATGGATTACTTTCACGAGTAAGCAGCCAAGCGAATCCTGTGAAATTGAAAAGGAAAAAACGGATTTGAAAAGTTAATTTTGAAACAATTTTAACAGTTAAAAGTTATATGACAGTATGTAACAACTCTACACAAGAATCAGATTTATAGTAGGGTTGTATGTCACGAAAAACTGTCAATGTTTGCTGAACATAAATTTTGATAAAATAAATCGACGGCAACACCATGTAAAAACAGTGGTTGATTCGATATTTGAGAGCTTATCCCGTTTCCTTAGTTACTTACGATTTAAAGACCCTTAGAGTATTCGAAATAAAATCTTCGAAAGATTTTGGGGACCTTTGTATGTGACTACGATCAATAACGAAGTGGGTGTGCTCAACGAGACATTATAGTTAAATTTTAATTATTTTGTTTCAAAAACAGTTGCGTCATGGAACTGAATCTTATAGCTCATTGCAGCACTCATTAGCACCTGCCGTTTGATACGCATATTGTACTAACACATTTTGGGTCACCCTGGTCCACATATTGAGCGATAACTCCGAAACCGGTCCAGGTATCGAAATAAGGGATATCTTGAATTTTAAGTTAGACGTCTGGTAATGCAAGAGTTAATGTTTTATTCAAATCCATTTAGCAGCTTTTCATTGATGTGTGCCCAAACATGCAGACAGACAGACAAAAATTCTAAAAACTGTTGGTTTGTATGCTCCCTGCTATAAATTTTTTTTTAATATCTACAATGTATGGACATTGATTGATCTGCTATAATTTCATTGTATGTAAATACAAAAAAATGCTTACTTGAGTGGTTATTCTGTCCTTGATTGCAACTGAACACGACAGCATATGAGACATAATCGGTATCTAAAATCAAGTATTCATAAATTGATCCAGCAGCTGTGAAGAAAAAAAAGTTAGAATATTATTTAATTTATTGTGAGATCAGTTAATGGGGATGTGGTGATTGTGAGTAAAAAAAGGTTTTTTTTCCAAAAATCATTAAAAATTCGAAGACACTACGTTTTATAAAATTATTTTAAAAATATGGAGAAATATTGAATATTTATACTCCAAGTGACTTTATACTTTTCATAAATAGGTTTCACGTTTTTCACATTCCTATGCAAAAAAGTTAACGGTGCAGAATTTGACCTTTTCAATTGAAATATATATATATATAGCTGAAACCCCGTTTATAGGAGCAATCGATTGTATGGTGGCTATATGTTATATTGGTCTTAAAAAATGATGAAATGTCGGTCCAATACCATGTTTTAGGCAAATATGACAAACGGAGAAAACAAAAATAAACACTCTTAACGAGTTTTGGTCTTCTTGCTTCCCAACAGTATTCCATGTTTAAGAATATATATATGTACCTATAAATCAAATTTTGTTTACTTACGCCCATTAATAATAAACAATAGCTCGCCAGGACCAGAAATTGCAGCAGCACCTGGAGTGGAGAGTAACTGGTTCCTGTAAAGGGAAATACGATTTATGTAAAGTATCCATACAAATTTCTTAATATCTACTACTTAAATTAAATATTAAATTATATGCAAACAGCAATTGTTTCTTTAAGCATTGTGTCCATTTCCTAGGTAGACCTATTCACTCGTATGACAATTTCAGAAATATTGTAAGAAATTGCCCAATTTTCTTTTACTTTCACAAGGGCTAACGCGACTTTTAGCTCGGAAGCCAAACGCTGTTTTGTTATTCCAACTCAATAGCGGTCCATAATTGGTGTTACTACGATACACGCCTTTGGTGGGGGAAGCGCCATACAGCTACAGGAGAGTTCTGCTCCCAAATACTTCGATAGCTTTCCATCCTCTTCCGTCACCAACCATGAGTCCGTGTCATAAAGCAGGGCAAGTATAATGAGTGGCATATAGAATATAATTCTTATTGGTCTAAGGAGCCATTTTATCTTAAAGTCCCACTCAGTTCAAAGTATAACGTGTTGGGAATTGTGCTTCTCCATTAAATATTTAAGCTCTGTTACTGCGGTTGCAAAAAGGCTTGGTCCTGTGACTAATAACAATTTGGTCTGCCCTCTTTTTATACATAACTGCAAAATTTAATTCATCATATGGTACTTACTGTGAATTGAATTGTGTGATAAGCACCGAGATTTCGTCCACTGCTAAGGGGGTATATGTGGCCTTCAAGCAACGACTTCCACCCACTACGAATTCAGCGGGATATTTTTCATATACATACCAATCACCAACGTACTGCAAATAATCCAAATCAGTTTATACATGAATTATCGTGAAAGAAAAGCGTAAGAGATACACAAAATATTTTACTTAGAGGTTTCTTAGTGAGAAAAAAAAATTTTTCACAATTAAATTCCTTTTTTTTTAAGCCAAACTCAGACATTTTTGTGGGGAATTTAATTTCCTCAAAAACTATATGCATCTAAATTTTTTACCACTATAGTTTGGCAGTTTTAAAACTTTTTCAAAATCGAAACTATCAAATACAGAAGTCTTAAATCGAATAGGTATATAGGTCTGAAACTTCTACAGTGTGTCTTCGCCAAACTCAAAAATTATATAAATATAATTTAAAATCTCTCGGCGGCCGCCGTGGTGTGAAGGTAGTGTTGCCGGCCTACCACACCGAAGGTCCATGGTTCGAGCCCTGGTACAGGTAACATCAAAAGTGATTTGAAAAAAGTTTTTCAAAACGGGGTCGCCCCTCGGCAGTGGTTTGGCAAACTCTCCGAGTTCTGCCATGACAGGCTTCTCAGCAAAAATTCGTCTCCTTTGTAGATGCCGTTCGGAGTCGGCAAAAAACTGTAGGTCCCACCAATTTGTAGGGAAAATTCAAATCGGCACACCACAAATTGGAAGAGAAGCTTGGCGCAAAAATCTCTTAGGAGGTTTATGATGATATACTGTTGTATATCGCGCCATAGAGATAGATAGAGAATTTAAAATCTAAATTTTTTTAATGGCCCTATTTAATGTGCATACAAAAATATATATTTAATGAAACAGGATTTTTAAGTATAGTTATGAGAATCTAATTAAAACTCTAATTTTATTTAATATCAGAAGCTGCCGAAAATCCTTTTGGAGACAATAAATCGTGATAGATCCATCTGAGAGACTGTTTTTATGTATTGTTGTTCGTTGTTTAGCTGTTATCTTCGATAAGCAACTTTCATCGCGTTTATCATGAATGTTTTTTGGCCGGTGAAACCCTCGACTGTTAACTTAAAATAGATGTAGTTCTCAAATCGCGAAAGCAAAGTCTTCCAGTTCAATTCTAACGTCATTTATAACATTCTAATGTGAATGGAATTAATATTGGTTCTCTAATTTTTCTTGAATCTATTATAGTCTAGCTCCCTAACATCTTTCTTCATTCGAAATGTATGCTCATTATCTATTGTGGCTACCAAATAATTTCGTGGCGCTACTGTATACTGCAGCTGTACCTATTCAACTGACGGCAAGTGTAGGTACATATATATGTGTGTAAAATTAATACTTACCGCGGATAAATTGAAGTTTTGGACAGTTGTTACATTGGGACATTGGCCGTCTACTACAATTTGACCTGCTACCAAATTTGTAGATGTCAAGAGAATAACAAGTGACAAAGAAGCACTGAAAAAAAGGAAGAAAATTAAAAAATTCCATTATTATTATTATTATTATTATTATTGTAGCAGTATTGCGTTATAAAATATCCTTGATTATTCCGGCACCATTAAACTACATTTAAAAATTTTCCGTAAACCGTAAAAAAAAAAATTTCAGAAAAAATATTGGGGTCTATCAACTATTCCGACGGAACTGCCGATGTTAGAAATATAATAGATCATGAGAGAATTCAATAGATTTGATCGGAATTTGCAAGTGAATTTCGATAAAGTCGATGGAGATCACAAAACTCTATTACAATTATTCCCCGCCGGCAGTGCCGCCGGAATAGCTGATAGACCCCATTCTAAATTAGACATACCTAACTAGACCTAAAATAATCAAATCCAGACCTACACATTATTGCACCCAAATAACATTTTCTCTAGAGGAACCCTTAGAGAACAATCTAGAACACAAATAAACAGACCTTATGCGTGTACTAGAAAAATGGGTTATCCTGTCAATCTATATAGATACTTTACACAATATATGGTAAATTGTTTTTTTATAGGCAAATGCACATGTATTTTCAACAGTGCAGTCTATCGAGGCAGATTTCTCTATCATATGAAGTACATATCCACCTCTCTAATTCCCCAATTTACTTCTGCCTATTATCCATAAACTAATACAACTCAATTATTATTGGGGTCTATCAGCTATTCCGGCGGAGCTGCCGGCAGGGAATAATTCTAGTAGAGTTTTGTGATTTCTATTGACTTCATCGAAATTCACAGGCAAATCCCGATTAAATCGATTAATTTCTCTCATGATCTATTACATTTCTCCCGTCGGCAGTTCCGTCGGAATAGCTGATAGAACCCATTACAAAAAACTATCGAGAACCTAGGATTAGGATAACTGCGTTTTAGTTACTTACATGGCAAACTGTTTATACATTTTGTAAATATTTTTCTTGAATGGAACTTCAACGGAGAATGCGATCAAATACAACTTTCGATTTTAACACAAGAGCTGACAATATAATTTTAAAATTTTTCGCGTCTTTTATATTTGCGCTCGGTGTCGGGTTTTTCACCGCTTAAGGCATATTAGACCTTCTGCTAAATTTATTGTGTTGCGAATACCACTTGCTAATGCATAGCTCGATCAACATTTATTTTCATCGGCTATGTTATCCAATTAATTTTAAAAAAATATGACGATGCAGGGTATGCTTATGTTAGAATGAGGCTAACAAAGTGGTAGCTCAGGCCATAAATTCATACATATAAACCCTTTGCCTTGTATGAATCCGATGACAGGATCTAGTGAATTTTAGTCGCCTTTTAGGACAGGCACACCTACTTATATTCTGAGCCCTTAACATATGGGGAGACCCATTTATAACAAATGGACTAATCCAATTTCTACCCACACAGGTACTTTTAACTCCTATGAGTATGCTACACAAATCAAAATTTACTGATTGAATTATAGCCAACTGAAGACTAAAGAGATTAACCGCGGCTCGCTCTCTTTAGAGATTAGCCTTACTATTTTTTGCAAAATTTGTAATGCACGACTTTAACGACGGGTGGAAAGGTGCATGCGAACGCTTGTATATCAAGTATGCAAGCATTAAAAACCTATAATTCTCAATTAAACGCTCTTTTTAGTAGCTTCCAACTAACGATCGGTTGTATGGTTGAATGCATCCTAAAAACACTGAACTGGTCGTGTCTGGATCAAGTCTCAGTTTTAGATTCAATGTTAAGAGATTGAGAATGCAGCATGTATCGCAAAAACAGAAAAGCGGTCATATTTTTTATGTCTTTCTGAGTCTGCCTAGAGAATATAACAGCAAAATCCTTCTCTTGCTTCCTTTAATGTATACTTTTTTGCAATTTTTTTGTCATATAATGTGTCCATGATCCCATACCATAAACCATGCCGAATTTTCTCTCTTCCGGCGATCGAAGGAGAAAGAGGGTATGAATCGAAAATGATCTCATAAATACTCAATTCCTTCTAAAACATTCCTCTCTGCATTACCCTGGCATTTATAACTGGATGCATTCTTTTCCTAGGATATCGCCGTAAGGAACGAGATGCACTCTGGAATGTAAAGTGCCTAAGACCGATATATTTATGGAGGCATGGCTTTACATGACCATTTCCCCCTGGGTATCTGTTTGTCTGACATTTGAGTAGCAGTGCCGACAAAAAGTTTTATTTTTTTTAGTTTTTTTTCAATCACAAACGCGGATGTATATGCGTGCAAGAAAGAACAGGCCTAATATTTAAGTCATGAAGATGTATGCAACAATTGCAGTTTTCTGTTCGATGAGTCTGTTTAAAGTTACAAAATTCAGAAGACACAAAACAATTATTTTGATATACGATTTTGCTTGTTTTCGCGAAACGGTCTAAGGGACAAGCGCGTGTTGGTTATTTATGAAGCTAATCAAATGTTTGTTCAAAACTTATTTTTTCTTAAAAAGGTTGTACAGATAATAAACTTTGAAAAGTGTTCGTTAGGTGCATCGAATATTAAAAATACGACATTAGACTATGCCAACAGACTAAGGAAGTCCTCAACTTCTGCACTATTCGGCATAGGCCCGACTGTATTTCTGCCATGAAAATACTTTTCAGGACCGTTAGGAGTCTACAAAACCACCATCCACCAAGTGTATGTTGCTTATCTTTTTCTTGAATGGATATGTGTGTTTAATAACTGTCGTACTTTATAGACGCCCTTAGCACGGAGGCTCTAGCCACCCTCAGAACTCGATGGCCGATACACGGATAAGACGTACATTTGCATTCAATACTCACAGTCAATTTCCTGTTTTGCACTCAATTTGGGTGGTACCCTTGTTTACTGGATCCTTACACCTTCTCTGCACTTCCCAAAACCTTTTTGTTGGATATGACCACAACAATAACAACCTTCACTATTTGATTTTAAGCTTCTAAATATATGGGTGTTTGCAGCTATTTCGATAGATTTGCGGGGTCGCAATCTAGGATCAAGCGCTGAAAGGAGCTGCTACTATCTGTGTGCTAAGAACAACTGAGTATAAAGAAGAAATCAAATAAGGGAAACCGTTGCTCTGCTATGTCAACAAAAAGAAAGTATATCTATAGATTTAGGTGCTCTTTACTTAATTTGTTTAGATGTATATTGGAACGATTTTTCGTCATCCCTTGTCAATTTTTGTTTTGTTACGGTTTCGGCGATCCGCCATCTTCAGTGCATGTTTTCGTTCTGTTGTTTAGTTAACACTAACCAAACTGTGTCAATAAGTTTTTGAATGCTTAATTTTTTCCCCGAACTCAAACATTATCCATTAAACAATTTAAAATGTAATCGAACTTCTCGTACTTAACTTCGAGTCTGTACATATAATAAAATTATAGCAAGTAGATGTATGTTTGTTGAAGATATTCAAGAAAATTTATAGGAGAAATCTTTATTGAGCCAGTAGAACCAAAGCAAAAATTTTTAGAATGTTTCTGCGTTTATCTGAATGTATGTTTGGGCGCATATCACTCAGAAACTGCTGAAAAGAAATGAATGCAATCTTCACCCGTACATTACTGGGCATCTGACTTGAAATTTAGATGTGCCTTATTGCGATAACTCCGTCGGTTCCGGAGCTATCGATCAATATGTGAACCAAGGTGACGCAAACTGCTAATGAGGGATCAAACGAAAGCTGCTAATGAGTTCCATTTGCTGAACTAGTTTCGGAGATATAATGATTACTCACGAACTCAGTCTATTTTTAGGTCCTGGCTAGATTTACTTACAATAGCAAACTCTGCTTAAGGCCTGCCAGGGCTCTGACATGGAAAACGTACACAGTGCCAAAATTGTCACCAAAAAAGTATGATTGCCATCTTAAAATACTCTTAGGCTCAGGGTTACATATGAAAATGACTGTTAACAGAACTTAAGTTCAACTTTTCTTAAATATTCATTCTTAAAGTTCACATGAAAGCTGACTCTTAACATAGAACTTGATTTAACATTTTGAAATTTTAACACATCTCTGTAAACAACATTATTTGATTTATTGATTTCCGCATATACAAAAAGGTTTTCGGCTCTCGATACTCGCGAGCATCCAACTTACAGTTGTCCGTGTGATAGCAAGGGGATTCTACATGCATTCCCGCCACTTTGAGTGGTTGCCCTTATTCTTATTTATGGTTATCGAAAATGCGAATTTTACGGGAAACTGTAGAAGTTCAAACAGGAATGGTATGTTAGTTGGAATAATAGGTATTCTTGGGATTAATACCGATTCTCCCTTGGCTCCTCCAGTAATAATGTTGGCTTGTAAAATATTTTGTTTTAGCGCTGTATGTTGCAATATTGTGTCATTGCACAATCTTGGTGCGTCCCAGTTACGCATTAATATAACTCGTACCCCCACTTTTAATTCCAATTTGTAAGAAGGTACCCCTTATAGCTGTAAAGAGCTTAAAAACTCAATGGGATACGTTGTTGCGCCATCATTGCTTATTATAGTGTCAAAAGACATATAGATAGTGGACTCACCGGGTACTTGTTCTACTACGTTTTTAATTATTAAGGTACCGAATTTCGAGCAAATTGCATCATAAATAAGATTTTTTTTCAATAGGTCGGTCCCTGGTCCACTTTTCCGGACATGAATCTGTTACCTATTCTATGCTCTTGCGAATAAGTGTACAACATTTTCGTAGAGATCGGTTAAGCACATAGTTTAGACGTTAAAGACCCACAATTAGCAAGATTAACATTCAACATATTTTGACAAATCTAACATAGCTCATATAAAGGTCATCGCATCTATGACCTTGTGTACTGCCTTATTCCGCTTACGTGGGACCATCGAAAGGTATCACTTACCATAAGTCTCCTCATCAGTCTCGCGTAGTATCCAGCTCCAGCCGCCCAGAGCACCCACTACAAACGCGTCCACCATGACTTCGTAGCCGAGCTCCGTCAGCTGGTCTATTTTTTACCTTGTTTTGGCGCTGTTGGATGGCTGCGGAGTGTGGCCAGCAATGATTTAACACATGCGGGAGCGTCTGCCGGTCGCACCCGCATTTTCGACATCATTATTCGTAAAAGTTGCAACTATTTTTAATTGCGACATCGCCTACCTGATAATATGAACTCTTTTCAAAAGATACATTTTTTTCAGACAAAGCCGGATGTATTTTCTCACTTTCAAGAAGAAAAGTCTATGTTTCTCCAGGTCAAGTAGCATTGATTGAGCTGCAGTGGCGAAAGTTAATAACCGTACAGTGGACAAGTGTGACCTCTACTATTGAATTTTGGGCGGAAGTCCGAGAATATAAAAATTCATTTAACGAACTCCCTTTTATGGAACCGGTCGAATTCGTATTTAGCTTTTTGGTATTACCTTTCAGTAATGGGGAGGTTGAAAGAGTTGTTAGAATCATGAACATTTGAAAAACTAAGTTAGGGAACAAATTAAAATGCTTAGCTCGCTGCTTAATATTAGATGCTCTGTAAAACGCTTATCCAAATGTTGCACTGATTTTGAAATTACCGACGCTCTTATCTCTATGATAAATACCCAAACGCAGTATGTGTTTCTTTGAAAAAATTACTAGTCAAGGAAAATGTGCCTGATATGTGTTGATACAAAAATAGTTCCTTTAAGTTATGTCTGCAGCTTTATAAACAAATAGTGTAAACTAAAATAAAAAATTTAAAATGAATTTAAAAAAAAATGTCTGACTTTATTTTTAGCTTCTTTTTTCTTAACCGTTTTTTGCCGATTTAGCCCCTTTTTTTCTATCACCTGGTCACATTGCTGCTAACCACCGCTTGGTGGCATTAAAAGGTAGTACATCGAGGTGTGCCCTGAGTGAACTTGCCCGTTCGGAGAACACGAGCTCATCCTCATGGTCTCATACGCTTTCACCTAGCATCTTTGCCTAGGAGCTAAAGTAGTCGCCTTTCAAATATATTTGTCGCTGGATTTATTAAATCCATTGGCTTAAATGAAACTGGTATTAATAAAGCCGTAAATCCACTTATTGAAATAATAAATACATGGTATACGTGAAATCATTTTTCGGCTAATTATTTTTGCCGAATATGTAAAAAAGGGGCACCAAACATAAAAAGATTAGATTAGGATGCTTTAAGAAATAAATCTAGTTATGATTTTGATATCTATTTATATAACCCAACCGAAAATAATACTACATTTACACTGCACCTAATCGCATTACGCCCTACAAATCGCATTTCCGAAATGACTGATTTTACCGCATTTGGGCTGTTACAACATGACATTTTTTTCGAACGCATTGCTTTTAAAATTTCGCATAAAGGAAATGTCAAACAAACTGCAAATGAGCTAATGTAAATGGGTTTGAAATGACTAATTTGAATTTCCAAATGCGGTGCAGTGTAAATGTAGTATCACATAAGGGAAACTCCTGTATTTAAGTCACTGCTAGATTTTCACAATGGTGATAACATATCGCGCGACATCATACGTGATTTGTTTAGCGGTGTTTGCAAGTACAACTTTTCAAAAATTTTAAATTACTATTATTATTAAATTATATAATATGTATAGTGGAATGTAAATTATAGTAATACATTCGTCAAAATAAAACCAAAATTTAATAAAAAATAAATGATTTGTTTTATTTAAAAAAACATTATTGTTCTCAAAATTATGAGAAACAATCTTACAAAAACGTGAAGATACCTTATTAACGTAACTTAAAAGGGGCCTTTTTATTTGTAATGGATTTCTTATTGATTAAATCAAGAGGGAAATCGTTTAATTTTTCTATGGATTTCTTCTTAATTTTATTAAGGATAAAATCTTCTTATATTGCTAAAATGTGTTCTTATTATACCTAGTACTGCTACGCAAGCAAGGTATATTAACTTTAGTCCCCTAACGGCAGTACGTAATGGCATTAACGGATCGAGATAGATATTGACTTATATATATGAAAATGTTCAGGACGAAAAGAGAAATTGATTAAGTCTTGTCCGTCCGTCCGTCCGTCTGTGAACACGATAACTTGAGTAAATTTTGAGATATCTTAATGAAATTTGGTATGCGGGTTCCTTGGCACCCATCTCCGATCGCTATTTAAAATTGGCGAACTCGGATCATAGCCACGCCCACTTTTTATACATAGAATATTTTCGAAAACACAAAAAAAGTTATTACTCAGTACATGATACACCTATAAGGATAAAATTTGGCGAATACATTGAGATTGAGGCATCAAATAAATTTTTCAAGAAATTTTTTGAAAATGGGCGTGGCACCGCTCAGTTTTGATTAAGTCAAATTTAGAAATATTATTATTCATAAATCAAAAACCGTTCAAGATATCCAAACGAAATTCAGCACGCAGGTGTCCAGGTACGCAAAGAATGTTCCAGGGAAAAATGGGCGTGATCGGTTGAGGTCTACGCCCACTTTTATATGAAAGATTTTGAAGAGGATCGTAGATATATTAAATAGGCAATAACTTTGCGTAAAATAGCTTTACATCATTTATATTTCACTTTCAAAGTTTCCGTAAACAAAGAAATCCAAAAACTTGAAATTTTCGAAAATGGGCGTGGCCCCGCCCCTTTTATAGTGGACTAATCCACAAAACTTTTTATGCCATAACTTCGCCAAAAATTGATTTGTCGAAACGAAATTTGGTAATAATGTTCTATATATAAAGGCAACTGTCTGCTGTAAAAATGGGCGAAATCGATCAATGTTCACGCCCAGTTTTTTAACATAGTTCTGAAAAATTTTTCAGAAATATTGAAAAGCGATATGTCTACAACTAAGCAAGTTATTGCAATCATATTTTGCACACATAATAAGCTTTTTAAGAAAAACTCGGCCGCAAAAAAATTTTGTGAATTTTAAAGAAGTAGGCGTGGCGCCGCGGCCGCCGTGGTGTGAAGGTAGTGTTGCCGGCCTACCACACCGAAGGTCCATGGTTCGAGCCCTGGTACAGGTAACATCAAAAGTGATTTGAAAAAAGTTTTTCAAAACGGGGTCGCCCCTCGGCAGTGGTTTGGCAAACTCTCCGAGTGTATTTCTGCCATGACAGGCTTCTCAGCAAAAATTCGTCTCCTTTGTAGATGCCGTTCGGAGTCGGCAAAAAACTGTAGGTCCCACCAATTTGTAGGGAAAATTCAAATCGGCACACCACAAATTGGAAGAGAAGCTTGGCGCAAAAATCTCTTAGGAGGTTTATGATGATATACCTGTTGTATATCGCGCCTTAGAGATAGAGATAGGCGTGGCGCCGCCCACTTTTCAGCATAAAATTTCTGCTATTTTTAAAAGCAATCGCTTATAATTCAATATTGATATTTCAATAAAAATTGGCCAGCTGCTTCTCAGTAGTATGCTTATACTCCTGCCAAAAATTAGCCAGTTATATATCTTTTTTGATTTTCATACCTTTCATAAACATTAAATGCATGTAAGTATGAGAAAAAGACGGGAAAAGCTCACTAAAATGATCAGCACGATGAGCGGAGTCGATTTAGCCATGCCCGTCTGTCCGTCCGTCTGTCTGTCTGTGCGTCTGTCTATTTGCACGCAAACTAGTCGCTCAGTTTTACAAAAGAATGCTGAAAATCGTGGGTTGCTTTCGCCGTTTTATTATATACTAGCAAACCCGATAGACGTTGTTTTGGCGTTTTGATATATAGAACACATCTATATATAAAATGTCATTCACTTGAACCAAATAAACTCCTAGATATACCGAACTGCAGCTTTATATAACCTGGGGGCGTTTCCAAAAGCTATATACAGACTGTGTCGTGCCCAGCGAATTCCTGAACCTATCGTGAAAGTTCAAGAGCAAAACAAAACACAAAATATGTGGGCGTGGCACCACCCACTTTTGAAAAATTATGTAGATATTGACTAAGTGACGTATATATCCAAATTTCATTAATTTAGACCAAGAAAGTGAGGAGTTATGATGAATTCAAACTTTATATAGCCTGGGGGAGTGGCTCCGACCACTTTTCCAAAACTATATACTGTCTATGCTGTACCCAGGGAACCCAAGTATATATTGTGAACATTTCATAAAGATCGGTTGAGTTCTTTGGCGCCTTTTTTATATCTATTTTTGTTACGCACACAAGGTATATTACTTCATTCGGCATAAACGAATCGAGATATATATTTATTAATGCATATCAAAATGTTCAGGAGGAAAAGTAAAATATCCGGGCAAGTAGTTAATACTCCACTGCAAAAGCGAAGTTGTATATCATTTTTGATTTTCATACCTTTCATAAACATTAAATGTATCTGAGTATGAGAAGAAGAAGAGAAAAGTTCACTTAAATGATCAGAACGATGAGCTGAGTCGATGTAGGCATGTCCGTCTCTCGATATGTCTATCTGTCTGTCCGTCTGTCTGTATGAACGCAAATACGAACTGAAAGTATTAAAATAGACCTGCATAAATTGGGATGACATAATAGATCACTACTGGAAATTATTTCCTAAGGTATTTTACTTAAATAATATACTCAATGCCAACACGAGATAAACCTGCTATAACGAGCCACGGGTATGTCACGAAATAATGGAAAAACCCGTGTTTGTCCCACATATATAGGATTGTTCTTTAGTTTTGTCGCGCCAATTTTTGAGTTCATCGCATTCTTTTTAAAAAAAATTTCGGATGAACTGTTAAACTACTTTTATTTATTGAAATTTATAATGCCTAATAAGTATTCTTCCTGAGTAAAAAGGACCAAAGGTTATACAAATTGTGTTTACGATTTTTTGGAGTAAAATGTTTTAAAGGGAATTTTTGTGCTTTAGTTTCGTCGCACACTGTATAAATGTTTTTGTTCTTAATACGCAGAAAATATCTTGCGTTTGATACTCATATTGGCATATTTAATTTTATTTAAAAAAAAATCAGAAAGGTGGCAACCCTGCGAACACATCCTATGTAGCAACACCTGGGTAAACACTCTTAGAATGTGGTACACTTTGCATGTACAACATTTCATCCAAATCGGTAAAGCCGTTTTCGAGTTAGTTTGGATATAGAAATATACAAGAATAGCTCGTTTAAAGTTTAAGATTTGCCGATATGTGAGGTACATATTTATGTATAGGTGTCCTATTACATTGCTACCATTCCTTCATTTGCTTCCGAAGTAGGCTTGAGGCATGATTGTCCAATGATGTTTTCTTGTTCGTTTAGAAGGAATGTGAAATGTCTCCCTCATTACTCTTCTGGGAGGTTTTCTAAAATTCTCCACAACTCCCCCATAACTCGATTGTAATCCCACACTCGCAAGGCAGTACTTCGGTATTAATAAATATCTTAGCAAACTGTTGTTTCTGCATTTTTTTAAACTTTTCTCGAAGAGATTCTTAGTAGAGAACAAGAGCAAATACACCTTTCGATTTCAGCACCAACGTAAAATCCCAAGCCCGACCACCTTTCTGAGCCTATTTTCAGATTCAACAATATTTATGCACGCTTAAGTCGAGAAAGTTTGTAAATATTTATCTATACAGCTTTATAAGCCAAAATCGCTGACCACATTATAGGCGTAGCAAACCACAGCGACAATAGAAGCTAAGCTACCGTATTAAGTACACTACAAGCGACAAGTGTATATATATATATATATATCATATCATTTTGCTGGGAAGCTTTTCATGCCAAGAACTGGATGATTGGAACACAAACGAACTAGTAGTAGTTTGCTTGTTTGTTTGAAGATTTATATTACACTTTTCGTTCTTCCTTTGCGGGCAGTGCAGAAGTCGTCTTTGAGACAAGCAGGCCTTCGACATCTCAAGTTCACGAAAAGGCGCGTAAGAGCTGAATCCCAACCAAAACCAAGCCTATTAATAAAATTGGTTGAACTATAAGTTAAATTTGAACGTCCTTTCCCGCCAAAAGCACAATAGGAAGTCTAAGTGGTAGTAAAACTGATCACCAATCAGCTGATTATATTCACCTCCACGAAGGGATTGGGTCGCAGTCAATACTTTTCGGATTTTTAGGGCTTTGTCCTGCAAATTTAATTAGGTGACTATTATTTTAGGAAAGGAGAAATTGTTGAAAACACATTTAGACATTTTTCGATTTGGCTTAAATGCAGAATAAGATCATTGGGCTTTATAGAGAAATGCTGATTCTAACGGTGTATTTATTTTTGTGGAAATAATAACTACGATATCTTTTAAACTTCTTCCCAGATTGTAAAATTTTTAAAATAGCTACCGTCCTCAATGGAAGTTATCACTGCTTTTTCTGAATTTTTTGGCGTACAGACATATCGTTGCCAAAACGGTGAGGCAAGTACCAAAACATTGTTGTACCGGAATCAGAAAAATACATAGTCCATGCCATAGTACCAACTATATTTACACTGCAAAGGGTTTAATCGAAACCAATAAGTGGTAGGCAAGGGATGGAGAGTCGTAGGTATGTATATAGACACGTGCACAGGTGAAACACTACACAAAAATTTTAGCATTAGACCCCGGTTGAACGTTCGTACTACCTTCGCTATTGGGATGTTATTTTATACATGACTCTGCCTTCGGCATTGTGTACGACGTAACTTGTATTTAAGAAGTAAGAAAACTGAAGTTTTATAAAATATATAACCAGATACTTGTACTGTTCTTTCATTTTTCAAGACTTATATGCAATTCTAGCATACTGGTCCGGCTTGGTGGTCGGGCAGAATATTTTCTTCGGCTAAAATTTTGGCTTTGTTTGGACACTAGTAAACATGCTAAGAGAAAAATAAGAGGAAAGAGGGCTGAGAGTTGGAACTATACTACCATCGTAGTAGATTTAGTATGTTTCTCGGAATCTTATATATAAATAGACAAGATGAATGCAATGTAGAACCGTTTTCTGCTAAACTATAATTCTAAGGTATACAAATTATATATGTATAGATAGGAAATTTTGAGTTGTACTCTTATCCGTAAATAAAAAAAATTTTAAAAATCATTTTAATATAAAAACTTTAACATAAAAGTCACACCACTACACATTTACTTATTCACACTATAGACATGCTGTGTGTGTGTACTTGCTTTTTGTGTACTATGCTGAATCGTGAGCATGGCCGAGGAGTTGCTTTGTAGGAAAAAATTAAGAGCCGTAGTAGTGTCAAAGAGAGTATATTAATATTAATATACTCTCTTTGGTAGTGTGAGTAGACTTGCCATGCATGTTTTTGTGTTATTCGTGTGGTCGGCTCTCACTGTGAGTGCGAAGAGTTGGTAGTGGACCAATGAAAAATAAGTATTCGCACTATAGATACTCTGTTATGTCATGCATTTTTGCTTTAGTTGTTGTTATTGTATTGATTACTGGCTACGATGCCCAGTGTCAGCTGCTCTCCTGAGAGCACGAAAAGTTGCTTTGTTGGATACATTAAACAAGCAATGTAAAATATGAGCAAATATGTAAAATTCATTGCTGATACCTACAAACAGGGTTTACAAAAATAAAATAAATGATTACTCATAAAGAGTATTAAGCACCGAAGAAAATTAAAGGAAAATAGAGGAAAGGAAAAATTTGAAAGGAAGGAAAATTAAAGGAAAGAAAAGGAAAAGGAAAGAAAAGGAAGAGGAAAGGAAAGGAAAGGAAGGAAAGGGAAGGGAATGGAAAGGATAGGAAAGGAAGGAAAATTAAAGGAAAGAAAGGAATGGTAAGGAAATGAAAGGAAAAGAAGGGAAAGGGAATTAAAGGAAAGGTAAGAAAACGAAGGCGAAAGAAAGAAAATAAAAGGAAGGGAAGGAAAAGGAAAAGAAGTTTGAGGAAAGTAAAAAATAAAATAAGAGAGTAAAAAAAGAAATCAAGGAAAATAAAAATATGTTAGAGGAAAGGAACGACATAGAAAGGAAGAAAAAAAGGCGGATAAAACATACCTACAGCAAAAAAATAAAATAAAATAAAGTTTATTGGTTGAATTTCAACCACTGGGCGACCTCTAGTTCTTATAAAGGAGCCTAAGCTGTTCCTACCAGTGCTCCTTTTCCGGTATAGAAGGCTCTTCTTTTTCATTAATAATAATACTAATAATTCTTATAAAGTTCTACCTTACAGTGGAGCACATGTAAATATATGTATCCTGAAGACTGGACCATAACTTCGACTTTTTTAAATATCTCGACACGTCGCCGCCTGACCTACTTTTTATTTCCCGATGTTCTGTCAAAGCATTCGATAAAAAATGCTCGAAATATAGGCTTTATATTTGCCTCATATTTCAAGACAGACTTTCAGCAAAACATCAGTGGAGTTGCATACGCTAATGTAGTTAATAGTAATAATGATAATGATAATGAAAGTGATGTTGATAATGATAATGATAACGATAACGATAATGATAATGATAATGATAATGATAATGATAATGATAATGATAATGATAATGATAATGATAATGATAATGATAATGATAATGATAATGATAATGATAATGATAATGATAATGATAATGATAAAGATAATGATAATGATAATGATAATGATAATGATAATGATAATGATAATGATAATGATAATGATAATGATAATGATAATGGTAATGATAATGATAATGATAATGATAATGATAATGATAATGATAATGATAATGATAATGATAATGATAATGATAATGATAATGATAATGATAATGATAATGATAATGATAATGATAATGATAATGAAAATGATATTGATAATGATAATGATAATGATGATTATAATGATAATGACGATGATATTGATAATAACAATTATAATCATTATGATAATTATATTGATAAAGATAAAGATAATGATAATGATAATGATAATGATAATGATAATGATAATGATAATGATAATGATAATGATAATGATAATGATAATGATAATGATAATGATAATGATAATGATAATGATAATGATAATGATAATGATAATGATAATGATAATGATAATGAAAATGATAATGATAATGATAATGATAATGATAATGATAATGATAATGATAATGATAATGATAATGATAATGATAATGATAATGATAATGATAATGATAATGATAATGATAATGATAATGATAATGATAGCGATAATGATAATGATAATGATAATAAGTATTCGCACTATAGATACTCTGTTATGTCATGCATTTTTGCTTTAGTTGTTGTTATTGTATTGATTACTGGCTACGATGCCCAGTGTCAGCTGCTCTCCTGAGAGCACGAAAAGTTGCTTTGTTGGATACATTAAACAAGCAATGTAAAATATGAGCAAATATGTAAAATTCATTGCTGATACCTACAAACAGGGTTTACAAAAATAAAATAAATGATTACTCATAAAGAGTATTAAACACCGAAGAAAATTAAAGGAAAATAGAGGAAAGGAAAAGAAAGGAAAGAAAAGGAAAGGAAAGGGAAAGGATGGGAAAGGAAGGAAAATTAAAGGAAAGAAAGGAATGGTAAGGAATTGAAAGGAAGGGAAGGAAAAGGGAATTAAAGGAAAGGTAAGAAAACGAAGGGGAAAGCAAGAAAACAAAAGGAAGGGAAGGGAAAGGAAAAGAAGTTTGAGGAAAGTAAAAAATAAAATAAGAGAGTAAAAAAAGAAATCAAGGAAAATAAAAATATGTTAGAGGAAAGCAACGACATAGAAAGGAAGAAAAAAAGGCGGATAAAATATACCTATAGCAAAAAAATAAAATAAAATAAAGTTTATTGGTTGAATTTCAACCACTGGGCGAACTCTAGTATTTAGGAATCGACTACTTCCCTACAATACCTTGCGGGTCTGTTTCGTTTCCTAAGTTCTAAAAAAGAAAAGCTCCACGAAGTATTCCACATCGTCTTTTCAACATGAATTTGATATAAACGTCATAAATAAAATAACCATTGAAAATATGTCTCAAACGGAATTTTGCAAATCGCATATCTCTTTAAATGTTCAGTGTACACGGTTAAAAATTTGAGCATAAATTTTAAACCATTCTTCGGTTTAAGTAATTTTTAAACGTTTTCTAATACACCAATTTTCCATTTATTGCGATTTAGACTTAAAAATCGTCAATTTTTTTTTTTTTACTTTTTTCATTTATTTCTTAAGGTTTTTTCAAGTCATTCAATTTTTCTCTAAACAGTTTTATGTGCGCAGTAGCTCAGTGGGTAGAGCAGACGAGTCTGATGCGGGAAGCTTCGGTTTTTTAATTGTGTAGACATTTCTGGTTTAAAATTAAAATTCTTTTCTTCACTATCGTTTTCTCAAAAACTGGTACATATAATTCAAATTCTAATCCAAATTTTGGTTGGGTTTGAGACATGTTTTTAATGGTTAAAAATATAAAATCTGGGCTAAAGATTTTAGCCGTTTAGGTATCTCGAAATTGGAAGAAAGATGGTAGGTGAAAAAAGGGGAGAGGGCTTCCAAGAATACTGAAACTTTCACCTTCTTTGAATATATACAAATCTTCTTTGTCTTTACATGTCTAAACTCTTTCTAAAGGCCCAGACCGACTTGGATATAAATCTTTGTGTGCACTCATATGGGAATCGCTAAGATTCACAATCCGGACCACTTAATGATGTGGTATGAGAGAGAAGGGGGCGTGGAATTTGAATTGAATTTTTTTCGCCACGAGCTATGTAGTATTTCGTATAGAGATCCTTTAAATAAAAAAGTATGATTAGGAAGTTGACGAGAATAGGGTTAGACTAAGTGGTCGGGATAGGGAGCAGCCATTCGAAATATTAAAGGAATATTCATGTGCTTAAAATAATTTCGATATATTATGGAGCATACCGTCGGTGACACTGCGAAACCGCTTAACGCACAAACAACTTTCATAGGCCCCTGCCATCAAGATCTATTCATTTATTCTCAAAAAAACTACATGTTGGTTTGGAAAATAATTAAAAGAATCGATGTAGATGGGAAATTTTTCCAGAAAGTTGTTATTCGTCTTTAATTTAAGCAATTTGTAGTTGAAAAACAGCCAAACTTAGATTTCACTTACCGACGATATGTATCTGGAAATCCCAAATTCATGAGCCGATATATTAAGTAATCTCCAGAATTATTGAATGTTCTGAGCTATTCAGCAATACATAAACTTGATTGTAAGCAAAACACTATAAAAAATATTTGAGCTACTATCCAAAAACAACGCTATCTACATATAATAAAATTGTAAAAGGTCGACGTCTGTACATTTCAGAGATTTAAGAAAAATCGATGGGAGGACGGACGGACATGTCTTAATGAATTCCTCTGTTCATTCTAAGAACTTTGCTATATGGAACTCTTTATCTATTTCCAATAATTTATTCCGTTACAAACCACCGAATATCATGAACATCTAGTTCTATTTTGGTCAGGCATTCAATACTGTACACGTTTTGGCTAAGGCTGGCGCTTTGGAATGTTCGATAAAAAGTCCCTCGAAGCAGCTCTAGGAGTACAGTCAAAACACTGCGGAGAGATATTGAGACTGTCTTGCATCTTTTTATTGATGCTTGGAAATTAATCAAATTTGATGCCAAGAGAAAGAGCACACTCTTGGTTGCAAACATGTCAAAAACGGTTTTGTATGTGTGTAGTCCCAACATAGTTCAACTCCTAGGAAAGTACTTGGCGCCCACTGATTTAGATGAAACAAATTTAATGAGTCCGCATTAAAAATTTTGCCATGAAAAGCAATTAAAACTAGAGTTGAGTTAAACAATTATAGATAAATCGAATGCCAAAGGAATCATGCAATGTAATTAACTATCGCACGAGTTCATGCTACAGATTCGTATATAAGTCAAGGAAAAATGCATCGAGAAGTAGTTATCTAGAGCTTACATTCCCGGTTTGACGTCTCTGCAAGAAAAAGTTTTTCAAAAATGCAAAAACAACAGTTTGCTTTGTAAGTCTATAAATTGTATTTTTTGTGCCAAAAGAAAATCTTAAATAATTTAAAGTGTGAACAAAATTTGATTTCGAATGACAAAAATTAGGATACCATAGCAATCTTTGCGGGGGATAATGTCAGGAACAAAAGTTAAGGAGAGGACATACCTTCTGTTTTCTAAAGTTTATTAGCAATATTTAAGGAGACAGTGCCTAGTGTTTTTAAGAAAAGGTTTTTGACCACGGCTCTATCCCATCAATACTTAATTGGTGGAACGGACGCCAAATTACAGTTGCATACTCTAGATGGGGGCGAACAAAAGAAGTGTAAATCAACTTTAGGGTAAAGGAATTTGATAAAATTATGACAAGTTAAGTTCTTTATTTTGACTGAATTCATTTTTAATTTTTTTGAATTTGATTAAAAATCCCTCTTTTGGTGGTATTGGCATATCTCGGTAGCCTTTCAACATTGTAAAATCATCATTCCGCTCCTTACCCCTGCGGGTTAGGGGTTTAGAATATGCCCGAGGTAGGCATACCGGTCGTAAGAGGCGACTAATATGCACAAAGGTAATGACGTGCAACTCGATGGTTGATCTACGGATATAATGCCTCTCACCTCTCATTACCCATCTTATCCTTCCTTACGGAAGGAGGGGTGAAATGACCTAGAAAGTTTAACTGGTCATAAATCGCTACCACGACAGTCGGGAGTACCGCAAGGGAGTACCGGAGCGTACCGGGTTCAAATCCGTCCAAGGACTGTTAATTCGCCAACACTCCCCAAAACCTTCGGGGAATGTTTTTGTCGTTACAACAACAACATCATTCCGCTCCTTAAATGGTAAGGAAAATAGCTGGGATATATATCCAAATATTAATATTTTAAATATCTGTACCTTGAATATTTCATGCGTTGAACTTGAATAAGTTAAGAAATGACATTTTTTCGCACTTTTGTAGTGCATCAAGCGCAGTTCATGTTGAAATATCCTCCATAAATTGGCTTCATCCACAATATTGTGACTTTCAATCTTTGGCGCATGAAAAAGTATTTGAATGTTGGCCAATTTCGCCGTATTTCCCTGGAAAACACAGCTTCTAGCAATAGAGAAACTTTTATTTCCACACTAGATAACACCTGATTCTCGCGACTTGAAAGAAGCTATATTAACCGACTCAGGAATGACTACAGAAATTGTGCAAATTTAATTCACATTTAAATCCCATTAGAGAATGTCATTAGAGCTCGATCAGATAACTATGATTTTCTCGATTTGAGAATTATGTCCCATTTTGCTTGAGAACTCTATGTTCCTCAAGTGTTTCTCGAATCGCCCCCTAACGTAAAAGATTAGAGAATAGAGCTAGATATAAAGTGTTTGCTTGATCAAGAATCCCCAATCTAAATTTTTTGCAAAAACCTATTTCGCCTGTTTTGTTTTGTTTTTAACAAACAAATTTATTATGGCTGCACTTTTTATATGTTTTTATTTTAAACAAGTCTGATGCATTATTTTTTGAATGAGTTAAATGTGCATTACGAAATGTAACAAATGCGATTCTCCAAGAATATTACCCGGTTACGCACCTAGTATATGAAGTTATTACTTTTCTCTTATAGCCAACAACATTAACAACCTTTATATTAAGTCCCTTTCTTGTTCGCCAGCTCATTTCCATATGATATTTTGGAATTTTGCAAAGTCTTTTTAGCTAACTTTAAGTTGAGCTAGACACTTCAAACTTTTAACATGGCTAAGAAGGCCCTTGCAATACAATGCGAGTTAAAAATATCCGCTAAGGGGATCACTGATAAAGATTTACAGAAAACTCTTTTGAAATAAGGAATCTTGTTATAAAATTTTGATTAACTTTCCCTCGACTTAACGCCATGAAATCGGTATATAGTTCAGAACACAATGGCAATTCAATAAAAATAAAAAAAATCATTAAATTGAAAGCAACAATAAAATAAGCCAGCAGAAATAATTAAAGCGCCAGGTTCATATTTGATTTTCAAAGGAAATATAAAATTTTTCAAAAAAACGTTTTATTCATAAGTTCACAAGTGCTAAGGAAAAAGTTAGGGGTCGAATTACGTTATACGTTTCGTGATCGAAATCGAATTTTTCAATCACAATAGCTCTAGTCCCATGTTGCGGAATGACGGCATACGTGAGCAATTAGCTGGAAGTAAGGGTCGGTTCAATTATGCATTATTTCTCTTATAAAAAGTTGGACAGTTTCAAAGTTATCGTGACTAAAGAAACGGTTTAAGATCACGGAACGGATGTCGTCATTCGGCCCCTGCTTTTATAGGTTTCCGTTTTGTTTTCCTTAAAATTTGTTAATGAATAACATAAATAAATTCAAGTGTTTGCATTTCATCCAATAGAGGGCAGTACATATTTCCATTCCCAGCAGAAGTTATACATCTTTTTTAAAATATACCCAAATATACAACATTCACTTCATATATTTTTTATTTCATAACTAGTAAACCCGGCCCGCTTCGCTGAGTCACACACTTAATAATAGAATGAGTCCGATTTTCATCATTACATACAGACAAAAATTCTAAAAACGGTTGATTTGGCTTAATAATGGTCCCCCCCATCGATTTTTCTTAAATATCTGAAATGTACAGACGTCGACCTTTTACAATTTTATTATATCTAGAGATTGTTGTTTTTAGATAGTAGCTCAAATCTTTTTTATAGTGTTTTGCTTACAATCAAGTTTATGTATTGCTGAATAGCTCAGAACATTCAATAATTCCGGAGATTACTTAATATATCGGCTCATGAATTTGGGATTTCCAGAGGTTAGGGGTAGATACATATCGTTGGTGACACTGCAAAACCGCGTAAGTGATATCTAAGTTTGGCTGTTTTTCAACTACAAATTGCTTAAATTAAAGACGAATAACAACTTTCTGGAAAAATTTCCCACCTAGATCGATTCTTTTAATTATTTTCCAAACCAACATGTAGTTTTTTTGAGAATAAATGAATAGATCTTGATGGCAGGGGCCTATGAAAGTTGTTTGTGCGTTAAGCGGTTTCGCAGTGTCACCGACGGTATGCCCCATAATATATCTAAATTATTTTAAGCACATGAATATTCCTTTAATATTTCGAATATCCCGATCACTTAGTCTAACCCTATTCTTGTCAACTTCCTAATCATACTTTTTGATATAAAGGATCTCTATACGAAATACTACATAGCTCGTGGCGAAAAAAATTCAATTCAAATTCCACGCCCCCTTCTCTCTCATACCACATCATTAAGTGGTCCGGATTGTGAATCTTAGCGATTCCCATATGAGTGCACACAAAGATTTATATCCAAGTCGGTCTGGGCCTTTAGAAAGAGTTTAGACATGTAAACACAAAGAAGATTTGTATATATTCAAAGAAGGTGAAAGTTTCAGTATTCTTGGAAGCCCTCTCCCCTTTTTGCACCTACCATCTTTCTTCCAATGACTAAGATGTCGTTAGTCTCCATACCAATTTCGAGATACCTAAACGGCTAAAATCTTTAGCCCAGATTTTATATTTTTAACCATTAAAAACATGTCTCAAACCCAACCCAAATTTGGGTTAGAATGGTTAGAATTATACCAGTTTTCGAGAAAACGAGAGTGAAGAAAAGAGTTTCAATTTTAAACCAGAAAGTCTACACAATTAAAAAACCGAAGCTTCCCGCATCAGACTCGTCTGCTCTACCCACTGAGCTACTGCGCACATAAAACTGTTTAGAGAAAAATTCAATGACTTGAAAAAACCTTAAAAAATAAATGAAAAACGTAACAAAAATGTTGACGATTTTATAAATTTTTAAATCTAAATCGCAATAAATTGAAAATTGGCGTATTAAAAAACGTTTAAAAATTAGTACCTGGGTGACCGAGCCTTGCTCGGTGGCAACCCTAGGTGGCAATCCTACTTAAAAATATTCTGGATGGTATACGGTCCCCAATGCCTTCCGTTTGATACCCATATTACCATATATTGCTTAATATTTAAAAAACATTCGGAAAGTTGACAACCCTCTAAGCCTCCTTTAGTGGCAACATCCAAGTAGAAAATCTTAGAAGGAAGCCTACTATCCATATACCAAATTTCATCGAAATCGGTTTAGCCGTTCCCGAGATAGTGGTCGATATCTGAAGGCGTAAATAAAATGCGGTCAGGTGGCAACCCTAGGTGGCAGCCCTACGCCAAAATACTCTGGTTGTTATGAGGCCTAAAATACCTTTCATTGATACCCATATTCCAATATTTTGCTTAATATTTAAAAAAAATTATATAGGTGGCAACCCTGTGAACCACCCCAAGTGGCAACACCAAAGTAGAAAATCTTAAAACAAAGGATACCAAATTCCATCCAAAGCGGTTAAGTCGTTCCTGAGATCGTAGTGGATATACAAATATACAAAAATAACTCGTTTAAACTTATAAAAATTATTTAAACCGAAGAACCGATCTACAAGTAGATTTATTGAGAAAAACTCTGAATGGTTATCAGAAAATCTGGATTTCACAGATTATATGCTTGATGTTGAGCCATGCACTTCTCGTGATATTCCTAAGCCGGGGAGGCCAGCAAGAAACTTTTCTGAGTCATCTATGCGCAAAAAAACGAAAAGCTAATGAACGATGTCGACAATGATCAACTGTTAATGGCAGCGGAATTGAAATTACGATCATCAGGGAAAAGAAATTCTGCAAATATAATTGAGGAGTTGTACAGCATCACCATCAAGAGGCACTGCAATCAAAAAGTCCCGACTATCGGAAGAAAATAAGAAAAGTTTGCCACCAGTTCAAGCAATTGCGATGATAGTTGACTCAAATCTTTCAACACATGAATACTCCCTGATCCGGCAGCACACTTCAGAAGTTAACAGAAAAATATATCCTTCATATAACTGTTTAAAAGAATCAAAGGTTTTATGCTATCCTGAAAAAATAACCGTAACGGAAACCTATGCTGAAATTGAATTGCAATCCCTAATTGATCACAGCTTACGAAGATTGTGTCTTGCACAAGAAGAGGTATTGCTTTCTATTCCTGAGGTTTAAGAACTAAATGCAATTATAAAATGTGGATGTGATGGAGCTAAGCGTAGCTGTTACAAACAACAATTTTCGGAAGAAAACAAATCGGACACTAGTATGTTTTTCATTTCACTAGGACTCCTTCAAATGTATACAATGGTTGACTAACGAAAGGTTATAGTTTGGAGTAATCCTGCTCCATCTTCCACGAGATACTGCCGCCCGATAAAATTTGTTTTTACAAAAGAAACACGAGATGCCATTTCAAAGGAGGTGCAATATGTCAAAGACCAAATTTCCAGTCAAACAGATAACCTAAACTTACTAGTGAAATCAACGTTTGTGTTGTGCATGATTGATGGCAACGTTTGCAACACTCTGTCGGCATATACATCATCGCAAAAGTGCTACATATGTGGGGCTTCTCCAAAATATATGAATAATATGCGAGCCCTGTCAGAGCGAAATGTTGACGAAAGCATGCTTGCTTTCGGAATTTCCCCTTTACATTCTTGGATATGATGCACGGAATGTATGCCACACATCGCTTATCGAATGGAAATGGACACCTGGTGTGTGCGGGGCGAAGAAAATAAGGAAAATATGAAAAAGACCATATCCAAACTAGATTCAGGAAAGAAGTTGGTCTTTTGATTGATATGCCAAAGGAAACAAACTGGCAACACAAATGATGGCAACACTGCGAGAAGATTCTTTGGAGATCCTGAAATAACATCAGACATAACCGGCATAAACGTCAATCTTTTGAAAAGGTTTCATACAATACTTTCGTGCATAGGATGTGGTTTCAAATAAACTCTGCTTGGTACAATATGTCAGTGAACGTACATTAAATTCTGTTTCATGAAAAGAGTATAGTCGTGTCTGCTATTCTTCCTATTGGTCAACTTTCGGAAGAAGCTCAAGAGCCCAGAAACAAAGACGAACTAAACTATCGTGAACTTTTCACCAGAGAAAAGTCAAGAACTTGTATTAACTTGGATTTGTTGCACATATTGCTGATATCGTCAAACCCCCTAGGTTAAAGCGGCGAGCATTAACGAGTGAAGTTATTGGCTTATTATCTGAACCAGAGCATGTCGACGATATTGACTCCGACTAACTTTGCAAGACTTTAAAATGAATTGCTCCATTGGTTTGGGTGTTATTAATTTTGGCTTCCTAAAAATGACAAAAGTTACACTGTGGGGCGATGAGCTGAGTCGATTTAGCCATGTCCGCCTGTCCGTCTGTCTGTTTGTACGCAAACTAGTCCCTCATTTTTTAAGATATCTTGAAGAAATTTGGTATGAAGTCGCTATTTTGCATGAGATTAATCATTTGTCGGAATCAGCAAGATCGGACCAATACAACGCATAGCTCCCATACAATCGATAGTTTCGATAAATGGATTTGGGCTATAAACTTTCAATTCAATAGCTAGGAACGTAAAGTTTTGCAGGTTTGGTACTTATTATGTATGTAATGTGTGTAGTGAAAATCAGCCAGATCGGGCTTACATAACATATAGCTCCCATACAATTAATTGTTCCGATAGATGGGGTTTGGGCTATGTATCTTTAAATGATCAGTTTTGCAGAGTTTTTACTAATTGTGAGTAGGGATCCGACACTTAAAACCGTGATGCGTATTCATGAAAGGTATAAAGTCGTCGGCACAGTCGAAGACATCCCTTTCCTTATTTGTTTACTTTTGATTGAATAACACAATACCAGTTTATACTTCTGCATGATGCAATTACTAGAGGTGTTTGACGTTGGCAGTTTCTCTTTCTAATCCACCATCTTGAACTGCCTTACAAAAATTCAATTTGCCTCTTTGCGAAACTACTTTTATCTTTACATGGGCATTTGACAGAGTATGAAAACTGAAATTCTACCGCACAAATGTATGAGTTGGCCACATTGATAAAATTTTCCGCCTCTGCTTTTATTGTTATTCTTGTTAAGAGAATTGAATTTAATGATTTATTTTTCGAAATTGAATAATCAAACGTGAGTATAAATAAAATATTGCATGCATCAATTGCTAATTTACATAATCTCACAGGTTTCTGCCTATTACATTCTCGGTGACTTCCAAAAGAAAAAGCTCTCACGATTTTTTTTCGTTCTCCAAAAGGGGTTTGGAATTACCAGTGACTCCAAACTTGAAGCAAAACAGTATGGTAGTCATATATTTAGATAACCCATCAAGTTGCGCCGTCTCTCATCTTTTACCCTTCAAAAATGTGATTAATCTGTAGATACGCGTAATAAACCATGAACTCAAATAAGAAGTGATGAAAGTCTTTATTAGATCCAAACGCCATTAAAAATGTTCTGCCTGTGGCAATCGAAAGACTCGAGACATTAGTGGGCTCAAAGGGCTAAGGTGGTTGTAGGAGGAATGGCATTGGTACGCAACGTCGTATCTCTTCGAAATGCTTACGTAGAAGTATCCTTTAGTTTCGGGGCGGTGGTTCCTCTTCTGCCAATTGATTGTTAGGGCATTGAGGCTTGCAACAATTTAACAAGAGTTTTCTATAGACCATTTCATTGTCATCCGAAACACCGGACTTTTTCCCTCGCTGCGTAAATATTGGTAGGGCTTCGTAAGAAAACGTTGCATTGTTCTGGCCCGCCTGCAACTGCAGAATTTTACTTTGGTGGAAATCGTAGTTGGATAAGCAGTGAAAGTTGACGTGTTATTAAACCCCCAAACCTTGTGGTGGACAGTCGTTAACTTAATGCCATCCACGTAGGTCGTGGTTCGGTCGGTTACAATGTGAGGTACCGCTAGGTAAAAAATCCGATAAAATCGAGAGGTAAATATTTATTTTGGAGCACAGATCATCATCGGAAGAGACTGTTTCCATTGTCGTACACTCGTCTGAGTGGCAAACCTTCGAGACACCTGGTAGAGATATAGTAGCTAAACAAAAGCGGGGTTAGGACGCCATCCTGTGGCACTCCCATGGATTGCATTAAAAAAATGGTTTGCATAAACAATTACAGGAATAGTAAACATCCATACATACATGAAAATATATATCTTATTTCCAGCTTGCAAAAAGTCGAATAGTTTTTATTTACTACTTTTATAATAATAGGCCATCCTTGGTTTTGGGTATATCAATATACGCCGTGGATATTCATAAGAAATTTCCGAAAGAATACTTTTTTCATTCGGCCAGGCCTTCAGTATATTTTCATAAACAAGTTCCGAAATTTTCACTTTGATTTAGTACTTTGATACAAAAATAGTATCAAATTAAATACTATTTCGCAAAAGTTATCTTCTTTTATTCCCCTTTCTCTCATCTTTCGCTTTGTAAGGGAGTTGTCATCGTAATCTGTCACTACGTCAAACACCTTATTATAATTACACCATGATACTTCTGATTTATAATTTTCTTATCTTAGACTAATGGCAAAGTATATTTTTATAAATATATGAAATTATCGGTTAGTGGAATATGCGCTTGAATATTAGGCCTATATAAATATACTAGTCTTTCCAAGCCATTTACGAAATTCAGTGGGCTTTCAAGACGATAAAACCGGTTTCGAGGAATGCGTACACATTAAACAGATCGAAATAATACCCTAATTTTCGTGGTCTGATATTGCTGAGCCAAAACTCTACTCCCTTATCTCTCACGTCTTTAAAAACCCGAATTCAGGCGGCCTGAAAATACTAAAGTAGGCAGGCTCATTAATTTAATCAGAGCACACAACATGCAAGAACAAAGACATTATTTTGAAAAATTGTTCAGAACTTGTTACATGGATATTGAAATCAAACAGAACCGATTGAATCTAGTCAAAGTCTGCAAGCATGTAACCTAGATGTTTATTTCAAGATTTCTGTTTTCGATTCATTTATTGCTCACATAATAATAGAAATGAATACTCAGTTCACTCAACATAAAACGGCCTAAGCGAAACCTCTCTTCGAGTTTGCAACAAGCCACACTGAAGAAAAATTCCACAAATTTATTAAGCTTGCTGAATTTTATGAACCACTTGTTCAAAGCCAAAATATAACTTAAACAAATTGCTAAAAATTTTTGCAGCTCTCCCCGTTTCCACTTCAACAGTAGTATGCACCTTTTCAATTCTTTTTCTGCTTTAAATAGCGCTTAACCGTCTTAACGATTTTGGCCGTCCAACATAGCCCGCAAGTCGTTTCTTCTTTCTGTAACTGGCGCCAAATGGAAACACCACAGAATCGCAAATCGGTTTCCACTTGGTCCTTCCATAGGAGTGTTGGTCTCTCTCTTCCTCTGCTACCACCGCCGCTTGCCGTAAATAATAATTTCTGGTCCAGAACATCTTCATTGATTCACACAACATGACCTAGCCAACAAATCCGCTGGGTTTTAAGTCGTTGGACTATGTAGGTGTCTACACATAGCTCATACAGCTCGTCATTAAATCTTCTGCGGTACTCGCCGTCGCCAAATTGTAAGGGTCTGTAAATCTCCCGATCCAAGTTTCTGAACAACAAACAATGACTTAAAGAGTGCTATTCTCGTTCTTCGAGAGAGGACTTTACTTCTCAATTGCCTACTCAGTCCGAAGTAGCACTTGTTTGCAAACGCGATTCTTCGTTGGACTTCTAGGCTGAAATTATAGTTGGGCCTTATTCTGCTTCCCAGGTAAACAAATCTAAAGTGGCTAAAAACTTATCTAAGTAACTCTACCGGACAAGTAATTAAAATATTGATATGTACATTATGCTTTACAACTGTTGAATATCCCATCTTATTACAACACAAGAAGTAATTGTGCCCATTACAACACAAGAAGTAAGTGAAAAAATTTATGTTAAGCAAAAAAGATTAAAACTCGCTTTATAAATAATAATATTTTGTTGACTTGTACATAAATATATGTAAGCGTGAAAAACATGTAGGTATGTTTAATGTGTAAAAACTGAAGTATATAACACAAAGAGATAATACATTAAAAGCTTTCACAAAAAAACTGGATTACACACTAATTAATTAAAAAAAATAATGTAAGTATATTTTTTAAATTTTAATAAATCATGAATACCCGATAAAATAAACTAGTAAGACAAGAAATATATTATGTGAGAAACATGTGAACGAATGGGCACAGCTGAAGCCTCTAGCCATTGTGTGTCTCAAATTTCAGTTATCGATGACAATTGTTTTCCATTTTCCCACCTTCTGCCAAAATCTTGGCTACGCCACTGGCTGTATTAAAGGTTCGGTTTCCTACCTCACTTATACCTACCGCTGTCATATTGCTAAAGCCACTTTACAATTTACAAATACTTTCTCACACTATTCAGTTTTTATTTCAATATAGTACATTTGTTAGTAACTTTTCAGTTTTACTAAACTAGTGCCGATTTTCAAATCGAAAGCACTTATTAACAATTTTGTTGATTTTCTACGACGAGGGGCGCCGTGGGTATACCTTGGGCTTGGAAAACAGCCTCTCCTTGGCTCACAACGGCATTTGATGGATTACTTTCACGAGTAAGCAGCCAAGCGAATCCTGTGAAATTGAAAAGGAAAAAACGGATTTGAAAAGTTAATTTTGAAACAATTTTAACAGTTAAAAGTTATATGACAGTATGTAACAACTCTACACAAGAATCAGATTTATAGTAGGCTTGTATGTCACGAAAAACTGTCAATGTTTGCTGAACATAAATTTTGATAAAATAAATCGACGGCAACACCATGTAAAAACAGTGGTTGATTCGATATTTGAGAGCTTATCCCGTTTCTTTAGTTACTTACGATTTAAAGACCCTTAGAGTATTCGAAATAAAATCTTCGAAAGATTTTGGGGACCTTTGTATGTGACTACGATCAATAACGAAGTGGGTGTGCTCAACGACACATTATAGTTAAATTTTAATTATTTTGTTTCAAAAACAGTTGCGTCATGGAACTGAATCTTATAGCTCATTGCAGCACTCATTAGCACCTGCCGTTTGATACGCATATTGTACTAACACATTTTGGGTCACCCTGGTCCACATATTGAGCGATAACTCCGAAACCGGTCCAGGTATCGAAATAAGGGATATCTTGAATTTTAAGTTAGACGTCTGGTAATGCAAGAGTTAATGTTTTATTCAAATCCATTTAGCAGCTTTTCATTGATGTGTGCCCAAACATGCAGACAGACAGACAAAAATTCTAAAAACTGTTGGTTTGTATGCTCCTTGCTATAATTTTTTTTTTTTAATATCTACAATGTATGGACATTGATTGATCTGCTACAATTTTATTATATGTCTGTAGATAAAAAAAAATGCTTACTTGAGTGGTTATTCTGTCCTTGATTGCAACTGAACACGACAGCATATGAGACATAATCGGTATCTAAAATCAAGTATTCATAAATTGATCCAGCAGCTGTGAAGAAAAAAAAGTTAGAATATTATTTAATTTATTGTGAGATCAGTTAATGGGGATGTGGTGATTGTGAGTAAAAAAAGGTTTTTTTTCCAAAAATCATTAAAAATTCGAAGACACTACGTTTTATAAAATTATTTTAAAAATATGGAGAAATATTGAATATTTATACTCCAAGTGACTTTATACTTTTCATAAATAGGTTTCACGTTTTTCACATTCCTATGCAAAAAAGTTAACGGTGCAGAATTTGACCTTTTCAATTGAAATATATATATATATAGCTGAAACCCCGTTTATAGGAGCAATCGATTGTATGGTGGCTATATGTTATATTGGTCTTAAAAAATGATGAAATGTCGGTCCAATACCATGTTTTAGGCAAATATGACAAACGGAGAAAACAAAAATAAACACTCTTAACGAGTTTTGGTCTTCTTGCTTCCCAACAGTATTCCATGTTTAAGAATATATATATGTACCTATAAATCAAATTTTGTTTACTTACGCCCATTAATAATAAACAATAGCTCGCCAGGACCAGAAATTGCAGCAGCACCTGGAGTGGAGAGTAACTGGTTCCTGTAAAGGGAAATACGATTTATGTAAAGTATCCATACAAATTTCTTAATATCTACTACTTAAATTAAATATTAAATTATATGCAAACAGCAATTGTTTCTTTAAGCATTGTGTCCATTTCCTAGGTAGACCTATTCACTCGTATGACAATTTCAGAAATATTGTAAGAAATTGCCCAATTTTCTTTTACTTTCACAAGGGCTAACGCGACTTTTAGCTCGGAAGCCAAACGCTGTTTTGTTATTCCAACTCAATAGCGGTCCATAATTGGTGTTACTACGATACACGCCTTTGGTGGGGGAAGCGCCATACAGCTACAGGAGAGTTCTGCTCCCAAATACTTCGATAGCTTTCCATCCTCTTCCGTCACCAACCATGAGTCCGTGTCATAAAGCAGGGCAAGTATAATGAGTGGCATATAGAATATAATTCTTATTGGTCTAAGGAGCCATTTTATCTTAAAGTCCCACTCAGTTCAAAGTATAACGTGTTGGGAATTGTGCTTCTCCATTAAATATTTAAGCTCTGTTACTGCGGTTGCAAAAAGGCTTGGTCCTATGACTAATAACAATTTGGTCTGCCCTCTTTTTATACATAACTGCAAAATTTAATTCATCATATGGTACTTACTGTGAATTGAATTGTGTGATAAGCACCGAGATTTCGTCCACTGCTAAGGGGGTATATGTGGCCTTCAAGCAACGACTTCCACCCACTACGAATTCAGCGGGATATTTTTCATATACATACCAATCACCAACGTACTGCAAATAATCCAAATCAGTTTATACATGAATTATCGTGAAAGAAAAGCGTAAGAGATACACAAAATATTTTACTTAGAGGTTTCTTAGTGAGAAAAAAAAATTTTTCACAATTAAATTCCTTTTTTTTTTAAGCCAAAGTCAGACATTTTTGTGGGGAATTTAATTTCCTCAAAAACTATATGCATCTAAATTTTTTACCACTATAGTTTGGCAGTTTTAAAACTTTTCCAAAATCGAAACTATCAAATACAGAAGTCTTAAATCGAATAGGTATATAGGTCTGAAACTTCTACAGTGTGTCTTCGCCAAACTCAAAAATTATATAAATATAATTTAAAATCTCTCGGCGGCCGCCGTGGTGTGAAGGTAGTGTTGCCGGCCTACCACACCGAAGGTCCATGGTTCGAGCCCTGGTACAGGTAACATCAAAAGTGATTTGAAAAAAGTTTTTCAAAACGGGGTCGCCCCTCGGCAGTTGTTTGGCAAACTCTCCGAGTGTATTTCTGCCATGACAGGCTTCTCAGCAAAAATTCGTCTCCTTTGTAGATGCCGTTCGGAGTCGGCAAAAAACTGTAGGTCCCACCAATTTGTAGGGAAAATTCAAATCGGCACACCACAAATTGGAAGAGAAGCTTGGCGCAAAAATCTCTTAGGAGGTTTATGATGATATACTGTTGTATATCGCGCCATAGAGATAGATAGAGAATTCAAAATCTAAATTTTTTTAATGGCCCAATTTAATGTGCATACAAAAATATATTAAATGAAACAGGATTTTTAAGTATAGTTATGAGAATCTAATTAAAACTCTAATTTTATTTAATATCAGAAGCTGCCGAAAATCCTTTTGGAGACAATAAATCGTGATAGATCCATCTGAGAGACTGTTTTTATGTATTGTTGTTCGTTGTTTAGCTGTTATCTTCGATAAGCAACTTTCATCGCGTTTATCATGAATGTTTTTTGGCCGGTGAAACCCTCGACTGTTAACTTAAAATAGATGTAGTTCTCAAATCGCGAAAGCAAAGTCTTCCAATTCAATTCTAACGTCATTTATAAGATTCTGATGCGAATGGAATTAATTCTCTAATCTTTCTTGAATCCATTATAGTCTAGCTCCCTAACATCTTTCTTCATTCGAAATGTATGCTCATTATCTATTGTGGCTACCAAATAATTTCGTGGCGCTACTGTATACTGCAGCTGTACCTATTCAACTGACGGCAAGTGTAGGTACATATATATGTGTGTAAAATTAATACTTACCGCGGATAAATTGAAGTTTTGGACAGTTGTTACATTGGGACATTGGCCGTCTACTACAATTTGACCTGCTACCAAATTTGTAGATGTCAAGAGAATAACAAGTGACAAAGAAGCACTGAAAAAAAGGAAGAAAATTAAAAAATTCCATTATTATTATTATTATTATTATTATTGTAGCAGTATTGCGTTATAAAATATCCTTGATTATTCCGGCACCATTAAACTACATTTAAAAATATTCCGTAAACCGTAAAAAAAAAATTTCAGAAAAAATATTGGGGCCTATCAACTATTCCGACGAAACTGCCGATGTTAGAAATATAATAGATCATGAGAGAATTCAATAGATTTGATCGGAATTTGCAAGTGAATTTCGATAAAGTCGATGGAGATCACAAAACTCTATTACAATTATTCCCCGCCGGCAGTGCCGCCGGAATAGCTGATAGACCCCATTCTAAATTAGACATACCTAACTAGACCTAAAATAATCAAATCCAGACCTACACATTATTGCACCCAAATAACATTTTCTCTAGAGGAACCCTTAGAGAACAATCTAGAACACAAATAAACAGACCTTATGCGTGTACTAGAAAAATGGGTTATCCTGTCAATCTATATAGATACTTTACACAATATATGGTAAATTGTTTTTTTATAGGCAAATGCACATGTATTTTCAACAGTGCAGTCTATCGAGGCAGATTTCTCTATCATATGAAGTACATATCCACCTCTCTAATTCCCCAATTTACTTCTGCCTATTATCCATAAACTAGTACAACTCAATTATTATTGGGGTCTATCAGCTATTCCGGCGGAGCTGCCGGCAGGGAATAATTCTAGTAGAGTTTTGTGATTTCTATTGACTTCATCGAAATTCACAGGCAAATCCCGATTAAATCGATTAATTTCTCTCATGATCTATTACATTTCTCCCGTCGGCAGTGCCGCCGGAATAGCTGATAGACCCCATTCTAAATTAGACATACCTAACTAGACCTAAAATAATCAAATCCAGACCTACACATTATTGCACGCAAATAACATTTTCTCTAGAGGAACCCTTAGAGAACAATCTAGAACACAAATAAACAGACCTTATGCGTGTACTAGAAAAATGGGTTATCCTGTCAATCTATATAGATACTTTACACAATATATGGTAAATTGTTTTTTTATAGGCAAATGCACATGTATTTTCAACAGTGCAGTCTATCGAGGCAGATTTCTCTATCATATGAAGTACATATCCACCTCTCTAATTCCCCAATTTACTTCTGCCTATTATCCATAAACTAATACAACTCAATTATTATTGGGGTCTATCAGCTATTCCGGCGGAGCTGCCGGCAGGGAATAATTCTAGTAGAGTTTTGTGATTTCTATTGACTTCATCGAAATTCACAGGCAAATCCCGATTAAATCGATTAATTTCTCTCATGATCTATTACATTTCTCCCGTCGGCAGTTCCGTCGGAATAGCTGATAGAACCCATTACAAAAAACTATCGAGAACCTAGGATTAGGATAACTGCGTTTTAGTTACTTACATGGCAAACTGTTTATACATTTTGTAAATATTTTTCTTGAATGGAACTTCAACGGAGAATGCGATCAAATACAACTTTCGATTTTAACACAAGAGCTGACAATATAATTTTAAATTTTTTCGCGTCTTTTATATTTGCGCTCGGTGTCGGGTTTTTCACCGCTTAAGGCATATTAGACCTTCTGCTAAATTTATTGTGTTGCGAATACCACTTGCTAATGCATAGCTCGATCAACATTTATTTTCATCGGCTATGTTATCCAATTAATTTTAAAAAAATATGACGATGCAGGGTATGCTTATGTTAGAATGAGGCTAACAAAGTGGTAGCTCAGGCCATAAATTCATACATATAAGCCCTTTGCCTTGTATGAATCCGATGACAGGTTCTAATGAATTTTAGTCGCCTTTTAGGACAGGCACACCTACTTATATTCTGAGCCCTTAACATATGGGGAGACCCATTTATAACAAATGGACTAATCCAATTTCTACCCACACAGGTACTTTTAACTCCTATGAGTATGCTACACAAATCAAAATTTACTGATTGAATTATAGCCAACTGAAGACTAAAGAGATTAACCGCGGCTCGCTCTCTTTAGAGATTAGTCTTACTATTTTGCATAATTCTCAATTAAACGCTCTTTTTAGTAGCTTCCAACTAACGAGAAGTCTCAGTTTTAGATTCAAACAAGTGGTAATTCCGCTCTCCGTTGTAGCTTCAATATTAAGAGATTGAGAACGCAGCATGTATCGCAAAAAAAAAAGCGGTCATATTTTGTATGTCTTTCTGAGTCTGCCTAGAGAATATAACAGCAAAATCCTTCTCTTGCTTCCTTCAATATATACTTTTTTGTAATTTTTTTGTCATATAATGTGTCCATGATCCCATACTATTAAACCATGCCGAATTTTCTCTCTTCCGGCTATCGAAGGAGAAAGAGGGTATGAATCGAAAATGATCTCATAAATACTCAATTCCTTCTAAAACATTCCTCTCTGCATTACCCTGGCATTTATAACTGGATGCATTCTTTTCCTAGGATATCGCCGTAAGGAACGAGATGCACTCTGGAATGTAAAGTGCCTAAGACCGATATATTTATGGAGGCATGGCTTTACATGACCATTTCCCCCTGGGTATCTGTTTGTCTGACATTTGAGTAGCAGTGCTGACAAAAAGTTTTATTTTTTTTAGTTTTTTTTCAATCACAAACGCTGATGTATATGCGTGCAAGAAAGAACAGGCCTAATATTTAAGTCATGAAGATGTATGCAACAATTGCAGTTTTCTGTTCGATGAGTCTGTTTAAAGTTACAAAATTCAGAAGACACAAAACAAAAATTTTGAAATACGATTTTTCTTGTTTTCGCGAAACGGTCTAAGGGACAAGCGCGTGTTGGTTATTTATGAAGCTAATCAAATGTTTGTTCAAAACTTATTTTTTCTTAAAAAGGTTGTACAGATAATAAACTTTGAAAAGTGTTCGTTAGGTGCATCGAATATTAAAAATACGACATTAGACTATGCCAACAGACTTAGGAAGTCCTCAACTTCTGCACTATTCGGCATCCGCCCGACTGTATTTCTGCCATGAAAATACTTTTCAGGATCGTTAGGAGTCTACAAAACCACCATCCACCAAGTGTATGTTGCTTATCTTTTTCTTGAATGGATATGTGTGTTTAATAACTGTCGTACTTTATAGACGCCCTTAGCACGGAGGCTCTAGCCACCCTCAGAACTCGATGGCCGATACACGGTGAGACGTACATTTGCATTCAATACTCACAGTCAATTTCCTGCTTTCCACCAAATTTGAGTGGGGCAATCAAGCACAGTGAAATGGCGCAAGAGTACCTAAACGTTTTGGTACCCTTGTTTACTGGATCCTTATACAGAAAAGGCTTCACACCTCTGAACTTCCCAAAACCTTTTTGTTGGATATGACCACAACAATAACAACCTTTACTATTTGATTTTAAGCTTCTAAATATATGGGTGTTTGCAGCTATTTCGATAGATTTGCGGGGTCGTAATCTAGGATCAAGCGCTGAAAGGAGCTGCTACTATCTGTGTGCTAAGAACAACTGAGTATAAAGAAGAAATCAAATAAGGGAAACCGTTGTTCTGCTATGTCAACAAAAAGAAAGTATATCTATAGATTTAGGTTCTCTTTACTTAATTTGTTTAGATGTATATTGGAACGGTTTTTCGTCATCCCTTGTCAATTTTTGTTTTGTTACGGTTTCGGCGATCCGCCATCTTCAGTGTATGTTTTCGTTCTGTTGTTTAGTTAACACTAACCAAACTGTGTCAATAAGTTTTTGAATGCATAATTTTTTCCCCGAACTCAAACATTATCCATTAAACAATTTAAAATGTAATCGAACTTTTCGTACTTAACACGGAGTCTGTACATATAATAAAATTATAGCAAGTAGATGTATGTTTGTTGTAGATATTCAAGAAAATTTATAGGGGAAATCTTTATTGAGCCAGTAGAACCAAAGCAAAAACTTTTAGAATGTTTCTGCGTTTATCTGAATGTATGTTTGGGCGCATATCACTCAGAAACTGCTGAAAAGAAATGAATGCAATCTTCACCCGTACATTACTGGACATCTGACTAGAAATTTTATATATATATATCTTATTGCGATAACTCCGCCGGTTCCGGAGCTATCGATCAATATGTGAACCAGGGTGACGCAAACTGTGTTAGTACAGTGGGGGATCAAACGAAAGCTGCTAATGAGTGCTGGAATAAACGATGCGATTAAGTTCCATTTGCTGAAGTAGTTTCAGAGATATAATGATTGCAATCGAACTCAGTCTATTTTAAGTTCTGAGACGCAGCCGGGTTTTCTGTTAACAAACTAAAATACTACTTATTTACATTGAGTTTAATAATCTCAAATTCGTTTCAAATGCCCGATTTACGGTAACGATTAGAACTCTCATTGAATAGAGAAAAATAATACTCTACAAGTTTCAACCCGGGTTGAAAATAATGTAGGAAAATCTATACTTAATTTAAGCCCTGGCTAGATTTTCCTTACAATGGCAAACTCTGCTTGAGGTCTGCCAGGGCTCTGACATGGAAAACGTACACAGTGCCAAAATTGTCACCAAAAAAGTATAAGATTGTCATCTTAAAATACTCTTAGGCCCAGGGTTACATATGAAAATGACTGTTAACAGAACTTAAGTCTAACTTTTTTTAAATATTCATTCTTAAAGTTCACATGAAAACTGACTCTTAACATAGAACTTAATTTAACATTTTTAAATTTTAACACATCTCTGTAAACAACATTATTTGACTTATTGTTTTCCGGATAGACAAAAAGGTTTTCGGCTCACGATACTCGCGAGCATCCAACATACAGTTGTCCGTGTGAAAGCAAGGGGATCCTACATGCATTCCTGCCATTTTGGGTGGTTGCCCTTATTCTTATTTATGGTTATCGAAAATGCGAATTTTACGGGAAACTGTAGAAGTTCAAACAGGAATGGCATGTTAGTTGGAATAATAGGTATTCTTGGGATTAATACCGATTCTCCCTTGGCTCCTCCAGTAATAATGTTGGCTTGTAAAATATTTTGTTTTAGCGCTGTATGTTGCAATATTGTGTCATTGCACAATCTTGGTGCGTCCCAGTTACGCATTAATATAACTAGTACCCCCACTTTTAATTCCAATTTGTGGGAAGGTACCCCTGATAGCTCTAAAGAGCTTAAAAACTCAATGGGTTATGTTGTTGCGCCATCATTGCTTATTATAGTGTCAAAAGACATATAGATAGTGGACTCACCGGGTACTTGTTCTACTACTTTTTTAACTATTAAGGTACCGAATTTCGAGCAAATCGCATCATAAATAAGATTTTTTTTCAATAGGTCGGTCCCTGGTCCACTTTTCCGGACATGAATTTGTTACCTATTCTATGCTCCTGCGATTAAGTGTACAACATTTTCGTAGAGATCGGTTAAGTAGTTTAGACGTTAAAGACCCACAAACATACTAATGCATTTATAATATTAGCAAGATTAACATTCAACATACAGGGTGGCTGATGAATTTTGCTACATTAAGAAACTCAAATAATTTTTTTTTCAGTATATAAAATTCATTTTTCTTTTATTCATGTTAAAGCTCATTAAATTTTATTAAATATAGCTTAATTAGTTTTAAAAATAATGGAATTTAAATGCCCCCCTGCTCGTCGATGCATGTGCGGCATCTTACCAAAAAGTTGTTCATTACTGCTTGGAGAGTTGAGACAGGAATAGCCGCAATTGTTTCTCGAATGGATTGCCTTAGTTCATTCAAATTTGTTGGTTTTGCTTTGTAGACTTCCTGTTTGCAATAACCCCACAAGAAAAAGTCAGGTGCAGTAAGGTCAGGCGACCTGGGTGGCCAACGGAATGTGGAGTTTCTCGATATCAGCTTATTGGGAAATTTTCGTCGCAATTCTGTCATAACAGGTTGGGCTATATGAGGAGCTGCACCATCTTGCTGAAACCACACAGAGTTGAAAGAAATTCTCATTCGGCGTAATTCTGGATAGAAAAACTCTCTCAACATGCTCAAGTAACGGTCTCCAGTAACCGTAACGGTGTGACCATTTTCTTCGAAGAAGTAGGGCCCGACAATGCAGCGTGATGAAACTGCACACCACACTGTGACACGAAGTGGATGCAATTCCGTCTCATGGAGTATCTGTGGGTTAGAAGCACTCCATATTCGACAATTTTGTTTGTTTATGTTGCCGTTTAAATCGAAATGGGCCTCGTCAGATATGAAAAGACAGTTCAACATGTTTCCATCCTCTTCCACCATTTGAAGCATCTTCTGGCAAAATTCCAAGCGAATCGGCAAGTCTGCAGCGTTCAGTTTGTTGGCCATTTGAATTTTATATGGGAATAAGTCCAAATCTTTGTGCATAATTGACTGTAATGACTGTCTGCTTACACCCATTTGAGCAGATAAGCTTCTTGTCGAAACACGTGGATTGTTTTGTATGGCAGCAGCTACAGCAGCGATTGTTTCCTCAGTTCGAACTGAAGGGTTTCGATGGTAAGGTCTTCTGTTGACTGTCCCGTGCTCGGCAAAATTGTTTACAAGTCTTATTATGGTCCATCTGCTCGGAGGATTGCCGCCAAACGGCTTTCATCAGCCACCCTGTATTTTGACAAATCTAACATAGCTAATATAAATTCTATCGCATCTATCACCTTGTGTACTGCCTTATTCCGCTTACGTGCTCCACGTAGATGTCCCGGGACCATCGAACGGTGTCACTAACCATGAGTCTCCTCATCAGTCTCGCGTAGTATCGAGATACTCCGGGGAGGCTCATGGTCAGTTTATTAGCGGTGCTCCAGCCTCCCAGAGCACCCACTACAAACGCCGTAGTAGGCGAGCTCCGTCAGCTGGTCTATTTTGTACGTTGTTTTGGCACTGTTGGATGGCTGCGGAGTGTGCCCGCATTTTCGACATCTCTATCTCTCTATGGCGCGATATACAACAGGTATATCAACATAAACCTCCTAAGAGATTTTTGCGCCAAGCTTCTCTTCCAATTTGTGGTGTGCCGATTTGAATTTTCCCTACAAATTGGTGGGACCTACAGTTTTTTGCCGACTCCGAACGGCATCTACAAAGGAGACGAATTTTTGCTGAGAAGCCTGTCATGGCAGAAATACACTCGGAGAGTTTGCCAAACCACTGCCGAGGGGCGACCCCGTTTTGAAAAACTTTTTTCAAATCACTTTTGATGTTACCTGTACCAGGGCTCGAACCATGGACCTTCGGTGTGGTAGGCCGGCAACACTACCTTCACACCACGGCGGCCGCACATCATTATTCGTAAAAATTGCAACTATTTTTAATTACGACATCGCCTACCTGATAATATGAGCTCTTTACAAAAGATACATTTTTTTCACATTGGTGATAACATACCGCCCGACTTCATGCGTGATTTGTTTAGCGGTGTTTGCAAGTACAACTTTTCAAAAATTTTAAATTACTATTATAATTAAATTATATAATATGTAAATGGGAATGTAAATTATAATTAATAATACATACGTCAAAATAAAACCAAAATTTAATAAAAAATAAATGATTTGTTTTATTTAAAAAAAAAACATTATTGTTCTCAAAATGATGAAAAGCAATCTTACAAAAACGTGAAGATACCTTCTTAACGTAACTTAAAAGGGGTCTTCTTATTTCTAATGGATTTCTTATTGATTAAATCAAAACGGGAAATCGTTAAATTTTTTTATGGATTTCTTCTTATTTTTATTAATCTTCTTATATTGCTAAAATGTCTTCTTATTTTTAAAATAATTTTTATCTCGTTGCTCTATGATATCTTTAAAATTTTATTAAGAAGGCATACTCGTATATGCTTATATTAAAAAGGGTCTCAGCTTGGAGAAAAATCATAGAGAAACTATGTAAAATTTCTTTTGGTTTATAGGGTATTTATGCGAATTTCCATCTGTACGGGCAATTTATCGTATATTCTGCAAGGGGGCTGGGTAGTTTTTCCCAGATTACGCCTTGATTGGATTTTTTGTTTTTTCCAGCATCCGCCTAATTATTTTCTCCAATCCAGTGCCTGCCTAGGTTGGAGGTGCCCAGGTTCGAAGCTGCCTTTTTTAATTGGCATTGCTTTCGAAAAACTGGCGAGCGCCTAGATATACATTACTACACAGGCTCTGTCTTGAAAAGCATTAACAAACTGGCTACAAAATAAAACCTTGTTTGATTACCTGTATAAACCGATTACTAAATAATAATTTTTAAATATTTAATTAATTTTATTAATTTTTGATTACTGGTTGGGTTAGGTGACAAGTACTAACATAATTATAGACATAAGTTTTAAAGTGTTAACCAAATAAAATAAGTTTAAATAAGCTAAATATACAGACTTAGCTGATGTGTGCTATGTTAACTCACTATGTTAACAAAGTTGTTTTCGTGCCAGGTATTGAATGCATTATTTACATTTGTTTTTATACTCAGTTGTTCTTCGTACACAGAGATTAGCTACTTTAAAAATTTCCAACTTAAATTGAAACCTTGCATTTGAACCTAAAATTTTAATTTTTTTTCATTTTTGGGAATAACTACAAAAGCTTAAAATCAAAAAGGGAAGCAGCCTGAAAGTGTTGGAGAACGCAGTGTATGCGAGAAACCACTTCCGGATAAGGACCCTAAGTAAGCATGTTAGCACGTTTCATTTAATTGTTTGTTTGAGGCAAAAACAGTGCCAAAGGTTTCAGAGTAGTTACGGGTGTGGGCTGTTCTTTGCCGGATGTGGATCCGTTTGTAATTGTCACCGATTTTCACCAACTCATTCGCATGACATGTCTTAGCCAGCTTTACCTTGGTAAACTATGTTCATATCTTCGTATAATAAATTACCAATTGAAAGGTTGTATTGACTGGAGGTCGCATCCGCAACCACACAAAGGCAATTTTATTTGTACAATACTAACTTAAACGCGTGGGTTTCACCCCACATTTCTATATATATCTATCACATTCAATTTTGTATGTGTGGGAGGTGCCACCGCCTTTTTTCGTTATGCCCAGTTTATTCTCTTATAACCTCTTACCAAATTTCAGTGGTCCAACATAAATACTTCCAGAGATAAGGACTATGAAAACTTCCACGCCCATATATATATCAAAATATTTGTTAGCCCATGACCATCCCTGGAATATATCCAGTGCGTGTTTCAAATTTGGTTACGATCGGTTTATACGACACAATTCGGTCTATAGATACGTACATACATAATTTGAACTTAGCTAAAAGGTTTCTCAGTTTAATATCGATATAGTAAAATAAAAAGTATTTTTGGGCAAACAATTGGATTGGCCTCATAAACAGCATACACGCGCGTGTCTCGTAGACCGTTTCAAAAAAACAAAAATATTCATGAGCTCAGATTCTGTTTTATTTCTTTTGAATTTCTTAACTTTAAACCGAACGCGAGTCCTGTATGTGCCATTATGTTTTGACAAAAAATCAGCATCTATTTTCCTATAAGAAGATTATTTGATGGGCGGTTTGTTTGATTTGTGACCAAATTTCTGTTTTCCCTGTTTGATTTTCTTTTTTGTCTTATGCGCTAACTCTAGTGTGGTAAGAAAATTTAGTTTTATCGGCAAATAAATAATTTCGCATCTTGATTAATATCAATAGCGGCTTAAGTTGAAGTCCGATTTCGTAAACACCAAAATAGGTGGTAATGTCACATAATTAGGAAATGTTTTGTAAATATTAGTTAACAAGAATTAATAAACAATATGTGTAAGCACTTTTTTACATGAAGTTTAGTTCGCGTTTTCATTTCATTTTCTATTTTCCGTTTTTGGCAGTGTTTCCATGTATGGCAGAATCGTGGTTACATTAACTGCGTTATTGACGGTAACCATTTTCGGTTAGATAATCTTCCAGTATTGGAATTCATTAATTTATTTAACGACATTCGCAATCGATATTTTGAAGCATTGAATAGCAGTGATAACTAAAAAACACAACAGTCTATATTTGAAATTTATTTCATTGCATTATATTTTATTGTTTCCCTTTCTTGCTGATCCTTTCCTTTCTTTTCCTTTCCTTTCGTCTTTTGCCGATTGATAGCATTCATCGTGTTTAGACACGATTATTGAATAATAACAATCAGCAAAGCACTTGCATACACAAATACCCACATAAGCGAAGCGTCACATCCATATCAGCAAAGCAGCCAAACAAGATTTTTTTACACAAGGCACAGAGAGGAGCACGGTTGCAAGCAGCGACAAAGGAACGGTTACAGCCAGCGATGCGTGACTTTTCTGGGCATCCCCTACCGAGTCCAAAGATCTTTACACATCAATAAAATCAAAAGTAGAATATTAAAAAAATAAAGAATTGCCCTGACTCGTACTCGAATCTCCCTCTGGCTACGGTAACTTCTTATCTTCTAGGCTATTCAGATCATTCCACGGTGGCCGTCAAATGTTTTATTTGGCACCGAGGGCTTGTGGCACACTGCATTATCATTTTTACATAACGCACCACGAATATATCAAAAGGTGAATTCTTTTTCATACAGAAACACTTTTCATAACGAAATCGTTACAAGCCATTTGATACAAAATTATTCTATTATAACGGAAAGTTACAGCAACGGCCTACTGAAATAACTTTTCTCGTATTCAACGATTTTCCAGATTGAAGTATTACTCTTAACACAATAAGTTTAGCAAATGATCTAATGTGCCTTTGCCGGCGAAACGCTAGCACCGAGCGCAGATATAAAAGACACGAAAAAATTTTAGATTTTATTGTCAGCTCTTGTGTTGAAATCGAAAGTTGTATTTGATCGCATTCTCCATTGAAGTTCCATTCAAAAAAAAATATCTACAAAATGCAAAAACAGTTCGCCATGTAAGTAACTAAATACCAATTATCCTTTCTATCGTTTAAAAATAATCGACAGTATTTTGTAAAAGTTGAGCTGTGTTAATTTATGAATAAGGAACTACGTTAAACGGGAAATATGATAGAGAATTTTGTACGTACAGACTATGGACTATGCAACAAATAATCCAGTGGGTTTACTCTTATTATAATAAATACTAGCAGAACCGGCAGACGTTGTCCTGCCTAAAATTTGGCTTGCCTACATTTAACAAATTGTACTCTTTTCCCTCCACCATCACCATATACCATTACTCTTCTTTACCCTCTTAATTTTCCTCTAACACCATCTCTATATCTCAAATTTCTATTAATACTTACCTTCTTCTCCCATTTCCTCTGCGGGTACTGATATGTACATACTTTCAAAGATATATCGAATTAACTTTTATTTGATCCTGGTACTGCTTTCCTGTTTCCAAGGTTTTTTATATATGAAACACATATCTGTAAATAAAATATCAATAACTTGAACCAAATAAGTTTCTAGCTATACCGAATTGTTACTTTAAATAGCCTGGGGGCTTTGCAAAAACTAAATATGGCCTGTGTCGTTTCACAGAGATCGATAATAAATGTTGGACATTAATGAAGTACAAACAAAATACAAAAAATTTGTACGTGGCACATCCCACTTTTCCAAAATTATGTAAATCTTGACTAAATTACACATATATCCAAATATCATTAATTTAGACCAAATACGGTCAGAGTTATGACCAATTGGAATTATTATATATCGCATTGGGGCGTTGCACTCCCCACTTTTCCAAAGCCGTACCCAGCGAACTTCTGAACCTATCGGGAAAGTTTCATAGAGATTGACTATAAACATTGGACATTAATGAAGAACAAACAAAACACAAAAAATGTGGGCGCGGCATCGCCCACTTTTCTAAAATTATTTCAATCTTGATTAAAGGACACATATATCCAAATATCATTGATTTAGAACAAGTAAGTTCAGTAACTATATATAGTCTATGCTTTAACCTGTGATCCCAAGAATATACTGTTGAGTACTTTGGACGCCTATAAAGGACACACAGACACGCAGACGCACAGCCAGCCACACATTCATTTTTATTTATAAGATAGATTTATTGAAAATATTTTTACAAATTTCATTGTCCTAAATTACTTTTCTTATTGTATACTTTTGTAAATTTATTTCAAATATTTCATGAATTTAAGATTTTTTGCACTTTTTTCTCTTCTTTCCAGTGCTTCCTTGTCACTTGTTATTCTCTTGACATCTACAAATTCGGTAGCAGGACAAATTGAGCGCCAAGGGCAATGTCCCAATGTAACATTGGTTCAAAACTTCAATTTAACAGCGGTGAGTACTTACAAATATACACTTCCCGTTAGTTCAATAGGTACGACCATCAAATGCAATATATGATTTTGGGACAAATCGTAAATCGACAGCTTTTTCTACGTTATTATACCTAAAATTAACAATTATCCGTTTGGGTTTACTTAAAAACAACTATGATTGCGATGAGAAGCATTTATTTTAAATATTTATGTAAGGATAAAAATATCAAAATGTATATAAGCCGTCGAAACGTAAAACATTGGAACTATTTTATTAACATATTTAACACCTTCCAACATTTCTTGCTTTTCGGCGCTATTTAGAATAAAAAATATTTTGATTCCCAAACAATTGGAAACATCATAAAATATTTTACATATACGAGTACAGCAGTCCACCATTGATAATGATCATGAAGTTCGAGTGGAGAAAGACCCTATAAAAAACGATGGAGTATAAGAGTACTCCAACACTTATCCTCATTTATATAAAAAAGGTGGTCCTATTTACATGGCCATTGACTGATTGGATCACCTAATCCATCTCGGAGTACCTTTTACTTTGCTTCTGAGTATTATATGGAGCACCCACTTGAGATGCTTTCAAAATGCTGCCAAAATATTACTCCTCAAAAGTACACCAACTCCCTTCCTCTCTTTGGTCTTGAATACTTCATAAAGTAATCCTTTGGAAGCATAAGTGTTCGAGTACTTTAGTACCCCTTAAGGAGTATTCTTTCAGTGATGGAACGGAGTATTTACGTTTTTTGTAAGGGATGTTGAACCTAAACTGCATGACTAGCCTCTTTGGCGTTTCAAGCGCTGAATACATACATCACTTTTTATTAGCTGTGTGAATGAAACACAAGTAGCTATACACCTCGCCTAAAATCACTTCCCACATCTTGTAAGTGAATGGACTTGAGAATTAGATTAGAAAATATTTTCCAGTGAACGGCGTTATTCAGGCGCAAGCTCCACATGTTGCCAAAGAAGAACGCGAACTGCCTAGGGAGGCAAGGGTCATGCTGGCCCAACTTCGATCTGGGTACTCTAATAGGTTAAATTCTTACCTATCCAGTATGAAACCCGACATTCCCAATGTCTGCCCGGCATGCGGCGTATATCCCCATGATACTAACCATCTTTTCATCTGCTCAGCTGAGCCTACTCTTCCAACAGCAATATCACTATGGTCCAACCCTGTTGAAGCCGCTAGTTTCTAGGACTCCCGTTAGAAGAGCTCGATGACAATGTTATGCTACAACAACAACAACAATAGAAACTCATCCTCTCATGATTTGTCGTGAAATTCGGACCTCTTCTATTTTACTTAGTTCAGACATAGGAGACGCTTCTTTTTCTATACATATAACCAAAAGCCATAACCACCTAAATTGTATACTTTTACACTGGACTGGAGAGAGTATAACCATAGATGTCATCAGAAAAACTTTTGATTATCAGGATTTGATACTTTTTATACCTATTAGTTCTACGCAAACAAGGTATATTAACTTTAGTCGCCTAACGGCAGTAAGTAACGGCATAAACGGGTCGAGATGGATATTGACTTATATATATCAAAATGTTCAGGACGAAAAGAGAAATTGATTAAGCCATGTCCGTCCGTCCGTCTGTGAACACGATAACTTGAGTAAATTTTGAAATATCTTAATGAAATTTGGTATGCGGGTTCCTTGACACTCATCTCCGAGCGCTATTTAAAATGGGCGAAATTGGACGATAGCCACGCCCACTTTTTATATAAAGAATATTTTCGAAAACACAAAAAAAGTTATTACTCAGTACATAATACACCTATAAGGATAAAATTTGGTGACTACATTGAGATTGAAGCATAAAATACAATTTTCAAGAAATTTTTTAAATTGGGGGTGGCCCCGCCCACTTTTGATTAAGTCAAATTGAGAAATATTATTAATCATAAATTAAAAACCGTTCAAGAGATCGAAATGTATATATTAATGCAAGGAATGTTCCGGGAAAAATGGGCAACATCGGTTAAGGTTCACACCCACTTCTATACGAAAGATTTGGAAAAGGATCATAGATACATTTAATAGGCAATAGTTTTGCATACAAATGCTTTATTTCATTTCTATTTCACTTGCAAAGTGTCTGTGAACGAAGAAAGTCGAAAAATATAAATTTTAGAAAATGGGCGTAGCCCCGCCCCTTTTATAGTGGATTATTCCACAAAACTTTTTATGACATAGCTCTTTTAAAAATAGATTTATCGAAACGATATTTGTGGAAACTATTGTGTATATAAAGGCAACTGTTTGTTGTAAAAATTGGCGAAATCGGTTGAGGGCCACGCTAAGTTTCTTAACATAGTTCTGAAAGATTTGTTTATGAAATGTATAACTCGATATTTCTATAACTATGCAAGCTATATCAATAATAACTTGCACACATAATACAATTTTAAATCAAGAGTCAACCGCAAAAATATTTTGTGGATTTTGGGAAAGTAGGCGTGACGCCGCCCACTATTTAGTATTTGCTTGTAGTTTGAACTAGATATTTCAATCAAAATTGGTCAGCTAATTAATTATGAAAAGAAGAAGAGATTGGCCTATCAATAAGTATACGGACATAATCAGGACGACGAGCTGAGTTGATTTAGCCATGTCCGTCTGTCCGTCTGTCTATTTGAACGCAAATTTTCCAAGCATAAAATGTGCATGGTATGGAAGCTATTTATATACAAATAAATTAATTCACTCCTCAAAACTCATAACAGAAGTGTTTTTATTGAAAACCATCAGCTGGCTTCATACGAACTGAAAAGTATTAAAATAGACCTGCGTAAATTGGTATGCCATAATAGATCCCTACTAGGTATATAATATTCGGTTCCACCCGAACTTAGTCTTCCTTACTTGTTCGTAATAAAATATAAGATAGAATATAAGAAAATAACTAGAAACGGCTATGGTAGTTCAGTGACTGATCCAGATCCCCTTTTTCGAACCAATTTGTGAGTGAACAAATATTCTAGGGATGTGAAAAAATGTTAAATGCAGAGATCCTTGTTTTAAGTGTACCTTTAAACTTTTATGGCTTTTTAAAAAATCCTCTTTTTCTACTGACTTTAAATTCTTTTTGCAATTTTAATTCCGAATTTGAGTCAAATCTAACCTTAAGTTCGAATTGTGTAAAACTGGCTATGAAATACTCTATTCAATTAAAAAACTTTTAATAATTTATATAAAAATGATTAATAAAAAAATGAAAACAATAATAATTTTCATAAAAATTAAAATGCGAAAAATTATTATTCTCGGCCTTGAGCGAGTTTCATGAATACTTGAAAATGTATAGGCCGTAAAGTCAACAAAAATTGTTGGTACAAAAAAGGAAGTATAATATTTTATGTTATCGCTCAGGCTTTTCTTTTAAAATAATTAATTTAAAAAAACGATTTTTATTACTTGCAGTACCTTGGTGATTGGTATGTATATGAAAAATATCCCGCTGTTTTCGTAAATGGTGGAACTCGTTGCTTGAAGGCACAATATGGTGACATTGGCAATAATCAAATCTCGGTGTTTCTCACCCAATTAAATGCAGAGTAAGTACCATATGATGCAAATGGAGAATTTGAGAAGGGTGTCTGAAATAGGAATTCCAAACATCCATGAGTTGACTAACAACTCTGGTAGGTTGTAGCATATACCCGTTTCACACTCCGTAGCTTCTAAAGCTACTTGAGCGACCTGGGTCCAGCCATTTTACCTACCATAAGTTAAATTTTGTAAGTGTGCACAGCATAACGGGAAGATGAAGTATTAATAATCATCAAAGAAAAAGGGGCGGAACCTGAGCTTTGGCAGCCAAGTCATTCACATATGTACATAACTTTGAAATTATGAAGGACTTCGCCTGTTTGGGAACCCGTATTAACAGACTCTAAAAATTTAATAAAGAATCATTCTGCCCAAATGTTCTACTTTGGGCTGAGCACCCACTGAGTTGAAGGAAACCACTGCTAGGAAAACGCTTGGATTCAGTTAGGTGTGGAATCAGCTATTGTAAATAAATTAATGGACCATTTTTTTCCTAGACTTCCAATATCGTATAGTCCACTGAATGCTTTTACTTTATAATTTTGGTTTGCATGTTTGTATTATTTCATTTAACTTTCCTATAGTCCTAGTTACTAGTGCCTTTCTTTAAGTAATATAATTAGCTATAATTATAATAAGTAAATGTTCCATTGAAGAAGAACTTGGTATTAGAAAATTTGTATGGATACCTTACATAAATCTTATCTCTTTTCACAGTGACGATGAGTTCACCACTGATGGTGCCGGTGTACTTGTTGGTTCTGGCAAGATTTTGGTGGCTATTCATGGGCGTAAGTGAACCAAATATGATTTGTAGGTATTTTGTGTATATTTTCTCATGCAAACATATAGTATTTATGACCAAGATAAAACTGTGTAAAGGAACTTTCAGCTACTAAACCGTCATTGTCTTCCATTTTCTGCGGTAACTAAAATTCGTAATTCAACTGCAATTTGTACCAATCGTATAATATATAAATTTAGGAAATTTAAAAAAATTTTTTTTGCGAATTAGTTTAACCACTTGCGACTGGCGATGCCAATTTTACCGATTTGGGTATTCGTTATCTTCCGATAGTTTAACTAAAAAAACTGAAGAAATTGCTGTATAAGTTAAAAAAAAAACATACGTTGATTTTTCATATGATTTTCTATTAAAAGCGATAGTGTTTTAATTAATAGCAAAACAAATTCAAGTGGTAACAAAAACTTTACCATTTACCTAATCGATGGCAGTGATTTTTTTAACTACACCCAAATAAGTAGCAATCCTATGAAATGAGTCAGCTATACTAAAATTTGCCGATAATTTTGTCGACAAAATAGGTTCTACTTCATTTTCTCAACCTCCTGTTGAATACTTTTATAAAATTTTTTAAAAGATGCCAAGACTACAAACGGAAAGAAAACGGAATGTCAAAAACAGCTTTTAAAATATAAATATTAAACAAAATTTGGGCAAGTTTTTGTGTGACATAATTTCTTTAAATTCGTGTTTGTATTCTACAAAGTAATCCAAGTGGTTGCGAAAAATCTTCTTGGCTATACTGCGCTCACTGGTTTCCTCAAATGCTTCTTCCAGTGCATTAATATAAAACGCACGTGGGTTTCCATAGCAATTGTTAACTTTCTTGGTTTTATAATTTTATAGCAGAAATAATTACAATTGACAATCAGCTGTTTTGCGTTTTTCGAACCGACAAATCTTATAGGTTGGATGCCTGTTAAATTTGTCGACAGAAAAACCATAACGGGCACTACAGAAAATAAAATGTTGTTTAAAGAAGAGATACATTTTAGGACGCAGTCGAGAAAACGGTCCTAAGTCTACTTTTACATTATTTAAATATTGAATTTAATTCTATTGACGGTTGTGTTTTCTATTCGAGTTAACATCCCTCTAAAATACGATGAAGAATTAGAGTACTGCAACACTTATTCTCATTCATATAAAAAAAGTGGTTCAATTTACATGCATGTGTCCGCTGATTGGATCACCTACTCCATCTCGGAGTACCTTTTACCTTGCTTCTGAGTAGTCTTAGTAGCACCTGAGTGAGAGTACTTTCAAAATGCTACCAAAAGATGACGGCATTGAGTATTCCACACCAAAGCGAGAGAGGGAGGTGGTCCTCAAAAGTACATGTGTAAAAAGCGATAGAAGGATTAAGTGTACTTTTGAGAACCTCCACTTTGTGGAGTAATCTTTTGGGAGCATTTTGAGAGTACTCTCATATAGGTGCTTAATGGAGTATTTAAATCCTAAGAAACGGAGTACTCCGAATTGGATTAGGTGATCCAATCAGCGGGCATCGCCATGCAAATTGGGCCACCTTTCTTATATGAATGAGGATAAGTGTTGGAGTACTCTAAAACTCCTTAAGAATTATTCTTTGGCCGATAGCAAAAAGTATTTCCGTTTTTTGCAGGGATGTAGAAGTAGAGTAACGCATTTTGGTTGGAGATACATATGAAGCTCTTTTGAGATCAAATCCGCTATCCGATTTCCAAAATGATCTATTCTCCAGCAAAAGGGAACATTTTTGAAAAATATTCTTATTACTCCACTTGAAAAATCATTGGACTCCAACTTGAACTCCATCAAACTAACTCAAATCAAACCTCACATTTTACTGATTTGAACACAATGCGCAATATAATATATATATTATAATATTTAAATACTACCTTTTGTCACACAAATGAATATCATTTTATTTCTTTACTTTTTTAATGTTCTGAAAAAATTTTGTAAATTTTCTTTCGCTTACGTGTTTTGATTAATTTTTGATGTCAATAATACGAGTGCTGTCATGTATAAAAATTGCAGGTGCACTTTCAAAAGAAACTTCAATGCTTTTCAAACTGAAAGCAAACTTTGACAAAAAATCCTTAAGTAAAGAAACATGTTGGAAATCATTTCGAAAATTTAGACATGCATATTAGGTATATTAAATAGAATGCTAGCGCTGTCAAGTTTTTATATTCTTTTCTCACCATCATTACATCCGAAATCGTGATCTTACTTAACTGATTAAATAATATTACTATTTGTTCTAATTACTTTTTAGCTTTGGGAAGTGCATATCAATACTTGATTTTAGATACCGACTACACATCATATGCTGTCGTGTTCAGTTGCAAGCAGTCAGAGGGTACACACCAAGGTAAGCGATTTTTTTTAATATTACCACTTTTTAAATATAGTTTATGGAAACTTCTGAAAATGTTTGGATCGAAGACGCCTATAGCATGCTTTTTCGTGAATTTTCTTTAATTGTCAACACATCTAATTTTGCCAACGTTCATGGCTTGTGCGCCGTTAAATAGTAGCCCTGTGATAGGAATATGATTGTTATTCCTAGGGACAGAAGATTTCACTGCTTAATTGCCGACGCAATCAAATGGTACACTATCTTACACAAAAAATTATTCGTTGAATGTATGCGCTGGCATTACTATTGACATTAATGACAAGATTTCCTTTTGCCGCATCTACTTCGCAGTAAAAAGCAAAGTTCTCGCCATAGCTTCAGTACGCTGTGAACAGTGGTATTTTTGCAGGAATTTTCTGACTGCTCTTAAAAACTTCTGTCAGCCGCTGAGCTGTATGGAAAATGTTAGGGTATTATTCTCATCAGTCAGTTACTTCAGCTGCTTGCAATAACGTCGCTTTATCATTCGAGGCATTGCGACTTTCCTCATCGTACATAGCAGTCTTCCTTCTGAGCCTTCTGTTACATTATAGAGACCGCAACGGTGATTTCCATTTAACGAACTCTTACAGTTTTTATCTGCATGTAAACTTTAACTTTTCAAACATTTTTCTTTTATAATTTCGCAGCATTTGCTTGGTTACTCACTCGCGATAGTCATCCATCACAGCAAGTTGTACAACAAGGAGAGGCTGTTTTCGAAGCCCAAGGTATACCCACAGCACCACTCGTCGTACAAAATCAAGATAACTGTTAAAAAGTGATTTCGATTTAAAAATCCATACGAGTTTTGCAAAACTAAAATGGTACTCACATAGATATTTATGTGTCTTTAGCTGTAGCTAAGATGTTTTGAAATAAAATGTGAATAGCAAAAGAAAAAGTTATTTTATTTGGAAATTTGTTAACTGTTATATACAACGACCGCAACATTGAAAGCTGCAACCTATACTCCGTAATATGCAGTTAATGAATTTCTAATAGCCAAAGTGAGGGTCTTACTGCTAAACTCGAGGCTGAATTTAACATGGCGATGTTTCTTTCGTTTCATTCCCCGCAACCTACATATTAGCAACTTGTTTACTTATTTCAGGTGTATATTCTTTCTGTGTAAAAGCTTTACGATACGTGAATATCAAATATGTTTAATGTTAAATTTTACAATCAAAAAAATTTATCCCTACTAGAAACCCATTGAATACTTTGCTGCGCAAAACTCACAGAAAAGCAAGTAATTAAAGCGGTGTCGTCGGCTATGTGGCTTTATACATTTCGTGAATACGTTTCACGGTTTTAAATGTCGATCATTACCCTGCAGTCAATTCTACAAGTTTTATACAAGTCAAATACTAGTTTGCCAAACCGGCTCAACTAGTTGGAGTTCTGTAATTTTTTTTATATTAGAAATTGGTATTTCTAAGATGGCGATGTCCTACGAGATGGCAATTGTCCGCTTCTGCATCATACCAATTAACAAAGCAGTCAGTCTCTGCATCACCAATATACCAGTTTACATACTAGTTATTATATACATCAAGATCATTCCAGTTTGTATACAAGACAGTACATACTCGTACACCAGTATCATACCAGCCGTCATATTAGTCAGCCTATGCATCAGTATCAAACCAGTTACTGTACCACTTCTTAGGAGCTTAGTTCATTTTGGGTTGAAAAATACAAGAAAATTTCAAAATTACATTACAAACCACTTTATTGAAAATTCAGTCATCATAGTTATATTAAAATATGTGTCTAACAAAATAAATATTCCTTTACTATATTGAACAAATTTCAATAAAATTATAGTCGCTGTTCATAGCAATTTTGTTCTTGGAAAACATTTATAAAAAGTAGTTTTCTTCTTTTTTAAATAATGCTTTTTTCAATGAATTTTATAATTGGTTTCGCAGGGAGAAATCTTAAAATTCTCTTAAAACGTTTTATGAAAAATGGAACACTTTTGAAATTTTTCTTTGACAAGTGATCGTTTCGTTTTCACTTTTTTTCGTGGTTTTATTCGAGCGTTGCTTGCTCGTTTTTGCGTAAGGGTGATTTTGTTGACATGCACGTACGTACATGATCTGCAAACTAAATGTACTTTTTGAGGCATGAAATACTAAACAGGATTATGATTTTACTATAAGAAATATTATTTGCAAGAAAGTTCTTGTATTAATTTAATTAAATGGATATTGAAATACTCAGAATGTTAGTTGCAGAGAAAATTAAAATGTAGGACGGCGTTGTTAACTGAACGATTGCTACCCGACTACTGAATTGTTTTCTTTTTCGCTCGCGTATGCGTGTATCGAAAATTTTAGAGGGTTGTTGCTGCTTATAATAGCGGAAACGTTGCAGTCGCTCAAACTGTTATGAATAAGACCACGAAATTCTAGTTAAAGAACTAGAATGTTTACTAACCAGTTTGGCAGTTGGGTGCAGGGTACCTACAATAAGCGCAAACTCTGCAAAATGTGTTTTATCCTGTTTATTTTAAGATACATCGCCTAAGCACCGTTTATCGGAAAATGTGTTGTATTGGGGATACACGATATATTGGTATAATCTTGATTTTCACTAAATACTTTATATATGTAATAAGTACTGTACTTGCCAAATTTTACAAAATGGCGGCCCCATCCCAAATTTTGATCGAGAGGCTAGTTTGGTTCAAACAGACAGACAGAGCTAAATCAACTCAGCTTATCGCCTTGAGAATTTCGGTAAACTTATTGGTGGGTCCATCTCTTCTTCTTCTTCTACTTACAAACATCGAACCAAAGCTATAATACCTTTTAATGTTCCTGAAAGTTATACAAATATTCATACGCCACATCTTCTTAATTGCGTTAGGGGTATATCTGGATGTTCATGCTTTCATACTAGGAATTGAATTTGAATTTAGGCCGTTCTTACACCATTTGGACTTACCAACAAGGTTAGTATATCTCTGCAATGTCAATGGCCTTCTTATAATAAATCACGGTATTTAACAATTTTTAAATTCAGATGAATAGCATTGAATTATTCAAATTATAAATGGATTATATTAGGCCTGGTAACTAGTCCCATCTTTGCGCTCACCCTTACTCCCCACTCTTAAGTCCTTGATCGTGCACTCTGGGGAACATGAATTATCTCTGTAGAACATGCCCTAGCCAGCCTGTGAGATTCTAGCTTCCACTCTGACATACTCTCTTTAAAGGCTCACCGAGTGTCTACTCACCAGAAAGTGCTGCAGCAAGCCACTGGCATAAGCCAACCGATCAAGATGTATCACTTTATTTGCATGTCGCTCCATATTGAGAACAGACGCCATAATTGTAGACTTTCATATTAAATTTGGTCTCAGTTATTTCATACCAAGTAATAAATGTTCATTTAAACAACACTCCTTCCAAAATTTATCAAATAGTAAATTAATTACTTATAATTAAACATTGCTTGATAAGCTGTAACTATGTAATTATGTTTATATATTTCAAATAAATGCATTTTTTTGATAATTTTTTAACTAGTTTTTGCGTTAGTGGTAAACATAAAAAGTTATCCCGAAACGGTATTGAAGTGATCCCAATCGAATGCCAACAAGGTCTCTACACGTTCCCGAATAAAAGCAAGTAGGTCCTCCCGACAAAATGTCTTGCAACCAAGGTTATTAGACCGCTTACGTACTCTAGCTCTTCTCAGCTTGCTTGTTTGTCCCGCCTAAGGTGAGCGAAAAACAGATAAGCGATTATGGGATCATATCCGCGAATCGGCCATCGATTATTACTATACACTATTCGGAGCCATGCTCATCTTACGCAACAAAATACATAACATGGGCTGACTTTCTAAACGTCAGTTACTTTGCGTAAGTAAAGGGTGTTTTTTTTAGGGGTATAGAACTTCGAATTGAAATAAAACACAAGAAAATCGTTTTAAGGTCCATCAATTTGGCTTTATTGGAAGGATAATTTTATGCCATTAATGTTTAAGTATGATTTCGGGCATGTGGCCGCCGCGACTGGCTCGAATAAAGCCAATTCTACAGGTCCAATTTTCAACCACTTTTTCGAGCATATGGGGCCGTATGTCGGCAATAACGCCACGAATGTTGGCTTCCAATTCCCCTAAGGTTTCTGGTTTGTTGGTGTAGACGAGCGACTTCACATATCCCCAAAGAAAATAATCCAATGGTGTCAAATCACACGACCTTGGTGGCCAATTGACAGGTCCATTCCGCGAAATTATGCGCTCATCGAATGTTTCCTTCAATAAATCGATTGTGACGTGCGCTGTGTGGCATGTAGCGCCGTCTTGTTGGAACCACAACTCATCCACATTCATGCCATCCAATTCGGGAACAAAATAGTCGGTTATCATGGCTCTATACCGGTCTCCATTAACGGTAGCTGCCTCTCCAGCATTATTGCGGAAGAAGTATGGCCCAATGACTCCATCAGCCCATAGAGCACACCAAACAGTCAGTTTTTGTGGATGTAATGGCGTTTCAAGGGTCTCATGTGGATTCTCTTCACTCCAAATGCGGCAATTTTGCTTGTTGACGTAGCCATTCAACCAAAAATGAGCCTCATCACTGAACAAAATTTTGCGATGAAAATCAGCATCGAAATCAATCTCATTTTCGGCCCATACACCAAAATCACGACGCATTGCATGGTCTCGCGGCTTTAATTCTTGCACAAGCTGGATCTTGTAAGGTCGCAAGCCAAGATCTTTGCGCAAAATCTTCCATAAAGTTGATGGACAAAGCTCCAATTGCTGTGCACGGTGGCGAATCGATTCATTCGGGTCCTCTTCAACACTTTGCTCTACAGCGGCAATTGTTTCTTCGGTGCGCACTGTTCGACGTCTCTGCGGATGCGTATTATCACATAGAGTAAACGTAGTGCAAAAACGATCCATGGTTAACCGAATTAATTGCTCTGATGGACGATTATGTCGACCATAAAATGGACGGAGCTCACGGTAAACTTCGCGAACTGAACCATTATTTTCGAAATAAATTTGCACGATTTGCAAGCGTTGTTCTTTTGTCAACCTGTTCATGATGAAATGGCAAACCAAACTAAACATAAATGACATTAGAGTTGCCAGATATGACCACAAAATGCCAGTTTTATCTCTATTCAAAAAACAAACCTGTAAAAAAAACACCCTGTACAAAGTCAAATGTTCCTAAACAAAAAAATCGATGACGCACAGCCGTCAAATTCGTTGCATACATTAAGGCGCAAATCGAGCATAACCATATTTTGAAATTTTCAGTATAGCGCACACTGGTCTGAATAAAAATCGTGCTCAAAACTGTGTACCCGTTAAGTCGCTATGCGCGAAGTTTTTATATGGCTTGCAATCGTTTGTAACTACGCGTGCTTTTCTTGTATAACTGTATTTTTTTGAAGCGTATTTAACCCATTAATGACAAAGTATGATCTATCATACGCAGAAAGAGCTTTTTTAAAAAATTCGGCAAAAATATAATATATTGTAAAAGCTTTTCGCCATTTACAGATAGAGCGAGAGAAAAGGGTTATCTGAAAAGTAAAGCTTTTAGTTTACCGTTTAATGCTCTTTTGTTAACATTTTTCGAATTAATTTAGGTAGTGATTTTCTGAAAAGTGAATAATGACACGCAGGTGAGTATTACATTAAAAAAAATTAATGAACAGAAACATTACAATACCTAAAATGTCCGCAACGTTAAAGGCTAAACGCTAATCTATAGAATTGAAATAAAGTCTGTGAAAAATTTGCCCTTAAAAGTGTTTTAACAACTTGTAACTCATTACGTATGTTTTATCATACGTAAACGCTAGTACAGTTTTTGCTCAATAGAAATTCATATGTAATATATGTTTGTAGGCAAGCGACAACTGAGGAGATAATTGGATGGCTTGAAGATCTGAACAAAGATGATGATTCAAACATTATAGAGAACATCAATAATGCAAGTTCAATTAATGTGACTTTATTTCCATCTGAAGAACAAGAGGTATCTGATTGCGATGATGCAGATGAAGACAAAGAAGGCATATTGGGCAATTTGGGCCGTGGAGTTCTAAAAAGGGCATGCGAAATAAAAATTGCAAACTCAGAAGTGGATGAATTACAGTTCTGAGCAAAACAAAAACCTCACGGTCACGTACATCCACTCGAAGTAAAAGAAAAAAAACCAATAATTCGGCGAAAGTGGTCCAAGATAGCACTAAAAGCAAGTGATGGTGCAAGCACAGCAATACGCACTCATACTCCAGATATTATAGCATATATTTTGGATAACGGTTTGAGTCCACTACAAATTTTTAAACAAATTTTTGGCGAGGAATTTATGAATTATATACTAAAAGAGACCATAAAATACGCTATAAGCAAAGGAGATGAAGCGTTCACCCCAAGTGTTGAGGAGTTATATACATACTTCGGCATCCTTATACTGAGTGGATACAACAAGGTGAGTACCGCGAACTAGACTTGCTCACCTTCTAAGTTACTATTTTTTATTTTTAGGTTCCAGCTACTCGAATGTACTGGGAGACGGAAAGTGATGTGTACAACCATTTAGAGGCGGGCTCAATGGCGAGGAATAAATTTGAGAAAATCCATCGCTACCTTCATTTCAATGATAATACACAAATTGATGTGAATAATAAGGCATTCAAAGTTCAGCCTGTTCTGGATCATTTAAATACAAGATTTAAAGAGCTTGGAAAACCCTTTGGAACCTACTTCTCTGTAGACGAATCAATGGAGCCTTATTTTGGTAAGCATTCTTTCAAGCAGTTTATACGAGAAAAACCTATTCGTTATGGATATAAAATTTGGGGTCTGACTACTTCAGAAGGATATTTCTTGAACTTCGATTTGTACACCGATCTAATGAGCCCTTAGGGTTTTCTGTCACAAAGAACTTATGCTGCGGCATAGTTCCTGAACACAGCACTGTATTTTTGATAACTATTTTAATAGTTTTAAATTATTAGAAGAGTTTGAAAAGCAAAATATAATAGTGAAGGGAACCATTCGCTCAGACCGCATAGAAAATGCAAAAACTCAGCGCCGTTGCAAATATTGTGGCAAGTGTACTAAATTTGTATGCATGGAATGTAATTTTGGATTGCACCCAGATAACTGTTTTTACAAATATCATATTAATTGAAAGAGCAAATAACCAAGAAACATAAAAAGAAACACGTTATGTCCAAATTTAAAAATTAAATGTCGATTTAAGAGTTAAACTTATATTGATTTTGTAGTTTTATTTTCATAAAAACACCTCTCCGTTTACGTTTATGTATGATAAACCATACGCTCCACCACGCCCACACCTTTGGAGATATAATTGTATCTTTTTATACCTAGTATTGCTACGCAAACAAGGTATATTAACTTTAGTCGCCTAACGGCAGTACATAACGGCATAAACGGATCGAGATAGTTATTGACTTATACATATCAAAATGTTCAGGACGAAAAAAGAGATTGATTAAGCCATGTCCGTCCGTCCGTCCGTCCGTCCGCCCGTCTGTGAACACGATAACTTGAGTAAATTTTGAGATATCTTAATGAAATTTTGTATGCAGGTTCCTCGGCACTCATCTCCGAGCGCTATCTAAAATGGGCGAAATCGGATGATAGCCACGCCCACTTTTTATATATAGAATATTTTCGAAAATACAAAAAAAGTGATTACTCAGTTCGTAATACACCTATAAGGATAAAATTTGGTGACTACATTGAGATTGAGGCATAAATTAAAATTTTCAAGAAGTTTTTGAAAATGGGCGTGTCACCGCCCACTTTTGATTAAGTCAAATTTAGAAATAATATTAATCATAAATCAAGAACCGTTCAAGATATCGAAACGAAATTCAGCACGCAGGTTTTAAGGTATGCAAGGAATGTTCCAAGAAAAAATGGGCGGGATCGGTGAAGGTCCACGCCCACTTTTATATGAAAGATTTTGAAGAGGATCGTAGGTATATTAAATAGGCAATAACTTTGCGTAAAATAGCTTTACATCATTTATATTCCAGTTTTATAGTTTCCGTAAACAAAGAAATCCAAAAACTTAAAATTTTCGAAAATGGGCGTGGCGCCGCCCTTTTTATAGTGGACTATTCCACAAAACTTTTTATGCCCTAACTCCGACAAAATTTGTGGAAACGAAATATGGTGATAATGTTCTATATATAAAGGTAACTGTTTGCTGTAAAATTGGGCGAAATCGGTTAATGTCCACGCCCAGTTGTTTAGCATAGTTCTGAAAACTTTTTTTGTAAAATTTAAAGAGCGAAATTATACTCCTGCCAAAAATTAGCCAAATCGGGAAACATACAAGCAAAATATTCGGGCACGTAGTAAATAGCCCACTGCAATAGCGAAGTTATATATCTTTTTTGATTTTTATACCTTTCATAAACATTAAATGTATGTAAGTATGAGAACAAGAAGAGAAAAGGTCACTAAAATGATCAACACGATGAGCAGAGTCGATTTAGCCATGCCCGTCTCTCCGCCCGTCTGTCTATTTGAACGCAAACAAGTCTCTCAGTTTTACAAAAGAATGCTGAAATTCGTTGTTTGCTTACTATATTTTATAATATACTAGCAAACCCGGTATACCTTGTTTTGACGTTTTGATACATAGAACACATCTCTATATAAAATGTCATTCAATTAAACCAAATAAACTCCTAACTATACCGAACTGCAGCTTTATATAACCTGGGGGCTTTTCCAAAAGCTATATGCAGACTGTGTCGTGCCAAGCGAACTCCTGAACATATCGTGCAATTTCAAGAGCAAAACAAACACACAAAATATGTGGGCGTGAAACCGCCCACTTTTGAAAAATTATGTAGATATTGACTAAGTGACGCATATATCCAAGTTTCATTAATCTAATTGAAACTTTATATAGCCTGGGGGCGTGGCTCCGCCTACTTTTCCAAAACTATATATTGTCTATGCTTTATCCAGTGAACCCAAGTATATATTGTGAAAATTTCATAAAGATCGGTTGAGTTCTTTGACGCCTATGAAAGACACCCTTTTTTATATCTAGGTATATTACTTTATTCGGCATAAACGAATCGAGATATATATCTATTAATGTATATCGAAACGTTCAGGATGAAAAGTAAAATATCCGGTAGTTAATACCCCACTGCAAAAGCGAAGTTGTATATCTTTTTTGATAATCATACCTTTCATGAACATGAAATGTTTGTACGTATGAGAAGAAAAAGAGATATTTACATCAAAAAGTACTGAAATGATCAGGAGAATGAGCTGAGTCGATGTAGCCATGTCCGTCTCTCGATACGTCTTTCTGTTTGCCCGTCTGTCTATTTGAACGCAAATACGAACTGAAAGTATTAAAATAGACCTGCGTAAATTGGGATGACATAATAGATCACTACTAGGTATATAATGTCGGTTCCACCCGAACTTAGACTTCCTTACTTGTTTTTATGTATGCTTTTTTAATTTAGATTATATCAAAAGGTTGGCACCAAAAATTTCAGGTCTTTCAGTCCTGGTGGTGGTGGTAATTTGGTGGCCAAAAATTTTCGTGACTGCATCATTAAAATTTGGCTCTCTCCCTATCATTTTGGTCAATATCTTGAGAACGGGGTCTCCAATGGGACCAAGAACCATTCCCGGTTAAAACCCTGTTTATCACTTTTCATTTGAAACCCATATTGTACAAACACCTACTAGTTCCACATTTTGTCCAATTTTCTCGAAAACGGAGTGTCACATGGGACTAACAACCATTTTTCGTTAAAACCATCAACACCTTTCATTTGATACCCATATCATACAAACACCTTCTAGGGCCACACCTGGTTCACATTTCGGTTAGGATCTTCTGTTGTAACAAACGAATAACTTTGCAAAATTTTCACGTGTGGTTCCGACGTTCTGCGCGAACATAACGAAAAGCGTTTAATTTTTATATATAAGAAGACTATCCCTGTCCCGATCCCGATCCCGATCCCGATCCCCATACAACTTTCATATTTTCAAGACCAAGATAAGCTAAATCGGTCCAGCCGTTCTCGAGTTTTAGCGAGACTGACGAACAGCAATGGACTTTTATATATATAGATCGATTTTAAGGTAAGTTTCCGAACATTTTTAAGGTTATACAAAAATGCACGTGTTTTATATGTAAAAACAAAATAGTTTAACCTTTTAGCCATACCCATCAATATAAATGAGAACTTTCGTAGCCTTTCTATAATTTTCAGAATTTATTTTTAAAATAACTGTGACAACTAATAACGACTGGTTAGTGTAATTTCATTTCCTGTAGAAAGTGAGGAATTCCAGACAGGGTCTTTAAAGCATGGAAGACCTACGAAAAGTTTTAGTGAAAGTGGAACTAGGGCGAAGCAAAAAAAAAAAACAAGAGCGCTCACCTCAGCCTGTAACACTGAACAACTTCCTTTTGGTGTGCAAGCGAGCTTACGAAAAAGAAGACAACGAAATGCAATCACAATTGTTCAAAAAGCTACTGCTACTAATTCCCCGAAATTTGACAAAACAATATACAAGATGACAAAAAGCTCCAAAAATATACAAACGTGCAGTTATAAGTCCAGAAGAAGCTCTCCCGTTGATTATTAATGCAAAATGTAGTAAATCGAGTTTAGATGACATCAAAACCAGCGTATTGTTAGCTTAATGGTTAGCAATGTGTGCCAAAATTTCTCTGATGAAGAAGGTTAGCAGCTTCCGAAATGGATATATACGAAAAGCTATGGCGGTTGCCTCTAAACATTTTTCCCACTCTATTCAATTAAAAAACTTTTAATAATTAATTAAAAATGATTATTAAAAATAAAAACAAAAATAATTTTCATAAAAATTCAAAAAGTGGAAATATATTATTCTTGGCCTTGAGCTCGTTTCATGAATATTAGAAAATGTACAGGCCGTAAATCAACAAAAAAATTTTTTTATAAAAAAGCAATAACAAAACCGAGAGCACGCGGTAAGGCAGTTCTGCGGATGATGATAAAACAGATCTGTCAAAAAATCCATCTTGATCACACTACTAACTGTCAAATGGCGCAATTGGTTCATGCATGTGATAAAGAAGAATAGAACTAGGAGTTTAGATGACATCAAAACCAGCGTATTGTTAGCTTAATGGTTAGCAATGTGTGCCAAAATTTCTCTGATGAAGAAGCTTAGCAGCTTCCGAAATGGATCTATAAGAAAAGCTATGGCGGTTGTCTCTAAACATTTTTCCCACTCTATTCAATTAAAAAACTTTAATTAAAAAAAAATAAAAACACAAATAATTTTCATAAAAATACAAAAAGTGTAAAATTATTATTCTTGGGCTTGAGCTCGTTTCATGAATACTTGTAAATCGACATATTTATCATACAGAAAGGCTGCTAAACGTTGCAGTTCTGATGAATATCCATCTTGCGCAAAAGTCCTAGCAGCGAAAGCTAAATGTTATGTGGAGCACGGTGCAGTTACGATAGAAGATACAGGTGTTGAGATAACACTAAATGATCTTTTACAGTTGACATACTCATCTCTTTCATAAATTTCAATAAATAATAAGTACCGCTTTAAAAAAATTACTTCATTAAAAATTGGGGTTTAATTCGTGACTTTTCCGCATCTTTGACGACAGTGCGACACCCTCTTAGTATTAAAATTGATAGCTGGACTTTCTACCGGCCAAATTTTCGAAGCCCTTTTGTTGACCCACCGTAATTAACAAATTTTTTCTTTGAATTTTAATAAAAACTATATATGTACATCTTATTTATTTTATGCAGAATGCATTTCTGCACCATAAATTTATAGATATTCCCACAAAACATTAGCTTTATTAAACTAGTGAGTTAGTTCGGTATGTATGTAGATAGTGTACCACATTCTAATAATTTTTACCTAGGTGTTGAAACATAGGTTGCCACCTATCTGAATTTTTTTTAAATGAAATGAAATATGCTAATATGGGTATCAAACAAAAGGTATTTTCCTGCGCATTGAAAAAAAAGACATGTCTAAGTAGGTTTGCCACTTTATGCTGCCATCTGAACTTATTATATATTAAAGTAATTAAATAAAAAGTTTTGCATAATTCTATCTTTCAAAATAAATAAGAAATTAAAGAATGTTGACCGATATATGGCGCTCTAATCGTCAGCTTCGAACCCTATAATTCAGCAAGAAATCTTTTAAAGACTTCTCGAACATTTTTTTGAGCAGCCACCAAGGAGTAAATATGTATATTCAAGCTTTGTTTTTATCAACATATGTTTCTAAAAAATTTTTTTAAAAAGCTCCACTGCTGGTAAGTAAAATTATTCATTCCAACAACCAGAATATTTTTACTGATGATTATCTATATACCGTAAGACGAGGTGAATGGAAAAATTGGAGTGAATAGAAACAAATCTTCATATTTACATAAATAAATAAATTCTTACATAATTATGGGGAACATGATTGATGGTGTTGCCTGCTTTGCAATAGCGGCTTGATAAAACTGCCTTGTACTGGATACTGGGTGTGACGATGTTTCGGCAGACGGTGAAGTCAATTCCTTAATACTTTTGACGCGGTATCAGAACGAGGCCGATATTATTGACTGTTGGACCACAGACACCTATTTCGCCTATGCTGGTGGTTGATATGGCAACAAAGACCTATTATTAAAAAAGAAGAAAATTACTTTTTAGAAATGTTTTCCAAGTGTAAAATTGCTATGAATAGCGACTATATTTTTATTGAAATTGATTTCATTTGTTTAATATAGTGATAGATATATTTTTGTATCTGATAACATATTTTTTATATCTGATGACTGAATTTTCAATAAAGTGGTTTGTAATATAATTTTGCAGTTTTCGTGTACTTTTATAAAAAAAATGAAGTGTTACAGTAACTGGTATGATACTGATGCATAGGCGGACTGGTATGACGGCTGGTATGATTCTGGTTTACGTACTTACTAGTATGTCAACAGGTATGATCCTGATGTATATACAGACTAGTATTTTGAATAGTATGATATTAATTTATATGATAAATAATATGTCAA